>CM067302.1:12597327-13202889 GCA_034231615.1 Meghimatium bilineatum | reverse complement strand
ACAAAAAATCTCCTAAACAGATGAAGCTATGTGTCTTTGTAGAACGGACAAGAAATCTCCTACACCGATGGATCTATGTGTTTCTGAAGAACGGACAAGAAATCTCCTACACAGATGGATATAGGTGTTTCTGAAGAACAGACAAGAAATCTCCTACACAGATGAATCTATGTGTCAATGTAGAACGGACAAGAAATCTCCTAAACAGATGAATCTATGTCTTTGTAGAACGGATTTCCATAATTGTATTTGCATATATCTGCTTACATAAAAGCTTGCAACCATTTAGGCATTACGTATTATTTTATTGACTATCCTCCTCGGACATCAAACATGTCCATAGGTGCTCAGATCTCAGCTTAATAAATCAGGATGTAACGGCTGATGGTTTCGGTTCTACGTTGGTTCACTGATCTTTCTTAAATCGTTGTTAGGTGTTCTCTATGGACCACGCCATGTTCACTCCCAATTCGCGCATTCTGGATATTGAGTCATGCTCATTCATCTCAGAAGCTCTGATCGTGCAGACTCACGAAGAACAATGACTATGTCCGCTCGGTCCATAGACTTACCATCTGTTATGGTGGCATGGCTAGCTAATTGTTCGGCCCTTTCGTTTTCCTCCAAGCCAGCATGTCTGGGGACAACATAAGCATTAATTTCCATAGTGATGCCCAAATTCTATCTCTCACCAATGACTCCACTTATCTCCTATGTACAAATCCTGTTTTGACTTTCTGAATCATATTGATTGAGTCACTTAGTATGCACTCATGGGAATAGACGTGCGACCCAGCCAGTTAAGTGCTTGGTTTACAGCAAATTACTGGCTAAGGAAGGTGCTGACGAAGACCAACCAGATATACCAATCACCTACCATCAGAAAAAACCAGATGATCACATCAATAAGAAAGCCACAAACACCAACACGGGATGACTATCACATTATGAACAGATCAGAACAAGTTATATTCTACGTCTTAGAACAGGACACAACCGACTCCGCAGTCACATGTATACAAAGTTCAAGATTGGGCACCACGGCCATGTGTACATGTGGACAGGCAGCACAGAGTGCCAAACATATACTTCAAGAGTGCTCTGAGCATGAAACGCTGAGGCAGACATATTGGCCAGAGGAAACAACACTGGAATAAAAACTCTATGGACACTGTATAAACTACAAAAGACAGTGAGTTATATTAAGGAGACAGAATTACAGATATAGACATGTTTCAAGTGTGAGTTTTATTCAGGAGACAGAATTACAGATATAGACATGTTTCAAGTGAACGAAAGAAGAAGAAGAAGAACAGCAAATTACTTCCATAGTGAGGCTGCTTGTTTTTCGGTAACGTGTTCACTTCAGGTATACTATATGTCGACAGACAATAAAAAGACATATTAGGTCATTATAGATAAGCGACACGGACTGCAGGTCGTATAATTTGGAGTACGCTTTGATTTAGTTACGTCCATGTTGTCCACATTTGACCACAAATCTCTAAAAATTACATCGCTTTAGTATGGCAAATAGTCATCAATTTACATGGATAAATGTCCATACAGAACAAAGCGCATCAAGACATCTTTGATAATGTCATCCTTAGTGAGATACATGCTCAAAGCAACTAAGATAAACAACAAGTTCTCGGCAGAAAATTACAATATTTTCACAATTTTTTAAAGACGCAACAGCATACACCATCGATAGAACATCATAGTCAGGATGTAGCCACAAGTCCTGCATTTTTGGGCTGTTATGATTTTCTAGGCAATATAAATACCTTTCAGTAGTTTGTCATTGCTTTTTTAGAACGGTTTTGATGGACAATTGCCTGAGCCGGGATTCGAACCAGGTACCTTGGCCGTAACAGACGCGATCTGTACAACGCGATCTATCCCAACTTGTATCAAAGAGATATATAAGCGGGAGAGAACAATAATTAGAAGAGATAGTCAGAGATTTAATACCTCAAAGAACAATAATTAGAAGAGATAGTCAGAGATTTAAAACCCCAAAGAACAATAATTAGAAGAGATAGTCAGAGATTTAAAACCTCAAAGAACAATAATTAGAAGAGATAGTCAGAGATTTAAAAACGGCAAAGAACAATAATTAGAAGAGGTAAGCAGAGAATTAAGATGAGGTAATATGTTAGGTTTTGGGAGGATTCAACGACGACGTTTCGCTCATGAACCTTTACAATTATCATCTCATTTATGTTATGTATACACGAACATATAATATAAATGTTATTAAATAGTGTGAAAAGCATACGCCATACCACATAATTCACGATTTATGTTTCCGAAATAACTAGAAAATTCTTAAAATGTTCTCATATATTTCTATAATTTTTTTTTTAATTTTTAGAAAGTTAAAGGATTGCCAGTTACCAGTTGGTATGTATAATATATTGTCTATTGTCTATCCCCAGGTGAATGATTGTTGATCGCATTCACACTTGCCGTTAAGCGTAGGGGTGGTATCTTAAGCTGTCGTTTCAAGGTCAGATGTGTCGCCGAGGTTGCATTTAGTCCATGTTTGTTCAAGGTTATCTTAATTTTTTCTATCCACCGTTTTCTTGGTCTATCTTTGGCTTTACGCCCGGATATTCTTGTATTATATGCTCTTATTGGTATTTGGTTTGGCTTCATTCTCATAAGGTGACCGAACCATTTTACTATACTTGCTGTCTCTCATATGTTCGATACATGATATTATACCAACTCTTTCCTAATTTCTTCATTCTTATTTTATCTAGTTTGGTAACCATTGCAGCTTTTCTCAGACACTTCATTTCACATGTGACGATTTTTCTTTGCTGCGAAGCTGTTAAAGACCATGTTTGACATTGGTAGCACAGTGTTGGTATAAAAATTGTAGATATTATTTTTTTTTTAATTTCCATCTTGATCTTTGGATGAAGAAGTAATGGTGAAAGTTGGTAAGTCACTGTGTTTGCTTTCTGGCACCTTGTTTCTATTTCTCTGTCTAGTGTTCCATCTTCGGAAAAATGCTGCCTAGATATTTAAATGCTTATATCTAGGTATCATTTTCATCAAGTGCCGTCTCCGCAACGAAGGTTGGCTGCAACGTATCTCCAACATCTCCTGTCTCTTGTCTTGGTGGTGCACTCTGCTAGACTGTAACCTGTCCATCGTGTAATGTTACTCTCCCACTTGTATCTCTGCCTACTTCTTGCTCGCTTCCCTTTGACTTTACCCTCAAGTAAGGTCTTCAATAGGGTGTCATGTCTTTTAATGTGTCCAAAGTATTTTATTTGCCTGATCTTTATTTCTCTTAGTAGTTCTTATAATAATTATCTAGGTATAATATTTATATATATATATATATATATATATATATATATATATATATATATATATATATATATATATATATATATATATATATATATATAAATATATATATATATATATATATATATATATATATATATATATATATATATATATATATATATATATATATATATATATATTCTTCTGAACTATTCTTAAAGAATTAATAAATGATGATATGGTAGAAGGTAGGATGATCTCCCGTACATTTTTAAAAGAGTTAATAAAATATGGTAGGATGGTGTGCTGTACTATACGAGGAGTTGGGGGACACGAGGACAATCTGTCACTAGTGAAAACATCATTTTCATTCTACCAAATATCAAAGAGAAAAGAAAACGTATTAATGTTACCAAAACTAGTCGATAAAACAACTTAACAACGAGATACAGTGACAGACGACGTTTCATGTAAACAGCCTTCACCAGGACAAACAAAAAACCCACAGATGGTTTTTTTTTGTACTGTGTCTCGTACACAGTACTGTTATAACGTCCCGTTATAACATCACAGTATATAGCGACAACATGGTAGTGATAAGATAGAAAAAAATTGGGTAGAAGGACATTATCGAGGGAAAGGCGGAGCAAGCAAAGATTACAGCATGACAGGGGAAAAGAAGGTGTGAGGGGAAGACGAAAGTGATAAGTAAGGAGGGAAAAGAACACATAAAATGTGAAACAGATAAGATGTAATGCAGGTAAAATAAAACTTTACTTAGCTCACTGATGGTTTGCAGTGAAAAAAGAATATGTATTAGAGACACCTGGTCGTCATCTGTCACTGTGACTCGTTGTTAGGTTGTTTTATTGACTTATTGTGGTAACATTAATACCTATTTTTGTTCATTATGATATTTGTCCTGTGTTACCCCAGCCACCCATTTTCTATCTAGGGTTGTTGCCCTACACAGAAAAGTTTATCCTTTGATTGTCACTGAACGTCGTGTCTCAAATTCTAACTTGTGTCCTCTTGTCTTACTTATTCATCCGCTGACTCACCAGTTAGCACGGGAGTGCCTTAGGCTAATGGAGTCAACAACTACAAAAGTAATACCTACTGTCTGGAGGGTTAGCAGGGGTGCCTCATACCAAGGTAGTAAACATCTCAAGAAATCCGGAGACTATACCCTAAGGTAGTCGACGGTGTGTAAAATAAACTTCTGACATCCCTTGCAGTTCTGCTGATTTCCAAGAGCATTGACTTTACACGTTTCGTGGAACTAATCAACAATCCAATAAAGAGTTAATGGAAATGATCAAGGCACGTTCCTGTAAAACCTAAGTAGGAAAGCAAACTTGTGAATTTATGAGGACTTAATAGTCCGTTTGAAACTATTAAGGCTTTATAGTCCTTTTGAAATTAAGAGGGCTTTATAGTCCTTTTTGAAATTATGAGGGCTTTATATTCCGTTTGAAATTAAGAGGGCTTTATAGTACGTTGGAAATTAAGAGGGCTTTATAGTACGTTGGAAATTAAGAGGGCTTTATAGCCCGTTTGAAATTAAGAGGGCTTTATAGTCCGTTTGAAATTAAGAGGGCTTTATAGCCCGTTTGAAATTAAGAGGGCTTTATAGTCCGTTTGAAATTAAGAGGGCTTTATAGCCCGTTTGAAATTAAGAGGGCTTTATAGCCCGTTTGAAATTAAGAGGGCTTTATAGTACGTTGGAAATTAAGAGGGCTTTATAGTCCTTTTTGAAATTATGAGGGCTTTATATTCCGTTTGAAATTAAGAGGGCTTAATAGTCCGTTTGAAACTATTAAGGCTTTATAGTCCTTTTGAAATTAAGAGGGCTTTATAGTCCTTTTTGAAATTATGAGGGCTTTATATTCCGTTTGAAATTAAGAGGGCTTTATATTCCGTTTGAAATTAAGAGGGTTTTATAGCCCGTTTGAAATTAAGAGGGCTTTATAGTCCGTTTGAAATTAAGAGGGCTTTATAGTCCTTTTTGAAATTATGAGGGCTTTATATTCCGTTTGAAATTAAGAGAGTTTTATAGCCCGTTTGAAATTAAGAGGGCTTTATAGTCCGTTTGAAATTAAGAGGGCTTTATAGCCCGTTTGAAATTAAGAGGTCTTTATAGCTCGTTTGAAATTTGTCTTTGCTCTTCTTCCTGATCGTCTGTAATGACGCAGAAGGCATTATCATCATTATCACTATCGTCATCAAGAACGTCATCATTAACATCAGTAAACTAACGGATGATGATTTATTACCCTTATGAATATAGAAGATCAAGTTATGCAGTTGAAGTGAAGGTAAGACTATTTTGTTATCGATTACATCCAGACGTTTGGGTTGAGATTGACAGATGTGAGTTTATTAGTCGAACAGCTTGAGCGATAATATAACACAAAGAATCGGACTTTGTTGATTGGTGGGAAATTATTGACCTTTAGCTGAGCTAGCCAATGAATATTATTGATGAGATGTATGGAGCCGGTAAGAAAATTATATGTTTTTATATTAGTTCGCCCGTCTGTTGACGGGGCCTGAAATGGGAGCAAAGGATAGCAACACTGTTTACCTTCTACGCATGTCGCAAAAGGCGACTAAGGAGGTTATGGGATGGAGTTGACTGTCCCATACCATATAGGGTAAGTGACCCAAAGCCATGCCGAAGTCGGATGTGTCAGGCCGAAAGGCGCAGATATCGCATCAATGCTGTAAACCATGACACAACGCATTCCGTTCTCTGGACTACATCCTGCTAATCTGCAGGAGTTTGAGAACGCAGAAGAAGAAGAAGGATATCAGTGGGAATTGTTATTCCAAATTTTAAGAAAATGTATTATAAAGAGAGGCAAAAAAACATTTCTAACAGAAAGACATTGAAAAAACGGGTAATAAAGTTGTGAGAATCATTGGAAGTATGCAGGCAAACACACACAAATCAATGTTTCCACAAGAAGGCTTTTATCAAGCGCAAAACACAAAACACGACGAGTTAAGGATAAAACTGGGCATGACCACATCACATTATGAAACTACTACAAAAACAGGATAAAAATTCTTAAATAAATGGCAATAAAGAAACTAAAGGGACGGATATGAAACAAAACGAATTGAAAAAAAATGAAAATTATAAATGACTGGTTAAAATTTATTTTGGTTTCCAGTGAGCAGTAATCCTGAGGACCATTTCTCTCGTACGGCTCGCCTACTAGCGATGCGGCTAAAGACGTCGAACATTCCGTGAAAATGGTAAAACACTGAACGTATTAATTATCACGTCGAATTCGGATGTCTCAACCCACTGGCGCAAAATAAAATATGGCGTAATAGCACATTTCTATTTTCCGGTTACATCCTGCGGGACATCTAGTACGACCATTGTCCTACTTTAAACAAGTGTGGGAGTGGTTTGATTACGGAAAACAAGTGTGAGAGTAGTTTGATTACGGAAAACAAGTGTGAGAGTCGCCCTGAGTACGGAAAGTAAGTGTGAGAGTGGCTTGATTACAGAAAGCAAATGTGAGAATAGCTTGATTACGGAAAGCAAGTTTGAGAGTGGCTTTATTACGGAAAGCAAGTGTCATTCATTTCTACTTGTGGTTTTTTTATGGTTGTATTTTATATCCCTATCTTGAAAAAGGCCTATTGGTCCGAAACGTCGACTTTGTCCTGTGTATTGTCATTTGTATGATTATATTCTGTGTTTTGTTTTGTTGTACGTACCATATTTACATCTGTTAGTCATAGTTTGTAGTGTTTTAGTCGTCATTCAGTAAGACTTCATTACCTGTCTTCCACGTGAGTATTATTTTGATTACGTAAAACAAGTGTGAGAGTAGCTTGATTACGGAAAACAAGTGTGAGAGTGGCTTTATTACGGAAAGATCTGGAAAGTGAGAGTAAAGACAGGAATAGAAAAATGAGGTTTTTAAAAGTCACGTGATATGGATGTGAATGAAATCCGTGACTTTGATTATACATTTTGTCAATAGTGAAAGAAATTCACGGTAAAAGTCAAATGACTCAATTTAGATAGCTGTTTTCCAATTAGTAATCGAGTCTTTTATCGCCAACGGTCACGCTTGTGTACACATATATATATAATTATTTATATATATACACACACAAAAATCGTTCTAGATCAACAATTTTCTTCCAGTTTTTTTTATAAGATCGGTAGTTTCCGTTAATATTTTATAAGGTCGGTAGTTTCCGTTAATATTTTATAAGGTCGGTAGTTTCCGTTAATATTTTATAAAGTCGGTAGTTTCCGTTAATATTTTATAAGGTCGGTAGTTTCCGTTAACATTTTATAAGGTCAGTAGTGTCCAAAAGTTTTTATACGGTCGGTAGTTTCCGTTAATATTTTATACTGTCTGTAGTTTCCGTTAATATTTTATACTGTCGGTAGTTTCCGTTGGCTGGATATAAATATCCAAAAAGCAAAAACCATGATAATCAGCAAAGACACAGAAGAACAAGAGCTAAACGTAAACATACATGGAGAGAAACTACAACAAGTAAAGCATTATCAATATCTTGGACACAGTCACAAATGATGACAGATGTGAAACAGAAGTTAAAAGGAGAATAGGAATGGCTAAAAGTACCTTCAATGACATGAGGAAATTATTAATATCTAAACAAATTACAAACAAGTTAAAAATGAGAATTATAAAATGCTACATCTATTCCATATTAATGTATGGCTCAGAAACATGGACACTAAATAAACAATTAGAAGACAAAATTGATGCCTTTGAGATGTGGGTATATAGAAGAATAGGGAGAACATCATGGAAAGAGAATAAAACAAATAAAGAGGTACTAAAACACTTAATATGAAGAAAGAACTACTAAGAGAAATAAAGGTCAGGCAAATAAAATATTTTGGACACATTAAAAGACCTTATTGAAGACCTTACTTGAGGGTAAAGTCAAAGGGAGGCGAGCAAGAGATAGGCAGATATACAAGTGGAAGAATAACATCACACGATGGACAGGTTACAGTCTAGCACAGTGCATCACCAAGACAAGAGACATGGATCTTGGAGATCCGTTGCAGCCAACCTTAGTTGCGGAGACGGCACTTGATGATGATGATGAGTTTCCGTTAAGGTTATATAAGGTTGGTAGTTCCCGTTAAGTTTTTAAGAGGTTAGTAGTTTTCGTGAAATTTAGTTACGGTCGGTAGTTTATGTTGTGTTTATACAGTCGGTAGTTTACATCGGTGGCAGCGTGGGGCAGAAGTTAGCGCACTGGCTGTGCATATGAGTGATAATGGATCCATTCACTATTATATTCCTAGGTAATTTTCTCCAGACTGCAACGGCTCCCGGGTCAATCCAACCTTAATTGGTTACCTAATGTATCCAGCAAGTAAAGTCTGTGAGGAAAAGGAGATGGTTACCACCCTCATCTAGCAGAGCCACTGAATGTGAGATCGCTAACATCTCACGCCAATACGTCATTAATAAATGATATGGTTAATGTTTTTTTCTTTCAGTTTATGTTAAGTTTTCTTAATGTAAAACTGCTTCAGTAGAACCTTTACTCCCACGAAATTTCGAGGCATATGTGAAAGTTCCCCAACTACCGCTTTTGCAGTCTGTTTGAAAAACACATTGAATTGGTGGACGCAAAATGTCAGGGCGCTTACACAGCATAAAATGTAAAATTTGCAATGATGAGTCAGTCATTAGTCATCAAGGCTATTTTTGTGTATTTTCTGTATGGTCCGGTGGGAAAACTGTCAAAGAATGCGGCGATGACTACACTACAACCACGAGCAGTCTTACAATGGAGATAAAGGTCTGTGACGTGTGCAATGCCATGGTTGATTACACATGGCTATTGAAAAATATTATTATATTATAATGAAATTATATTATACATATTATATTATAGTGAAATATATATTATATATATTATATTATTATAAAAATATATTAATAATTCTCATACTCCCGCTGGACCTCTCTTGTAGAAGGGCAATGATCCTACTAGATTTCGAGCAGGATGTAGTTCAGAGAATTGAAATGTGTTGTGTCGCCGTTTTATTTGCGTCAATGGTCCGGCACATTCGTCGTTGGCGATCTACTCTGTTCAAAACGCTTAATACACATATCCGTGCATTTTGGGCTGGACGTTCATCATCTGTGGTTTCCCAAGAGATTGGGTCAAATCTTCTACGCTCGAGAGATGTCTTCAAACATCAATAATTTTTGGAAATTAGAAATACATTTTGAAATATCCATAATTTTAATGAAATTATTATTATATCTTGAAAGACCCATCATGTTAAAAAAAAATGAAATATATCTAGAATCACCTATAATACTTTGAAATTAGAAATAAATCTTGAAACATCCATGATGTATTAAAATTAGACATAAATCTTAAAAAGCCCATTATTTAAAAAAAATTAAAATATTTCTTGAAACACCCGTCATTTAAAAAAAAAAAATTATATGTTGAAACATTCATCATTTTTATAAAATTTGACATAGGCATACATATTAGAACATTCATCAATTATGCAAAGCAACAAGATATAAGCTAGCACACATACTTACTCCTGACCTCTTTGGGAGCTTCCTTGAGAAGCGTCTCAAATACAATACTGTCTGATCTGTCAAACGCCTTGTTGAAAACCAATTTCTTATATCTTTTGGTCACCATATCAAACACAGGATGCAGATTATAGTAGCATAAATTTTTGTCGTAGAGAAGCCCAACGTTTATCCAGTTGAAATATTCAGTTATGTATTTGAATCCTTCAGTGAACTCTGTAAACGTGCTTTGAAGACGAGTCAGTAGACCAAATTCCTCCTTGTTATCGAGGTCGCTGGCAAAGGCTCCAGTAGTAATAACTGGTATATTATATCGCCTGCTGTAAAGTGCTACGTGGCCGACAGCTAGGTCACAGGTTGGTCCAAAGAAAACGTGAGCTTCTTGCTTGAAAAACATGTTGATTGCTGATAAAGGTCCGTGTGTTTCGGAACATTGTGAATCAGCCTCTGTTAGAACGATCTCTTTGACGCTTTGAAGAAGGTATGGATCGTTTTTGACCTTCTCAGCAGCAATTGAAATAGCAGGGTATACTTTCTTCATGCTGAACTGGTACTTCAAGGAATATGGTAAAATAATGCCAAATTTTAGAACTGTGGGCATTTGCTGTTTAGTGCTGGGGAGATTAGAAGTCCGTGAAGTATTGTCAATGAGATTTGAAGACTGTGCTATATTGTTAGGGAGATGTGAAGCCTGAGAAGAATTACTAGGGAGATTTGATGTCTGTTCAAAATTGCTAGAAATATTTGAAGTATGCATAATATTACTAGGGAGATTTGAAGTCTGTGCACGAGTTGTGGGCAAACAGAATAAAGCTAACAGAAGTGGTAGAACGTGCATAATCCTCACTGGTTCTCTTGTCCATGATAACGTCCTTTTTGATTTATCGAATGTTCTGTTTCTAAAAATAATAAACTGTTGAAGCGCAATAGTCTTTTTTATGTAGGAAACCATGACACATCTGAGAGAATGTATCCCCTCATTTTTCTGAAGTGGTTTACTAAATAATTCCCGCGATAACATTGCAAATCAAGATCTCAACGTTATTCCTTTTTGGCGTAACCAATGGGTGAGCTCTTTCCATTTGTTCTTCGAACCCATTCGTTGATTGGTTATTAAGAACGTTCAACATCGTAGCACTGGCGTGCCAATAAATTATAATTTACTGTCAACGCATATTTGACAATTTCATTGTTTGTTATATATATTCTTGAGAGAGACCTAACAGTTCGAAACGTTGAAATGTCTTGTGTATTGTAATTTGTATGTTTTCGTGTTTACACCTCATAACCCCTTAGTGTTAGTAATAGCCCGACTGCTGTATTCAAGTGAAACATGAAAAACCTGTGTTCTACGTAAGTACGCATATTTGATAACATCCGACTGAAAATTGTTCACTATAAACTTCCATAAGTTCCACAATTCTCATATTTATTTTTGTGACATATTTATAAACTATACAGAAAATAAAAATACATTTCGGTCTATAAAAATATATTGTCAATAAAAAATATGCAACTGTCAATCGTGCCCTCCGCTAGACAGGCATGTGTGAAGCGACACTACATTAGGTATCTCCAACTATTGCCATGCTAGGTAGGTAGGTATATGTGTTTACACTTTGTTATTTATAGTTTAGCTAGCCAATGAAAAGGACGGAAATAATAATATTGTTCTCATGCTTTGACGTAAAATGGGCTATCACTCCGGCCTGTACGTTAAATCACTGTCAAGGGTCTGTATAATAATGATTCCGTATAGGAATAGAAAAGCCGCCGAGATTTATAGTCGCACAATGTTGTGTTTAGTAGACATTGAGTCACAGATCAGCGATTTTAATCGATTTTAAATTCAGTAATGGGAAAAAGTAGTTATAAACTGGGGGATAAAAAGGCCGAGATGTGCTGTAGACTAGAACCACAATATGTACATATAAGGCCGCCAAAAAAAACACACATTGTGAGTTGGGCTAAGGTAGACCATGGTGATGCTATGCAATTGCATTGACAACCTGCTATGGATATTGAATTGACAACCTGCTATGGATATTGAATTGACAACCTGCTATGGATATTGAATTGACAACCTGCTATGGATATTGAATTGACAACCTAACTTACGCATGTGGTTGCGTCTGTGTGTCTCATCAATGGCCCACTAGACAAACCACCCATGCAACAGAAAACCTTAGTAGATGACATGCCGTTATATTGAGGTTATCTTCTTAGAGAAGCTTCATGGAACATCTATACAATTGTGCGTTTATTGTGTTGTTGAAATGTGTTTCATGTTTACCTGAATATATATGTATGCACCCTCTGTAATTGGGAGTGAGCCAGAGATGTACTGTGCAGCACTGGGGAGGAGGAAACATCTTGAACAAACATGGTCATAGCACAGCTGGCATTGGAACACAAGCTCGAGCTCCAATTATCCCCTACACTTATCGGCAAGAGTGGATAGAAAACCACATGGGGAAAGACAATAGACAAAATTCAATCTTCATTCGACTATACCAATTAATTACTTGTAATAAGTTGAAGACATTTTACTTACTACTCCTGCACATTCACGTCACGACACGCCAATCGATATTTACACACTACACGCGCACGACGTAAAATTAAAAAAATAAAGGCTTTTTCTTTGATGGTCGCGCAAACACAGATCTAGTCTGTCGGTCGTTTTTAACAAGAGACACCCAGTATGAAGGTTCGCACATCACATAAATTATTGGCATGTTTTTATTTAAATACGGAATGGAAAGTTACTATTGGAAACTAAGAAAAGCGATTTATATTCTTGGAAAATTAAATACCGAAATTGCCGGTTTTCATAATTCTAGTCCCGGTACTTTGAGACATCAGCTTTAATCCGGTAAAAGGTAAAGGTAGGTCCCATGGCATCTGCAGTCGGGGATGAAGATAACTCTTCATGTACTAAGCCGCAGCAACTATTAGGTGGGGTGGCCAGTTCCCTTCCTTGCTGTTTTTTTTACCTTCCCTAACTCATGCGTCAGGTACCCATTTACAGCTGAGTCGACTGGAGGGAGTGATTGTGTCAAGTGAGAAATCACAACCCGGATTTTTTTAAAATGTCCGGACGTGGTTTCGAGCCTGGCACGCTGTAACCAGATGATAGTAAGCAATCTCACTATCCACTAGGCTATCGCGCTCCTCATCCAGTTTGCGACCCCTACTTTGGCGGCAATTTCACCAAACTGGCTCAGTGGCAGGCCGGTCACACAGCGGAAGACCCGGAGTCACAACTCCTGCCGAAGACCGCTTCATATATCTGTGTCATCTCAGGAATCGATTTTCATCTGCGTCTTGCACAGTTCAATCACTTCTAGCAGCTCGTCCAATTTCAGATTAAATGGTCACGAACCGGTCTTTGGGATAGAAGACCCTACAGAGGTCCTGTTCTCAAGGATCGACAGAACCGAATGCAATGGGCGAATCAGCATCATCAAATAACCGTTGGGAATGATTGGAGATCGGTTTGGTTTAGTTAAAGTCTGAAAATTTCTTCATGTCAAGGTTGAAATATTAATTTCGTAAAATGAATTTTGGTACACGTTTTAAATAATGTTTGGTTTCTTTTTTTTTCTTTCTTCACCAGTATATATATGTAGCTTGTGTATATGTTTTTAAAAACAATATAGTTGTGGAGAAACATGGTCGTATTCGTCACTCGGTATGGGCAATAATGTCACAGTCGAGGGTAGAAAGCGGAGATGTGAAACATAGAAAATGCTAGATTGATAACATCAAGTAATGGTTTGGGCATGATTTTTCTGCACTCCTTCTAATAGCGGAGGATAGAGTTGTTTCAATGATTGAGGTTTCAACCGATTTGAACTTTAAAAAAAACACATTGAGTAGGGAGATACAAATATTTCTTTTCTACACCATTGAATCGTATTAGGGAATATTGTGAACATTTTGATGAAGTGGGACCAAACATGATGCCTTTACTTCTCCAGATAATAGTGTACTTATATATATAGAATGTCATCATATTTCGACCGAGAACCGGACACAATAGACTAAGCAATCATACGTACACAAAGTTAAAAATTGGCATCTCAGCAAAGTGAACATGTGGTCAAGCAAGCCAAACTGCAGATCGTATCCTTCAAGAATATGCAAACTATGACACATTAAGCTGCAGAGTGTATCCTTCAAGAATATGCAAACTATGACACATTAAGCTGCACACACTGTGCTTCTGATAGGCATATGAATGTCAAACTCTGACAGAAAACAATAAATGGAAAACACTAATTTATACAAGAAACAATGCTGCAGGTATAGACATTACTAGCGAACAAAACACGAACAAGAATTTAGACTGGGTGGACATAAGAACTGTTGGGGCCCAGATATGCCATGCACACCAGAGTGCACCGGCCGGCGCTCCATAGCTGGTCGAGCATCAGGGTCAGTGAGCCACAGCTGGCCAAGGCCCTCAGTACACTTCCACGCAGTGGGCCTGGAAACAGGAGTGCAGCAACCTTGCTTTAGCCTGGTAAGTACTAGGGATTGAAGATACGGGAATGTCAACCCGGCCCCAAAAAATGCTGGCTGAAGACGGATGTGTCAGGTCGAAAAGCGCAGATAACGCAGCTTGCTGTAAAATATGACACAACGCAGATCACCCTCATATATCCTTCTCAGGATGGTCAGCGGAACGCTTTCAGAGGGTCCGCCGCAAGGCGTACGAAGAAGAAGAAGAAGAAGAAGAGAACTGTTGATAATCCACACATATTTCTATCCAAAATGGAGAAAGGATCCTCGGGTATGTTCGCACGGAAGGCAGCACACCTACGACTGAGCAATCGCGGTTTCAGGGAAAATATTCATCGTGCAAATTTTTTTTTTACATTGCAGCCAGATCAATTCCCTTTCTTCTATTCTAGAATCTTCTGTTCCGCCGAAGACGGATGTGTTTGGCCATTGGCGCAAATAAAACGGCAACACAATGCATTTCCATTCTCTGGACTATATTCAACTGGAAATATTGTAGGAGCATTATTCTGTTACAAGAGAAATCCAGCGGGAGTTTGAGAATGAACGCTGAAGAAGAAGAAGAAGAATCTTCTGTTACTATTTTATGTACTCACTTCTGGCGTTTCCTGGCATCTCTGCGACTTTCAGTTCCCAGCTGGATATCTCTAAGTTCAGCTTTTCATACCATGGCGGATTTTTCACAAATGCCCTGTAGATTGGCCGCATAATCTGCAGACATTCGTTATTACCGGAACCAAGATAGTTAATATCCTCGTAGAATAGTATCCCTATCCTTGTCCAGTTGAAATATGCAAGGATTGTGAGAAAAACATCGTCCATCTTGTTCAGACTACCCTGAAGACGTGTCAACGTTTTGTATTCCTTCTTATCACTGAAGGACTGAAACAGCGCACCCGCGGTAACGACGGGAATTCCCCATTCCCCGCTGTATCGTGCGACTGGTGCAGCAGCAAAATCACAGGCTGGTCCGAGAAAAATGTGCGGTTTTATTGTCCAGAACATTTCAATAGCAGCCAGCGGTCCTTCGAAATTTGAACAGTTGGAATCTGCTACATTTACAACAAATTTAACCCCAGGAAGAAATGGGTACTCGTTTCTTTCTAATTTTTCAAATGCTTGCTTAATTGCAGGTAAACACATCTCCATTGGAAATGGAATTTCCATCAAATTTGACCTCCCCGTAACGTAGGCAAGAATAACACCAACGTTTACTTCCCTTAGCGAAGAGTTGTCCTTAGTTGTTGACACGCTTTGAGCGGTCCCGGAATGCAGCAAGGAAATTACAACAATAAAACCTAGTAATACTGTTGATGTAACTTTATGGAAGAAATTAACACCTTTTATAGTTTTAATGTCTTTGGTTAAGTCTATGGTTAAAGTCAATTCTAAATTGACGGAATGTTTCATGGATTCAGATGACTTAGTCACACCATTACACCTGTGATTGTTTTGCATGGTACTGAAAAGGGGTGACATTACGACCTTCAATTAGATGAATTGTTGGATGGGTCACTGATAAATTCATATCTGAAGATCATGAAATATATATTAGAAAACTACCATTATAAAGTAGAAATAAATCACAGGCGATATGCTAGTTAAATTTTTAATGTTTCGTCAGGCCACAATGTAAATATATACTAGAAACAAAGAGAATGACATACATAAAAATAACATTTCAGCCGACATGTCTTAATCAGAACATAGAAGTTTGTAAAAAAAAGGTGTGAGTTGAAGGGTTCATAACCTCCTACCCCATTTCTCTAATTCTCTAAGAGTAAGTTCGTAAGTTGTAGATGGCATGAAGGGAAACTAAATATAGCAACACTGCGACTTTCCATGTATGTTGTAATAGGCGACTAAAGAGGTTTTGCGGACGGGAGTGACTGTCCCATCCCACATAGGGTCAAAATAACCGGAAAGTCATGCTTACGTCAGACCAAACGACGCAGATATCGCAATGAATCTGTAAACCATGATACAACACATTCCGATCTCTGGAATACACCCTGCTCATCTGCAGAAGTTTGAGAGAACGACACAGAAAAAAAGATTCAAAATATCAGGACCATATATTGATCTACTACTACGCGCAGGCTGGCAAGTCTGTCTGTTCTTTCGCTGTCCCCAACACCCGCATATCCATACACACAAAAAGAAGTTACCATCAAACAAAAAGGAAGAAACAGATCGAAGAATATTTGTAAAATTGTGGAAGCAGAGAATGTTTAAAACATCTTGTATGTCCGGAACTGTGGCTGAAATCGATGAGCCAGTCTCTACTGAACCATATACCAGTTTTGATTTAAATTCACGGACATTGAGCAAACGGTCAATTTCGAAACTTACTGATTTGAAATATTGCCTAGAAAATCATCCGGGTCAAACAATTATGGTTTGTTCTATGACCGTCAATGTTATATGAACTACTGACTAATGGGAAATGTAACGTTCTACAATTACTCATTTGACTATACCCTTAATGTTCATTGGCTGTGACACAAATTTATATTAACCAATGCAAATCACGGAAATAGTCAAATCAATAATTACGATTGCTTAATTTCCCATGTGCCACTCGACCTTATATGGTAGAGATAAAATTTCCGGTTTCGGGTAACATCTCGATAGACTGGAAATTGGTGGCTGCGGTAACACATGGCAAATATCAAAATTAACAGAAATGGGTAAACGTGTTATCAAAATTAGTCAATAAAACAACCTAGCAAAGAGACACAGTGACAATCGACATTTCGACTAAAACGCCTTACTCAGGACAAACAAAATACCACGGACATCAAATTTTACATCGTGACACACATATGGTATGGTTGCGATAGGAAGAAATGAAAACAGGGAAGAGAGAAGCGAGGATGAGAAGGGAGAAGTACATGAAGTTCTTGTAATCCTTAGAACGCCATGTAGATCTATTTTGTGCAAGTTCTTCCCATGTATCTTGGTCTATTTCACATGTATTCAGCAAGGTCTTTAGCGGGTCCTTGTATCGCCTCTTTTTGACACCTCATTGAAAGTACTTTTAGCCTTTCATATTCTCCTTATAACTTTACATGGGAAGAACTAGCAGAAAATAGATATACAAGCGTTCTACAGCAAAAATAGATCTACATTGCGCTCCACAGTCAAAATAGATCTACACGGCGCTCTATAGTCAAAATAGATATACACGGCGCTCTATAGTCAAAATAGATCTACATGGCGTTCTACAGTCAAAAAGGTCGCATCATCTTGTGAAAAGACGAGAAATGCACTAGTTTAATAGCGGAAAGTAGCTAGAAAGTCACGGATAGAACAAAACCATTCTTTAGTGGTCATTCCATGCTCGAAATGTCCATGGATATTTGCAGTTCGAATAGAGTTTAGCGCATGCAGCTGTGTCTGTGGGTATCACCAATGGCTCACTAGATAAACCAACCATGCAACAGAAAACCTTAGTAGATGACATGCCTTTATATTGAGGTTATCTTCTTATAGAAGCTTCGTGGCACGTCATCTATACAATCCCGTAGTCGTAACCTTCGATGACAGTTACCATGTTGTTCTGACAGGCCGACGTTGTGCTTGAACTAGTTATGATCACGGCGTGGGTGGGCGGAACAACAAAGAAACCTGTCGCAGGGGCCAGAGTTGTGCCCTAATGTCGACGTCTGTTTCGGCGGCATTAGACTCAAAACACCATTGAGTCGAATGGCTGCTTCAACAGAGGACTGAGCACTTATGGGAATGCCCCACGTGCTGTGAGGCCAGTTTCTAATCAAGAATCAAGAAGAAATCATCTACAGAACTATTAGTCATCAACATAATTCTAACTGAATATTCCAAAATGGATGTAAGAAATGGTCATCATCATTTGTGATGGCGAACACATACATAACTTCACATCTACCATCGCTTTTCATTATATGTTCAAGATATTGTAAACTGTCTACATGCAGTAGTGTCAATAACAATTAAAACTAGACCTAGAAAAAAGGTCCCATTATGGAAAATTTTTTACTAAAATCCAATATAAAAGGTTTGACGGCTATTCACAGAATTTTAACAAAACAATGGCGGTTATAGTTTTATACATAGTTGCCAGTTACTTTTGTAAAAAAAAAAAAAAACCCGACTAACTTTTCAATGGAATGAAACGATAACGAATGAAAACTAAGAACGAAATGAAGTTTTATAGAATATATGGAAGATAAGAAGGAAATACATATCTGCAACTTAAAGAATATACCTGACTGCTAGAATGTAGAGATAAAACCCAGAGTGCTAGAGTAAACAAGAATGCAGATTGGCAGGTAAGATAGTCGGATACACGAGTATATGTTTACACAATTATTGAACTACGCCCATTTGTTAAGATAAATATCGGGAGAAATTAAGATAAAACGAAGAATGGAGAGATTTATTGGATTTGTGTTTCTTGATTACGAACCAGCATCACATCACTGGGGGCATTCCCATAAATCATCTCGCCAGTCCATCAGTCATCCAAAGGTATATACCAGGTAATCTTAAACTGCTCCTCGCGGCGATAACAACATGAGGTGCTTGCGCAATGCGAGTTAAAATGTACTCGCGAGCTGTGGAGATCAAGAGTTACCTTTACAATTAAAACTTCGTTATACAAACCGAAATATTAGTGTCAATATCCACGATTATAGCAGATATAACGGCAATAGGGGAAAAGGGCGCCCAAGACGACGATGGTGCAGTTATATTATCAGATTGTTTGAAAAGCTGCGGCAGGTCACGTCGCCCAGAATCGCGGAGTGTTCAGAGAATCCATTAGGAAAATCACGTTCTGGAGAGAATATGTCACATGATGATGATACGGGGAAATATTTCGTAAGAAGAAACTAAAGAGGTTATTGGTTGGATTGGTTGTCAAATATAAGGCTCAAAGTGACCAATAAGCCAAGCTGAAGTCGGATATGTTAGGTAAAAATACAGATTCAAAGAACAGGGCAGTGAAGAGGATTACGTGACCAGTTCTCACGTTCACTTTCGCGTTTAGTTAATCTGTCATCCAAATATGTGTTACGATGCTCCTACACTCAGTGTTACACGTGGCTGGTGTTCTCCGTTTCATCATCATCAAGTGACATATTCTTTCCAGAACGTAGTCTTTCCTATGGATCTCTTGAATTCTCCGCGGTCTTGAGCAAGTTGCCCTGCATCTTCCAATGTCTTCGTTTGAGAACTTTAAAAGCCCCGCTCAGCCTCTCAGTCAGTTATTGGTTATGGGTGTCTCTTGTCGGGGAAGAGACATTTTCTCTGCTCTTCCATTCACATTTATCAATCAATCAATCAATAAACCCGTAACCCTTCAGGGTCGTAGGGGTACCACATTGGATGCCTCAGCATACAGTCCTCCAGCGAATTCTATCCTCAGCGATGCGGATGAGTGTGGAAATATCTTGTCCTATCCATTCCGTGATGATGTCTATCCAGGCCTTTATTTGATCCCCTCTGCTTCTTCCACCCTCGACAGTTCCCTGCAGTATTGTTTTTGACAAGGAATCGTGCCTGCATACATTGTCCGAACCATGTTAGTTTTCGTCGTTTCACTATTGAAAGCAATGGCTCCTGAACACCTGCACACATCTCTACTTTATTTATAATTAAGTAATTTAATTTCACATTTATATCATTCTCTGAACATGAACATTGCAAGATTTGATTTTATGTTCAAGGAAATTTATTCTTGATTTTCTTGATTCTTGATTAGAAACTAGCTTCACAACACGTGGTGCATTCCCGTACGGGGTTCCTCCTCTGTTCCAGCAGCCATCCCAGTGTATGTAGACTCAGAGTCTCGGTCAGGTGTTGATTGCGTGATCTTCGGGGCCTTCCAAAAAAATACTTTTCCTTCCCTCCTATTTAGATATTCTCAATTATGACATCCTCTATATGTGTATGTACTCAGCCTAATTGGCATTATCTTCATCGTGAAATGAATTTATTACTGCCTTGATCAAGTCTGCTTTATCTCTTCTCAGCATTGTGCCGCCTTGTTGTATAGTCATATTAAACCAGACTTGATGTGTAGATATGTTAAACCAGACTTGATGTGTTGACATGATAAGCCAGACTTGATGTGTAGACATGATAAGCCAGACTTGATGTGTAGACATGATAAGCCAGACTTGATGTGTAGACATGATAAACCAGACTTGATGTGTATACATGTTAAACTTCGAACGTGAAGAAAAAGAAGTAAGAGGTTGGCAATGTCTGTGATGAACTTTGCAAGAAGAATACAGAGACGGTGAGAATAATGGTAAAAAAAAAAAGGAAAACCGGGAGATATATGTGTGCTGAAGCACATACGAATAAGTAGAATTGCATAGAAATAAAATGATTCTTGATTCTTGATTAGTAACAAGCGTTACAGCGCTGGGGGATTTCCCCATATATGCTGTGCTTGCTGTTCCATCAACCATCTAAAAGTGTATAAGCTCAGTGTCCCAGTCAGTTGCTTATTACCCGTTCTTCGGATATTCCCGGAGAGAGTGCACTTTCTCGTGTCGCCTCTAGTCCAACCATTGTCTACCATTCTCTGAATATGTACATTGTCTTGTTCCACCTCGTCCTCGTTTTTTCGTAGGGTATCCATGGCTGCTCTAATTAATACAATCCTGTCTCTTCTTCTTATCTTAGTGTCATTCACCAAGGCTTTTCCAGCCAACACATTGGCTCTTTGTTTCCCCTGACTATAGCTTAATCCCACACCTTGTTCTCAATTTGACCCATAAACAAGCAGGCATAACTGGGTCACATCTTAGTGCCCATGGCGACCCCACTGATCTAGTCGAAGAAGAGCCCATCAAACTCAACTTAACTTGGACAGTAGATCCGTGAGGATCCATTATCAAGAAGGACAATGAGATCATGAAAATAGTTGGAAGGAAAAGAGAATTGCAAAAGGAAATTAAAAGTAAGACAAATATTCTATTTATTGATATAAAATGATGACATGGTACCACCAGAGTCAGATGTGTCCAGTCATTTGTATAAAATAAAATGTGGCGGAAAGTACCTCCATTGTCTGGACTTTAATGTGCTGGAAATTTAGTAGGACCACTGTTCTGCTACATGAGAAATCTAGTAGGACCACTGTTCTGATACAAGAGAAATCTAGTAGGACCACTGTTCTGCTACAAGAGAAATCTAATAGGACCACTGTTCTGCTACATGAGAAATCTAGTAGGACCACTGTTCTGCTACAAGAGAAATCTAGTAGGACCACTGTTCTGATACAAGAGAAATCTAATAGGACCACTGTTCTGCTACAAGAGAAATCTAATAGGACCACTGTTCTGCTACAAGAGAAATCTAATAGGACCACTGTTCTGTTACAAGAGAAATCTAGTAGGACCACTGTTCTACTACAAGAGAAATCTTGTAGGACCACTGTTCTGTTACAAGAGAAATCTAGTAGGGCCATTGATTTGCTACAAGAGAAATCTAGTAGGGCCAATGACTTGCTACAAGAGAAATTTCATACATAATTAACTTTCTTTCATGTTCTGTCGTGAATGCCCATGTTTGACATTGATAATACAATGTTGACGTGAAGATTAAATTTATGATTTGTGTGATTTCCCTCTGGGCATATGTGTATTTCCTGATTAATGTAAGTTCATAATTTGTACAGTTGGCTTTTTTTGAAATCACGCAATCCATAAATTGGAGATGTGAATATACAAGCTTTAAGTAAAGTTAATTGTGTTTTTCAGCTCTGCCTTATATTCTTATGCAAGTCGACCACCCATAAGGCAACTATCACTATCTTGACAGAGCTAGGAGGCTAGGATATCATGTTCTGCAACAGGACAGGACAAGTCAGACTAAGCAGCAGACTAAATAAACTTTCTGTATATCTCAGCCGTACCCTATCGCAAACTGCGACAATTGACGAGGATGTTGTCCTCCGTAGTGCTCGTACCAGTGCGGAATTCGGGAGCCTTCGTGATACGTCTGGAACAGGCGTCGTCTCAGTTTGAGAAAAAGGTTGGACGTTTATCGCGTAGCTGTTCTACCAACACTGCAGTGAAAAGGACTAACTGAAGGCCTTATTAATTCAGAGAACAGGCTTCTACTTCTGTTCGTTCGCGGCTTTGCTCATCCCTATAGCAAAGGGAATTGACTAGAAAAGGTGCCCTAAAATTAGCCTGCCTAACTTGACCTGGCCAGCATACCGGGACTCCCCTTGGGTCCCCAACCATTGCAGTTAAACAACACGTGTATGCCACATTGTGTGAGAAACATCACAACAAAATTACGCAGGAAAATAGCACCATAGAAGAAGCATATACGATATTAGAGGTTTAGAAGAAGAAGAATGTAAAAATAACAAATACATAAAAATAACAAATATATAAAAAGAACATAAAAATAACAAATATATAAAAAGAACATAAAAATAACAAATATATAAAAATAACAAGTATATAAAATGTAACACATATAAAAAAAATAACAAATATATAAAAATAACAAGTATATAAAATGTAACACATATATAAAAATCAACAAATATATAACAAACTGGTTCAAAAAGAGCTAAGAATTTACTTCTTTGTACTAAATTTATAAATATTTGCTAAATTAACTAATATCTGGAAATCAAAAGATCTAGGGACAAACACCAAACTAAATCTATTTAACTCATGTATTGTCTCAGTGTTAACGTATGGTAGTGAAAGCTGGAAATCAACTCAAGCAACAGACAACAAACTAAACAGCTTCGAAAACAAATGTCTACACAAACTGATGAACATAAAATGGAGAGACTTCGTCACAAATAGTGATCTAAGAGACAAAACACACCAAGAGAATGTTTCAAACATCATAAGAAAACGAAGATGGAAATACCTTGATCACGTTTTACGACTAGATGTAAACAGAATAAACCAAGCCCGTATGTGGTCACCTGAGGGTAAAAGAAAAAGAGGAAGACCTAAAACAACCCTTAAAAACACCATTCTTAAAGAAGGGGAATTAATAGGCTGTAAGACCATCCAGGAACTAAAGTTGCAGGCAGCGAATCGCATCATATGGAGAACCAAAACCTCTGCCCTATGTGTCACTTGCGGCACGAAAGGAACAAACTAACTAACTAAGATTAACCAAATATGTCCCCGTTTCTCTCAACTGAGCAGTACTATCGTTGCCTGCACAAATATAACTCCACATTTCACGTCTATAAGGTCATGAATTTCTGTAAAAATGCACTTGTAAACGAACAATTACGCCAGATTTCAAACCCACGTTCCTGTAAAAGAAATGTTAATAACTTGATCACTTCGCCACCGAGACTCGTAAAATTACAGATATATGACAAACACAGCGATTAAAGAATAGAGGAACAAAATGCTACTGAGATATATAGACAGAGAGAGAGGAATAGATAGACATACAGAGCTAGATAGAGACAGACACACAGAGAGAAAGAGATAGACAGAGATACAGAGTAATAGAGAAAGATGCAGAGAGAAATAAACAGAGAGAGAGAGAGAGAGAGAGAAAAAGTCATACTGGGAGAGAAGTAGACATACATAAGGGGTTTAAGGGGTTTAAAAGCCGTAGAAGATTGACTTCACGGTACTCGGTGTCCCATATGTACTCCGTAACTCACAACGTAGCGGCACGCCGCCTATCGAGAGTACCACTCATAGCACGTAATTCCGTAGCTTCAAGTAATAAAACACAAGGCGAACATCTTAACCACTACGCCAGGGAGATCCCCATACATACGGAGAGAAACAGACATACATAAAGAAATAACGAAACAGACATACAGGGAGACAAATAGACAGACAAACAGAGAGAAACAGACATACAGAGAGATGCAGAGAGATAGACTGAGAAAAAATAGACAGACAGATAGTGATAGAGAAACAGACATACAGGAAGAGAAATAGACAGACAAATAGAGAGAGACATACAGCGAAAAACAGACATACAGGGAGAGAAATAGACAGACAGGTGGAAGAGTGACACGCAGAGACATAGATAGAAACAGAAAGAGAGAGAGAGATAGACACATCGAGAGAGAAAGACAGAATTATAATTATTATAGTAGAAAAGACCACAAAAATGGCAGATGATTAGACCGGGAAAATAAATCTTCTCTAAAAAACCGTGTCTTATTTCAGGAATTAGTGTTAGCTAGTAAGCCGCTGTCATACCAGCTTCCTGATTGCCGGAAGATTCACACGGCACCTGTTTACGTAAAGAGAGTGGGTGATTCCTTCAAGGGTGTATCTTAACAAAGTCAACATTTTCTGTCGGAAGCTGATTAAGGTAGTTATGTCAAATGTAAAAGTATGTTATCTCGCTGTCACGACCGATTCCATTCTCTGGACTACATCCTGCTAACGGATAGGACTTTGAGAACGAATTGAGAAAAATAAATATAAAAGCGATATTATGATGAATAACCGTGAAAGGTAACTGTAGCAGGCAAATATGGCGCGCAACGTTAGTAGGTATCTGTAGCACGTAACTGTAGCACGTAACTGTAGCACGTAACTGTAGCACGTAACTGTAGCACGTAACTGTAGCACGTAACTGTAGCACGGAACTGTAGCACGGAACTGTAGCACGGAACTGTAGCACGGAACTGTAGCACGGAACTGTATCAGGTAGCTATATCACGTAACTATATCACGTAACTATATCGAGTAGCTATATCACGTAATTATATCAGGTAACTATATCACGTAACTATATCAGGTAACTATATCACGTAACTATATCACGTAACTATATCGCGTAACTATATCGCGTAACTATATCAGGTAACTATATCAGGTAACTATATCATGTAGCTATATCACGTAACTATATCGCGTAACTACATCAGGTAACTATATCACGTAACTATATCAGGTAACTATATCACGTAACTATATCACGTAACTATATCGCGTAACTATATCGCGTAACTATATCAGGTAACTATATCAGGTAACTATATCATGTAGCTATATCACGTAACTATATCGCGTAACTATATCAGGTAACTATATCACGTAACTATATCAGGTAACTATATCACGTAACTATATCAGGTAACTATATCATGTAGCTATATTACGCAACTATATCGCGTAACTATATCACGTTATTTTAGTAAGTAACTATACTAAAAAATTGTAGAACGTAACTATCGATCGTAACGTTAACAGGTACCTACAGCATGTAACTTTAGCAGGCAACAGTAGCACATAGCTTTATCAGATACCTGTAGAACGTAACAATAACAGGTATCTGTTGTTTGAAAACCCCAGGAATTACTAGCGTTTAGCTCAAACTTCCTATGTGCAGTGCGGAGGTGTGTGAACTTTCTTTCATACTCAGAAAGCTTAACCTTTCGGCTTAGTGCAATGCCTGTTGGAGAAGCTTTCTACTAAGGAGGGGGGGGCACTTTATGTATCTGTAGATTATAACTTTTACAGATACGTGTAGTAGATATTTATAATTCTTGAATACTGGCTACCGCCGAAGACGGATTTGTTGGGCCATTGGCGCAAATCGTGTGATGTTACTCTCCCACTTGTATTTCTGCCTACCTCTTGCTCGCTTCCCTTTGACTTTACCCTCAAGTAAGGTCTTCAATAAGGTGGCATGCCTCTTAATGTGTCCACAATATTGTATTTTCCTGATCTTTATTTCGCTTAGTAATTCTTTCTTCATATTAAGTGATTTTAGCACCTCTTTATTTGTTTTCTTCTCTTTCCATGATGTTCTCCCTATTCTTCTATATACCCACATCTCACAGCTATCTCTTCTGTTTTCTAATTGTTTATTTAACGTCCATGTTTCTGAGCCATAAATTACTATAGAATAGATGTAGCATTTTATAATTCTCATGTTTAACTTGTTTGTAATTTGTTTAGATATTAATAATTTCCTCATGTCATTGAAGGTACTTTTAGTCATTCCTATTCTCCTTTTTAACTTCTGTTTCACATCTGCCGTCATTTCTGACTATGTGTCCATGATATTGATAATGTTTTACATGTTGTAGTTTCTCACCACGTATGTTTATGTTTATCTCTTGTAGTCTTTTATGTTTATCTCTTGTAGTCTTTTATGTTTATCTCTTGTAGTCTTTTATGTTTATCTCTTGTAGTCTTTTATGTTTATCTCTTGTAGTCTTTTATGTTTATCTCTTGTAGTCTTTTATGTTTATCTCTTGTAGTCTTTTATGTTTATCTCGTGTAGTCTTTTATGTTTATCTCGTGTAGTCTTTTATGTTTATCTCTTGTAGTCTTTTATGTTTATCTCTTGTAGTCTTTTATGTTTATCTCTTGTAGTCTTTTATGTTTATCTCTTGTAGTCTTTTATGTTTATCTCTTGTAGTCTTTTATGTTTATCTCTTGTAGTCTTTTATGTTTATCTCTTGTAGTCTTTTATGTTTATCTCGTGTAGTCTTTTATGTTTATCTCTTGTAGTCTTTTATGTTTATCTCTTGTAGTCTTTTATGTTTATCTCGTGTAGTCTTTTATGTTTATCTCTTGTAGTCTTTTATGTTTATCTCTTGTAGTCTTTTATGTTTATCTCTTGTAGTCTTTTATGTTTATCTCGTGTAGTCTTTTATGTTTATCTCTTGTAGTCTTTTATGTTTATCTCGTGTAGTCTTTTATGTTTATCTCTTGTAGTCTTTTATGTTTATCTCTTGTAGTCTTTTATGTTTAGCTCTCGGGTCTTTGGATACAAAAAGAATTACAACAGCGTATCGTTATAGGTGAACGATAAACCACAGTTGCAATAGATGAAATTGTATTTACAAAGTGAATGCGTTGGCTGCGTGCTTCCAATGTTAGGTTGAATCTGTTATGGGACAGGAAATGTTGTATGATTCCAGATCTAATTCGTCAAGGAACTACTGTGATAGGTGTAAAATTGTGACGTAGTCAGAACACTTGACCATATAAGCGTGACCATCAACTGTACTTTAAGACATATCTGCAAAAATTAAACAGGCCTTCATTATGTACGTTTTTGATTGTTATCAGGCTTTCCATTGGTTACTAATTACATACTTGGAGTAGCCCTGGCTATATATTTTTGGCTTACGGTTACAATTATATAAATATTCACTAACAGAAGATACGGGACTAATCAAGAAAAGAAACGAATGAAGGACTAATTAATTTATAGAATATGTCTTATACGGCCGATCGGTCGCGGTATGTGACGAAACTGTGAATCTAAAAACTGCATTTAGTGAATCCAGTGACTGGAGATCATACGGAATCCATCAAATGATGCATACGATAAGCGAAGACATTTATTGGTCGACAACACGGTTTGAAATATATTCATGGTTTGAAAACATATTCACGGATTGAAAACATATTCACGGTTTGAAAACATATTCACGGTTTGAAAACATATTCACGGTTTGAAACATATCCACGGATTGAAACATATCCACGGATTGAAACATAGCCACGGTTTGAAATATGTTCACGGTTTGAAACATATTCACGGATTGAAACATATTCACGATTTCAAACATATCCACTATTTGAAACATATCCACGGTTTGAAACATATCTGCAGTTTGAAACATATCCACACTTTATAAAACGACTTGAAAAAAGTAACGAATAAGTCCACTATGCAGGTGCTCTCATTGACCTAGTCCTAATTCTGAATTCTACAAGTGTTTCCACTCTCGGAAATGTGATTCTAGAATAGTAACACTTTGACACATTATACATGCTGTAAGAAGTAACTAAGTTATGATTGGCTGCAAGTACGATATTAATAGTAGTTTACAGATACGAATTAACATGGATACTAACCCAACATGGACATTAACCCAACATGGATAATAACCCAACATGACATGAACCCAACATGGTCAATAACCCAACATGGGTATTAACCCAACGTGGATAATAACCCAATAGGTATAATAAATCAACATGGACAATAACCCAACATGGTTAATAATCCAACATGGATATCAACCCAACAAGGACATTAACCTAACATGGGCATTAACCCAACATGGATAATAACCCAACATAGACATTAACCCAACATGGATAATAACCCAACATGCATAATAACCCAACATGCATAATAACCCAATAGGCATAATAAATCAACATGAATAATACACCAACATGGATAATAACCCAACATGGATATTAATTCAACATGGATAATAACCCAACATGGATATTAATCCAACATGGATAATAACCAACATGGATATTAATCCAACATGGATAATAACCCAACATGGATATTAATCCAACATGGATAATAACCCAACATGGATATTAATCCAACATGGATAATGAATTTGAATGCGCACAGTCAAAAAAAGAATTGATGCGTTGGAAACAACAACTATGAACATTATTTACTCCGGATGACATCTTGACAACAGGCTGGAGTTTGAGAATGTTGAATAACACGAGAAATATTCGACATCCTGACAGCATGTACACACAGGTAACTTAAGATGTCTTAGATACGGAAGCACTAACAGACAACACATGTATGTGTGTTAAGTTCGACTACAGACATTATCGTTCTTCATTACAAAAGAGTGTGTCGAATTATCTGATTTCCTGACACTTCTTGAAAAAAAACAACGTTTAAGGAGTTAATATAGTAGGGAGAATGAAATGGCTGATGTATGTGCTTAAGATGTCTCTGGGTGGGGTAGAGAACGGATGGGCTATGGTAGTACTTGGAGAATTGAGGAAGAGGGATTTTTTTAGGAGTGGTGAGAAAGTGGAGGTTGAGGTATTCTCTCCTGAGATTAATACTTTTTGCAGAAAGTAGAGGTTGGCATGTTATTTCCTGATGTTGATGCTTGAAGAAAGTGGAGGTTGAAATGTTATTTCATAGGAGACTGATGTTTGAAGAAAGTGGAGGTTGAAATTTTATTTCCTGAGGTTGATGCTTGAAGAAAGTGGAGGTTGAAATGTTATTTCCTGAGGTTGATGCTTGAAGAAAGTGGAGGTTGAAATGTTATTTCCTGAGGTTGATGTTTGAAGAAAGTGGAGGTTGAAATGTTATTTCCTAGTAGACTAATGTTTGAAGAAAGTGGAGGTTGAAATGTTATTTCCTAGTAGACTAATGTTTGAAGAAAGTGGAGGTTGAAATGTTATTTCCTAGTAGACTAATGTTTGAAGAAAGTGGAGGTTGAAATGTTATTTCCTAGTAGACTAATGTTTGAAGAAAGTGGAGGTTGAAATGTTATTTCCTAGTAGACTAATGTTTGAAGAAAGTGGAGGTTGAAATGTTATTTCCTAGTAGACTAATGTTTGAAGAAAGTGGAGGTTGAAATGTTATTTCCTAGTAGACTAATGTTTGAAGAAAGTGGAGGTTGAAATGTTATTTCCTAGTAGACTAATGTTTGAAGAAAGTGGAGGTTGAAATGTTATTTCCTAGTAGACTAATGTTTGAAGAAAGTGGAGGTTGAAATGTTATTTCCTAGTAGACTAATGTTTGAAGAAAGTGGAGGTTGAAATGTTATTTCCTAGTAGACTAATGTTTGAAGAAAGTGGAGGTTGAAATGTTATTTCCTAGTAGACTAATGTTTGAAGAAAGTGGAGGTTGAAATGTTATTTCCTAGTAGACTAATGTTTGAAGAAAGTGGAGGTTGAAATGTTATTTCCTAGTAGACTAATGTTTGAAGAAAGTGGAGGTTGAAATGTTATTTCCTAGTAGACTAATGTTTGAAGAAAGTGGAGGTTGAAATGTTATTTCCTAGTAGACTAATGTTTGAAGAAAGTGGAGGTTGAAATGTTATTTCCTAGTAGACTAATGTTTGAAGAAAGTGGAGGTTGAAATGTTATTTCCTAGTAGACTAATGTTTGAAGAAAGTGGACGTTGAAATGTTATTTCATAGGAGACTGATGTTTGAAGAAAGTGGAGGTTGAAATGTTATTTCCTAGTAGACTAATGTTTGTAGAAAGTGGAGGTTGAAATGTTATCTCCTGAGGTTGATGCTTGAAGAAAGTGGAGGTTGAAATGTTATCTGCTGAGAATTATACTTCCTGAATAAAAAAACAACAATTAGTAAAGATATTTTTCCTTCCTCTTCTTCTACTTATCTTCTTTATCTATTTCTTCTTCTTCATCCTCCACTTCTTTCCTCACCTCATTTCCCCCCATTCACTTTATCTTTCTCCAACCTTTCCTCATCTTCCTTTACCTTTCTACCATTTCTTACTCATCTTCTTTTTGCTCCTCCTCTTCTTCCATCTTCTGACTATCTGTGAAGAACATTTATTCAACACGCATTTCCCTCAAAAATTAACTCTCTTAGAGCGCGCATTAATTGTGTTGCTTAGATCCACCCACTCCCACCCGCTGTGCTAGTAAGCGAATAAATCTTCCATCTTTAGAGTTAATCAAGCAATCAAGTGCCATGCCGTGAACCTTTTGCGATCATGTTTCTCCACGACTCTCCGTCTCTTGTGTAGCTAATACGTTCAGTCGTTTACATTCTCTTGTGCCACAATGGCTCTTCTTCCAAACACTTCTCCCTTTGTCTCTTCTCGCCTTGATCTTTCCGATGACTATTAAATGTTCAAGTTTTGTTCTTCTCATCACGTGCTCTACAAACCTTGACTTCTTCTAAATTTTACTTCTATATTGTATGCCGACTTCCACCCGTGTATTGATGGGGCCCGAAAGGGGAGCAAAGAATAACAACACAGTTTTACCTTACACGCATGTCGTAAAAGGCGACTAAGGAGGTTATGGGATAGAGTTGGCTGTCCCATCCCATATAGGGTAAGTGACCCAAAGCTATGCTGAAGTCGGATGTGTCAGACCGAAAGGTGCAGATGTCGCAGCAATGCTGTAAACCATGACACAACGCATTCCGTTCTCCGGACTACATCCTGCTAATCTGCAGGAGTTTGAGAACGAACGCAGAAGAAGAAGAAGAAGAATATGCCGAATTCTAAATACATTACAGCTGGACTGAGAAAAACCTCACAGATATTTTTGGAAATTGTTAATTAAACAAAATAATTAATTTTATTAGGAAGTCTAAGCGATAAAGAATGTCTCAATCAAGTCAATAAATCTGTTCTTCAACTATCACAACTCTCAAACATAGTGCTGCTTCGAAAAACTAAACTCTTAAAACAATGTGTGTTGTATATTGAAGGTGTTTAAACAAGCACTTTCACGCAGGAAGGTTTACCAAGGATGTCCTGGGCAATGCATGTCCTTTCGCAATAATTGCACTTTTTATAACTTTATATCGTACCATATTATTGAAGATTCCAAAGTGTTGGTTACTAAACACAATAACAAAATTACGCCTGTTTGTTCATAAAAAGAGACACAACTGTTTAGAAACAAATAATGGAGGGAAGAGTATCTGGGAAGATGAGAAAGGGCAGACCAAAAAGACGATGGACTGACGACATTAAAGATAACATGAATACATCGGTAGAAAATGCAAGCCGCATCGCCCAAGACAGAGAGATGTTCAGAGAGTTCATTGGAAAACAACGTTCTGGAAGGAATATGTCACATGACACACACATACGTCACATGACTATATCGATATCGTACCAGACTATAAAGTCACATTAAGGTAAAAAGCCAACACTCATTAATATAACTAAAATGGACTACGGTTTTTTATTGAATGGGGATGTGTCTCGGCGAATGGAGGTTTTAATCCCGTAATTAACACACAAACGAACAACTGTTTAGGGTTGAAGGTTTCACCGAATGTCTGTCTCTGTGGCGGTTATGCACAGGGCGCGTATGTGACGGCCGAAGTGAAGTAAGTAAAGTAAAGTAACCCATAACATTTATTAATGCCGTTGGGGTCTGAGATGTTAGCGATCTCACATTTCAGAGGCTCTGCAAATGAGGGCGGTAGCCATCTCATCTCCCTCGCAGTCCTTACTTTCCGGATTAATCCGGTACCCATTTAAGGCTGGGTCGACCCGGGAGCCGTTGCGATCTGAAAAACATTTCCGTCTCTACTGGGGAATGAACCCAGGACCACTCATATGCTAAACTAATGCGCTAACCACTGCGCTAACGTGGCTAGTACCGGGTTACAATCAAGCGGCAGAAATTGTCCTTCCAGAGTGTTCAGAAAACAATGGCAAACTACTGAAAAATTTATATATCCTAGAAAATCACTACAGCTAAAAACTGTTCATTTTTTAATGGTTGTGTCATGAATAGAATAGGCTACAGCCAAAAATACCACAACACGACAGCAAACTACTTGTTGATTATATGCAAATATTTGTGACGATGTTCTGGTGTGGAAGCCTCGCAACACTTTATTTTTACTAGGATGTTTATGTCTCGGATACGAAAACTACGTGGAGACACTGTTGTAAAATTTATACAGAGACATTATCGGTTAAGAAAACTATGTGGAGACATTATTGAGAAATGTATACGGAGATATTATTTGTTAAGAAAACTATGTGGAGACACTGTTGTAAAATGTATACGGCCCGGAGACATTATCGGTTAAGAAAACTATGTGGAGACATTATTGAGAAATGTATACGGAGATATTATTTGTTAAGACAACTATGTGGAGACACTGTTGTAAAATTTATACGGAGACATTATTTGTTAACAAATCTATGTGGAGACACTGTTGTAAAATTTATACGGAGACATTATTTGTTAAGAAATCTATGTGGAGACACTGTTGTAAAATTTATACGGAGATATTATTTGTTAACAAATCTATGTGGAGACACTGTTGTGTAGGATCTATTATATAATTTAAAAAATTGGAGCGTATCCTGTATCTATATATCTATAGACCATTAACCCGTAGAGATCGTAATGGTACCACATTGGATGCATCAACACACCTAGTCCTCCAGAGATTTCTACCTTCAGCGATGCGGACTAGTGAGGACACATCTCAACGGTTCTCAATCTTCCTAACGCCGCGACCCTTTAATACATTCCCTCATGTTGTGGTGACCGACAACCATACAATCATTTTAGTTGCTACCCCATATGTGTTTTACGATAGTCTTAGGTGACCCTTGTGAACGAGTCGATCGACCCCCAAATGGATCGTGACCCACAGGTTGAGAACAGCTGTGTCTTAAAAGATTTGAAGCCAAATCAGGATCAGATGTACATACATTTCTGACAGATAAGTTAGGGTTGTTAAAAATAACAAATAAAGGAACTGGCCACCTCAACTAATATGTGTTGCGGCTTAGTATAAGCACAGCTAACTTTATCCCCGACGACAGGTTAGTGAGATGGGAATAAATATTACCTTTTACCTGTATCATTGGGCTTCACCATCTGGATCATCTTCTCCATAAAACCTGATCACCTTCTCCATAAAAAAAATAAAATTGGTAGCATATCCTATCCAACCCAGCATTTTTTGGCTGTGGTGATTTTCTAGGCAATATAAATACGTTCAGTAGGTTGCCATTGCTTTCTGAACGGTCCGGATGCAGAATTGCCTGTGGTGAGGAGCGAACTCGGTACCTTTTCCGTCACAGACGCGCTCTGTACCACTTCGCCACAGAGCCGGACTATTCTCCATAATTTAAGTGAATATTTAATATCATATTTAAGAATTCTGTTTCCAAGCATACCTGGCATGAGCGTACACGTAACACCGGGTCCCATAAATCATAATCGAGTGCCAGCGATATGCCACTAAATTCATATCATATTTATCAAGAAAGTAGCTAATATGTCAAAAATTAAATCAGAAACAGGCAATTCCTATACCACATAGATAACTATCACACGGTCGATTATTCACTGAAGTAAGTCTTTCGTACTGGCTAAATAAACACAGTTCACAGCGACACAGCTTTGTAAGATTAACTAAACAACTCAAACTGAAATCAAATCTACGCTACTCTTTCTGAATGCGGCCAAGTAATTGAGGTTAAATATAGATTGTATAGTGAAAAGTATTTATAAATCTGTGTCACGCTAACCAGATAAAAAGGAAGTACAATAGATCGGCTGCAAGAATATTTTGTTATAATAGAGAGGGGAAAAACGGAGAAAAGATTGACTTTATTGTCGTGGGATTAACGACAATACGCTGTCTTAAGATTGAATGTGTGTAATTGTGATCAAGGTTAATAAAACCTGTGGGCCAAGTTGGGAATAATCCTTCTAAAGTGACGAATTTTCCTTTTTCGGTGATTTTCATTGGTTGTTTACTTTCTCTATTTGACGTGTCCTTTGCAGAGCGTAGTCCTCACTGCCACTCTGTAAGCCTGATGGTTCTGTGCGCTTCCTAGCCTCTTCCAGTGTCATGTTTAGAAGGCGTTTGATGTCATGTGTCCAACGTAGTCTTACGTTTACATAACGTGTTCAAGCTAAATGCTAGTCCCATGGCAGCAATCTCACGTGCTGATATAACCTAGATAAACTGATGTTCGTGGTTGAAAGTTGCGTGCTCCGCCATAGTGAAGTTTTAGTTCCTAACTTTTATTTTGTTTAATGGGAGCAAGAACCTGCCTTCGGGGATGAAGCTAGCTCTTCATGAACTAATCACAAAGTATACACGATCCATCCATCCATCGCTCCATCCATCCATCCATCCATCTATCTATCTATCTATTCGATAAACCCTGTGTTGCTTTTCATCGTCAGGGGTAAAAGTTTTTTTCTGTAGACGGCTCTCTTGTGTGCTGTGTATATTGTGGAGTTTGCCGCCTCTTTTATTTCGGTGGTCCATCGTTTTCGTGGTGGGCCTCTAGGTCTGTCTTCACTGTATCTGTGTATCGGGGATGGTAGTCTACGGATGTGTGCAAATCATTTGATCTATTGTCTCTTAATATATTGTAAGATTGGGGTGGTACCGGTTCTGTTATCTGGGGTGGGGGATATGTGCAAGACTCTTCTAAAGTTGATGGCCTTTTGTGTTTTTACAGACTCTCAGGACGCAGGTCAGTAAAAGCTCACATAAAACACAACCACTACGTTTTACACATGACTTCCTGGCCGGGCAGCTTTTATAGAGATAGTTTCTTGATCACGTACACTAGCCCCCATCTCAACTCTATTGATTAGTTTAATGGAAAAGATAATACTAATATACTTGGAAACAAGCAGGAGAACTGCAGGAGATGCCAGAAGATGGTTTAATCCACACTCGATTGCCTTAGGATCTACACTCCGGATTATCTATAGGGCGTTTATTTCGTTATCGGAGCCGCGTAGCGCAGTGGTTAGCGCACAGGCTTCGACTATGAGTGGTCCTAAGTTCATTCCCCTGTTGAGGCAGAAATGTGTTTCAGATCGCAAAGGCTCTCGGTCGACCCATCTTTAAATGGGTACCGGATTAATCGAGATTAATCTAATGATTAATCTAATGATTAAGAGAGAGAGAGAGAGGAAATGGCTACCGCCCTCATTTACAGAGCCACTGAAATGTGAGATCGATATCATCTCACACCCCTACGGCATTAACAAATGCTGTCATCTCACACCCCTACGGCATTAACAAATGCTATCATCTCACACCCCTACGGCATTAACAAATGCTATCATCTCACACCCCTACGGCATTAACAAATGCTATCATCTCACACCCCTACGGCATTAACACATGCTATCATCTCACACCCCTACGGCATTAACAAATGCTATCATCTCACACCCCTACGGCATTAACAAATGCTATCATCTCACACCCCTACGGCATTAACAAATGCTATCCTCTCACACCCCTACGGCATTAACAAATGCTATCATCTCACACCCCTACGGCATTAACACATGCGATGAGTTAGTTTACTTTATTATTCCCATGGCCTAAGACATTCCCGTTTTAACCGGTAGCAAGTGAATAAGTAAGCCAGAAGAGAAAAGTAAGAAATTGAGACAAGACATGTAGTGACAATTACATTTTAAGCAGTTTATAGGTTGGCAGACTACCCTTGCAAACTTTCCTTATTCGCTCAAAACGACATTCCTGGAATGAAGAACCAATTCTGAAGAATGCCTTTCGAACACACTCTGTAATACTCACAGACTCTCAAAGCATGCTGCGCAAGATAGAAAAGTTCATGCTAAGAAAAGAATGGTGGGACTTGTTGAACATCTCAGATGTCCAGAGCATTACATGGATATACTGTCCTGGTCATGCTGGGGTCAGAGGAAACGAGAGAGCGACTTATTGGCATGAAATGCGGGGATAGACGGCACATTGCTGAGAATAGATAAAGCAGACTTAATGAAGGCAGTAATACATTCATTTCAAGATGAAGATGATGGCAATGAGGTTGAGAACGTACACATACAGAGAATGTTAGAAATTGGAGTATCTAGAGGTGAGGGGAGAAAAAGTAAATTTTTTGTAAAGTTCCGAAGATCACACAATCAACACCTGACCGGGACTCTGAGTCTACATACACTGGGATGGCTGCTGAAGCGGAGGGCGGAGCACTTATGGGAATGTCTCACATGCTGTGAAGCCAGTTTCTAATCAAGAATCAAGCCTTTCTGAAGAACACCTAATAGAAAATGCATAGTTCTATATAGGAGCTCTGGCAATATAAGCTTACACCAACTGTAATCGTGACGTGACAACCCAAAGCTTATTCTTTGATCCATAGACTCCACCCACATATTTAGTTACAAGCCCCGTAACTATGTGCTAGCTACATTAACATATAAATAGAGAACCACCAAACTTGAGTTACAAAGTGAGGACCTATTGAGTGTAGACCTATTGAGTGTAGACCTATTTACAAGTAATTGCTAAGAGAACGTTAATAGATTCTAGCTTCGGTTATCATGAGACTTGATTGTACAAGTTTATGTAAGATCAGTCTGCTTATCTCAAGTCAATGGGCTTTTGTTTGTTTGAAGAATGTTGTGGTGTTCAGAGATTAAGTCTACAACAGTATGTCTTTCTAGATACACCAGGGGTTCCAAAATTGTGTATTAAATGCGCTAATTTTGTACAGCTCAAAAATGTTGTACTAGTCCAAATGTGCTAATTAATTTACACTCTAGTCCAAATGTGCTAATTAATTTACATTCTAGTCCAAATATGCTAATTAATGTACACTCTAGTCCAGATGTGCTAATTAATTTACACTCTAGTCCAGATGTGCGAATTAATTTACACTCTAGCTCAAATGTGAAAATTTCTTTTAAAATATAGATCTAGTGTTTCATTCTTTTCACGCATGGTTAAAACGAGCAACCCTACGAATTCTCTACTTCAATTACTTTATTATTTCATGAATTAGTTCAAATTCCAAATTATTCCACGATATAGTTAATATGTGCTAATTTTTCCACATGCAGTTCAAATGTGCCAATTTTCGGGGGATCTAGTTCAAATGTGCCAAATTTTCCATAATCTAATTCAAATGTGCCAAATTTTCCACGATCTAATTCATAGGTGCCAATTTTGGCATACTCGTTCACGCTCTCTGAGCTACGTGTCTTCTACTCTAGTTTACACGTCACTTTTTACATTGTTGTTTTGTTCAAATTAGCCCTTCTTTTCACACACTGTAGTACAAATAAGCCACTTTTTTTCACACACTGTAGTACAAATAAGCCACTCTTTTCACACACTGTAGTACAAATAAACCACATTTTTCACACACTGTAGTTACATATAAACCACTTTTTTCACACACGGTAGTTATATATAAACCACTTTTTCACACACTGTAGTTATATATAAACCACTTTTTTCACACACTGTAGTACAAATAAGCCACTTTTTCATTGTAGTTCAATGTTCAATTGGGCAAATCGACACATGTGCCCACATTCTGTTCTTTACAAACATGTTCACACAGACATTTGTAGAATTATTAAAGATAATTTATTTTCTTGAATTGGTAGCATATCCCTTACAGGACTTAACTTAACAACCCAGCATTTGTTGGCTGTGGTGATTTTCTAGTCAATATAAATACTCAACGTTCTTTTAATTCCTTATCCCCCGAAGACGGATGTGTCGGGCCATTGGCGCAAATAAAACGGCGATACAACGCATTTCCATTCTCTGGGCTGCATCCTGCTGGAGATCTAGTAGTACTGCTACAGGAGAGATCCAGCAGGAGTTTGAGAATGAACGCAGAAGAAGAAGAAGAATTCCTTAAAATTGTTTAACTGTTTGCTCATGTGTTGACGAACCGAAATGGGAAGAAAGAATAGCAACATATTTGATTTGCCATCTATTTCGTTAGACGCGACTAAGATTACGCGATGGAGTTGGCTGAAGTCAGATGTATCGGATTGAAGGAAACTGATATTACTGAAAGGCTGTAAGCAGTGACACAAAGAATTACGTTCTCTGGACTACATCCTACTAATCTGTAAGAATTTGAGAACGAACGCAGAAGGAGATTAATAGTTAATACGTTTTCTATGGCGATAATCTCTGTCTGAATATTATCACTTGTAAAACATCACTATCACCGTATGCGGCACGGGTTGGTTATCTCTGAGATATACGATCAAAGACACAGAGCAACAATGTGAGAAAAGGAAAAGTATCTTGGACAGCTGTCAGCTTTGAGCGTGGTGATCAGACGGTAGGTATAGGAACCAACTATCTTGTACAACTGGACAACTGTACCAGCGTTATGTCTACGGATGTCCATCGTTCAGTCTATTGGCTGTCCCCAGATGAATGATGCATAAGTGTATTCACACTTGCCGTTAATCGTAGGGATGGAAGCTTAAGTTGTCGTTCCAAGGTCAAATATATAGTCTTGGTTGCATTAAGTCCATGTTTGTTCAAGGTTATCTTGATGTTTTCTATCCACCGTTTTCTTGGTCTACCTTTGACTTTATGTCCGGATATAATTTTATTATATGCTCTTATTGACATTTGGTTTCGGTTCATTCTCATAAGGTCACCGAACTATTTTATTTGCTGTCTTTCAGTACATTCTTGTTGATGTTCAATACATGATAGTATACCAACTCTTTTCCTCATTTCTTATTTTATCTAGTTTGGTACCCATTGTAGTTTTTCTCAGACACTTCATTTCACATGTAACGATTTTCCTCTGCTGTGAGACTGTTAAAAACCACGTTTAGTTTAGTTAACAACGGAAAAATACGGACACACAAATAAAACGGCGACACAAAACAACTTTGTTCTCTGGACTACATACTGCTGGAAATCCTGTAGTACCCATTTTCCTGCTGGAATCTTGTAGGACCCATTATCCTGCTGCAAATTGTGTAGGACCCATTGTCCTGCTGGATATTTTGTAGGAGCCATTGTCCTGCTTGAAATAGTGTAGGACCCATTGTCCTGCTGTAAAAGAAATCCGGTGGGTGTTCAGGAATGAACTCACAAAAAGTATGCTGAAATCGAATGATAAGTGATGATGGTAGACTCGCCGAGGCGAGTACGAGAATTTGTCTGTCATGTTCTTTATACCAAGCTATGGATTTGTACTTTCATCTGCAGAATGACTTATGACATTTTCTATAACACTTTTTTTGGTACAGTACAAGAAGACGCTACCACAAAGTCGAGTTATTTCCCTTGTTTATTGTTTGAAAATGTCATGTTCATCATTTAAATAATTATTTATTTTGATTTTGGGTTATATTTTGGGTTATATTTCGGGTTAGGATAGTTGAGCTTTACGTAACTAACCCTAACCCCAACCCTAAATAAATAAATATTTCAATGATTAAATGATGCACATAAAATTTACCAAAATAGACAGGGAAATAATTCAACATGTGGTGGCGTCTACTTGTACTGTAGACACTTGTTAAAGTGTACGTCAGAAACATAGAAGACTGACTCAATATTACTGTAAGGTGGAATGTGTCAAGAACAAAAGTTTTACTGCACATCTTAAATTCCTAGATGTGGAAGGGAAGTGTGGGGAGGGGGGGGGTGTTTTGCCGTGACGATCTTGAACATTTAAGTCATGTTACAACTAAAATATGAATTCCTTCACATCAGGTCAGGTTTTGGCTTTTAATATTCCTCACAGTGAAGTTTATCAGAATGGGCCCTAACCCGCCAAACAGCATTCTTAGTATCCTCTTATGACATGCATGACAGGTGGTAGTATTACTACATCTTGCTAAAGACATAATATCACGTGTTAAAGGGTAAAATCATGCAGCAACATGGATTTTAACTAGGTCGACTTAATAGCACCCACTCGCATAGCAACTTGAGTCTACTTCTTGTTCTCCAGTCGTGCCACAGTAGCACCGGCAAAGAACAAGTAGACTAGAAACAATTTGTCAGTGTCCAGTAATCTTATAAGGATCAGTGAATTCGATATATTGAAATGTACTATAGTGGAGCGCATGGTAGTGTGGTTAGCGCGCCGTTCTCAGACCCTTGAATTCCCGGGTTCAATCCATTGTTGGGACAGGATTTTTTCTTTCGAAGGTACAATAAAAATCCTTCCTCTATATGTCGTGGCGTCTGCCCTGACAAAGCGGTCTTTATTTACACAACCCACAGAAAGCCTATCTGCACTTCTACACAGGAAAACATGCAGAAACGAAAGAAAGAATCGCACTATAGTAACAAAAATACATTTGTAATATTTGACACATATGCCTATCGGATATTCCCCGAAAATGAACACATACACAGTATAACTATATATAAATACTATCATTCGGCTACACAGATAAACCACCCGCCCACACAACATATATAAATTGAACATAAGTCACCCACACGTGAAATAATTCAATATTTCTTAGACATAAATTTACCCACGTGGCCGCTTCTCATAGTCCATGTTGTGTGTGGTTGGTTATCACAACTTTTGTCTGACGTGTTTTCTCATAATCCATGTTGTGTGTTGTTGGTTATCACAACTTTTGTCTGACGTGTTTTCTCATAATCCATGTTGTGTGTTGTTGGTTATCACAACTTGTCTCAATAAATTTTAGGACTGATATCTTTTCGGAATACCATATTATTTAAATTATTGTTATTAATCAGGAATATATCTTCTTCTGCGTTCGTTCTCAGACTCCTGCAGATTAGCAGGATGTAGTCCAGAGAACAGAATGCGTTGTGTCATGGTTTACGGCACTGCTGCGATATCTGCGCCTTTCGTTCTGACACATCCGACTTCAGCATGGCTGTGGGTCACTGACCCTATATGGGATCGGACAGCCATCTCCATCGCATAACCTCCTTAGTCGCCTTTTACGACATGCGTGGAAGTTAAATAGTGTTTCTATTCTTTGCTCCCCTTTCGGGACACGGCAACACACGGGCGATCAGGAACATATAATAACCACTCGTCAGTGTATACACAAAAACAAGAAGTATATAACTTCGGGTATGCCCAATGTATAATAATATACGTGAAGGTGACCTAGTTGTCCCCTCGCATTTCAAAAATGGACATTAATATTCAACAGTGTGTGCATTTATTTCTGTTTCGGCTTGATGAAAAGGTTTGCAAACTTTCGAAATGCTGTCATTACATTTCGAAAACTCTTATCTAAGAAAATCTCCAACATTTTAGTCCAGTTTCAAAAGAGGACACAGATGAACGCCGTCCAGAGAGAACAATCACCTTCCACACTGAACAGATCGTCAGAACTTGCGCAAGAACAATAAGCTCTTGTTTGTATGATACATCAGGAGTATGTCTCTAAATAAATTCTAAAAATCGTTCATACACATCTTAAGGACACCGAGTGCAGACATTACCCTTTGAAGTTACGCATCATAGCTCTAGATCATAGGTTCTCAGAGCGGTTTATATGGACCCCCAATGATCTATTTCGGCTTGGTAGGAGTCCATGTCAGTGAGCCAAAAATAAAATATTTAAAAATGGAGGTACATGAAATGTACTCGTTTTATCTATCTATCTATACGTTGTATCCCTTGTTTGCAGTGCAGCGTCAGGTATAGAAGAGTTCTCGTTGTATCCCTTGTTTGCAGTGCAGCGTCAGGTATAGAAGAGTTCTCGTTGTATCCCTTGTTTTCAGTGCAGCGTCAGGTGTAGAAGAGTTCTCCGGAGATGGCTTTCCTGTTTGCAAGCTTGTTCCTGTGGCTTCTTTGAATTTGTGATCCATCTTTTACATGGTCTGCTTCTGGCGTTGTAGCCGTTATGTCTATGTATCATGTCCATCTGTGGCATGTTGTCTATTGGTAATCTGGAAGCGTGTGAAAACCACTTAATCTGTTGTCTTTTAATGTGTTCCAATACTGGTATTGTTTTGGTTATCTGTCTAATGTTATCGTTTCTAATTCTATCTCTTAATAACACTCCAAAATTATTCTTCGTAGACATGTCATTTCTACTGTCACTGGTTTTCTTTTGTCTTGTGCTGTCATTGTCAAGGTTTGGCCCTGGTAGCACAGTGATGGTATGATAATAGTCTTGTATAATTCAACTTCAGTGTCAATGTTTACATTTTTGTTCTTGAAAATACGTGTCATCTGTCCTAGGATCTGGTATGTTTTGTTGCATCTATTTTGTATCTCTTTACTGGTTTTCCCTTCACTCGATATAATGGTTCCTAAGTAAGAGAACTCCTTAACTTGTTTTAGCTGTTTATTATCGTTGCAATGTACTCGCTGCAATGTACTCGTTGCAATGTACTCGCTGCAATGTACTCGTTGCAATGTACTCGTTGCAATGTACTCGTTGCAATGTACTCGCTGCAATGCAATAAAGATGATAATTAAAAAGAAATGTTCACGTTCATTTTGTTGTTAACAATTGTCCACTCTACCGTAAACCCTATCAAAGTGAGTGGTAACGTAACAGATGTCAAAAACAAATATGAGGTTAATATATTTAGGAAAATTAAATATTAGTTAAGCAAGGGGTCTATGGGGAACCCAAAAGAATCGGCAAGATATATATACGGAGTAAATAAGTTTGGGATTCGTTGTTCGAGAGTGACTTTTTGACTTTCTCGTGCTCTTAATTTGTAATTTTTTGTACAGCCAATGGACATCACGGGAAAGCCAATTTGTGTTATTTTTAAAAGGATGAATCCCAAAGATTATTTTGCACTGTATAACAGGCGAAGGACACGGTACACCAGTACATACAGAGATGGTATTCACAAATGTTAGTAACAGTTCATGAGTGTGGGTGTGTCACGTAACCACAAGGACATTGTTGGTTGTAGCACACGCTTAGACCTGACGAAGAAAGATTTTTAACCAGATACAATGATGGAGAGGTTAGTTTAGTGCGTGTGAAAATGTGTGTCATAGATATAGTGTCTGTAGGAAATAGTTTGCATGGAAAAGTGTATTTATGAAGTTATACAGTGGATCTCTATATAACGCATTCGGCTATAACACATTTCCTTATATAACAAAACTTTCAAAATCCACAATTATATTTTTTCTATTATGTTTGTACTGTATATAGCGAATTTCTGTTATTACATACATATTTTGCCGGCCCAGGCCATGTTGATATAATGAAATTCAACTGTATCTTGCTGACTTGTGAGAGCTGGAAAAAGTAGGCAAATGAAGAAGAATATTTCACAAAGAGGACATTAGATTGGAAACACTTGCCAGTGCTACAGTGTCTGTGAACTGTTGTCGAGATATCCCTGTGTAAGAAATAGATCGTAGCACTGATCAACAGTTGATGAAGTATATTGATTATGGATAATTAGGGTCAGATAGAGAGTTATTAGAAGTTATATAGTACCAATTCGGATGTATGGAGGCAAATCTTGGACAATTCAATCAGCAGAATAGGGGAAGACCAAGATAGAAGACGCTAGACAAACTGGCATTGTGGCATGGGGGAACATTGATAGCAGAATTATGGACAGCATACACACGCTACAGAAATCTGTGAAAATTCATGATAACCAACGAAACGTGACATAGACTTTAAGTAGATTAATTGTAGCCTTGACGCTTATTACACGCAATGACGCTTTTGTTTCCCGTGTACATGTTAGAGAAAAAGGGAAGATAACTACTGAATTCAGTTTAGTAAAACAGATAACTCCTACATTTAACATTATTCGATGCTTCAAGAATTCACCTACACAGAGAGGGGGAACTGTCTGTGTGTGTATGTAGCCTCCTATACAGAGAGGGGAAGGTCTATGTGTATATAGCCTGCTATACAAGAGGGGGGGAGAGTCTATTTGTATATGTAGATTCCTAATAAACAAACTGGAAAGTGGGAGATTGGAGGCAACAGAGATGTGGTTCTACAGAATAATGCTGAGAATACCATGGACTGCCAGAAAAACTAATGTAGAGGTGTTGAAAGAGTTAAATACGAAACGGACCTTAATCAACAATATAAGAAAAAGGCAATCTTCTTTTTTTGGCCACTTCATGAGACAGGCAGGTTTAGAGAACATAATCACAACAGGCAAGATTGAAGGCACCAGAGACAGAGGGCGACAACGTGAGAAAATATTAGACAGTTTGACAACCTGGCACGGCAAGGAAACAACAACGACTTTGATACATAATACTGTGGACAGAGAGCTGTGGAGAGCATGACCGCCTACGCCACCCGACATGGCACCTGATGATGATGAGATTCCTACACAGAGGGGGGATCTGTGTGTGTATGTAGCCTGCTACACAACGAGGGGGGGGGGAGTATATTTGTGTATGTAGCCTCCTGCACAAGAGGAAGGGGGAGTCATGTATGTATGTAGCTTGCTACACAGAGACGGGATCCAAATGTGTATGTAACCACCTACACGGAGATGGGGTCCACATGTGTATGTAGCCTTCTACACGGAGAGGGGGATCCATGTATGTATGTAGCCTGCTACACGGAGAGGGGATCCATGTATTTATGTATCCTGCTACACGGAGAGGGGATCCATGTATGTATGTATGTAGCTTGCTACACAGTTAGTAGATTCAGGTGTATGTAGCCTGAATGTTCACATCATCATCTGCAACTATGTGGTGGCATCTCCTTCTGCGCTGATTGTTAAACTCCAGCAAATTCGCAAAACGTATTCTGGAGACTGCAGTGTTTGTGTCATAGCATACACAGTTTCTTCGCTATATGTGCCTTTCTGCCAGACAGATCCGACTGGAGCATGACCTCTGATAATTTTCATATGTGGGAAAGAGGACAGCCAGCTAGACCCCATGACTTCCTTAGTCATCTCTTACGATATGCATGGGGGTCAACAGTGTTGCTATTTGGTCCTCACCTTTCGTGTCTCTACAACATGCGGACGTAGCGGTATTAATGCTGACCGTTTATGACCACACACTGTTCTTCACTTGTGACCACACAATGTTCTTCACTTGTGACCACACAATGTTCTTTACCTGTGACCACACAATGTTCTTCACTTGTGACCACACAATGTTCTTCACTTGTGACCACACAATGTTCTTCACCTGTGACCACACAATGTTCATCACTTGTGACCACAGAGTCAAACTTACCGGACGTCTTCAATACAACTGTATGTAAACTATGCAAATTAGAACATCCAGCTTTGACTTGATGCCCGGCTATATACAAAACTCGTCATAATCGTCTTGATGGTATAAGACCTCTGCACAGAATTAGCTAGGACTTCATTCATTACTTTTTGGATTATTGTCATGATTTCGTTGGTCATTCTCTGATTACTTCGACACGGCTTGGCTATTTTTGGAATGCGATCTAAATATTTAAATATGTAGTCTGTCTCCATCGTTCATTAGTTGTCCCCTACAACATATCTGGAAAGAAGACAGCGGTCCTATTATGTGGACCATGAACTAGAAGTTAGGCAACGGTTGCCACACTGACGATGTATATATATATATTCTTATTCTTCTTCTTCAGCGTTCATTCTCAAACTCCCGCTGGATCTGTCTTGTAGTAGAACCATGGTCCTATTAGATTTCCAGCAGGATGTAGTCCAGAAAATGAAAATGCTTTGGGTGGCAGTTTTATTTGCACCAATTGCACGACAGATCCGTCTTCTGGGGAGTATCCTATTCAGTACATAGGTATCAATCCAGGATTTTTTGTCGGCAGTGATTTTCTACTTTTCTACGTAATATAAATATGTTCACTTGTTTACCCTTGCTTTCTAAACCGTTCGGATGCACAAATATAGGGTATATATATATATATTTAAATGACCTACATATGACCACATCGATTTCGAATGAATGTATCAACCATCTATAGGTTTCACATTGCTTACAGATATATTATCATATCTGTGACAGCCTCGAAAAGACCCATAGAAACTGAAAACGAATTGATGCAGAGATTAACCCTTTCGCTGTAATATTTCAGGTAACAGGTAATTTACTGTCACTAATAAGTAGGCCCATATTTATTATTAGATTTAGCTGTACATTTGAAGTTTAGCTAAATGTGCGTTACGGTTGAATGATTCCAGACTTATGACTTGAAGAGGGATGTGGAGTATGCATTTGACGTGAATAATGAAGCAATATAGTTTTGGATACATTAGAAATGAAATGAATTAAACATAGATAAGTCATTATTGACAGACAGTTCAAAGGCGTGTAATACGTCATCTAATCATGTGTTATTTCTACGCCTTGACCTTTGATATTCTCATTAGATATCTATAAGGCTGGTTTTGTAATATTTTCTAATATATTCATAAACAAGTGACGTCTCCGCAACGAAGGATAACGGCAACGAATGTTCAACTTTTTCTGGTAGTTAATGAGTTTGCCTCTCTTTTGTAGAGGCGTGCTTCTTTCAACCAGACGACAACAAAGTGCAATTAGGTTATATCAGGACACACTACCATAAAATATTATAATTAACAAAGACCCCAAGATTATATTACATCTGCCTACCTCTTGTTTGTTTACCCTCAAATAAGGTCTATATGTGTATGTAGGCTACGTGTGTATGTACACGGTCTTTTAATAATTCCTTCATATTTGATTTACGTGTTTTTAATTTTTATAATAATACTTTAATCTCACGCAGTGTTGACATAACCTCTTTGTTCTTTCTCTTCTCTTCCCACGATGTCCTCCCTTTTCCCACATATAGGAAAAGGGATATATATATTTATTCATAATTGCTGTAGTATGGAACACAAGTATGGAACACAAGTATGGGACACAAGTATGGGACATAAGTATGGGACACAAGTATGGAACACAAGTATGGAACACAAGTATGGGACACAAGTATGGGACACAAGTATGGGACACAAGTATGGAACACAAGTATGCAACACAAGTATGGAACACAAGTATGGGACACAAGTATGGGACACAAGTATGGGACACAAGTATGGAACACAAGTATGGAACACAAGTATGAGACACAAGTATGGAACACAAGTATGGAACACAAGTATGGAACACAAGTATGGGACACTAAAATTGTTTGATCTCAATGCACTTCGTTTCGTTTATATAGCTAGGTGTTCGTTTCCATCTCCGAGGAATTACAAGCTGCAAACCTCATATTTCCTATGTTCAATTGTGAGGGGGAGGGGAGATATTTTTCCTTTAAATACAAAAGTAAGCTTCATATTACAACGGTAGCAACAATCAGTGGTAGATTTCAGATTTCAATCATAGCAACGTAAAGTAGTACATTTCAGATTACAATAGTAGCAACTTAACAATGTAGACTTCAGATTACAACAATAACAACTTAACAAAGTAGATGTCAGGTTATAATAGTAGGAACATAACAAAGTAGATTTCAGATAACAATAGTAGGAACATAAAAAAAGTAGATTTCAGATTACAATAGTAGGAACATAGTAAATTACATTTCAGATTACAATAGTAGGAACATAATACATTACATTTCAGATTACAATAGTAGAGAAATAATAAATTACATTTCAGATTACAATAGTAGAGAAATAATAAATTACATTTCAGATTACAATAGTAGAGAAATAATAAATTACATTTCAGATTACAATAGTAGAGAAATAATAAATTACATTTCAGATTACAATAGTAGAGAAATAATAAATTACATTTCAGATTACAATAGTAGAGAAATAATAAATTACATTTCAGATTACAATAGTAGAGAAATAATAAATTACATTTCAGATTACAATAGTAGAGAAATAATAAATTACATTTCAGATTACAATAGTAGAGAAATAATAAATTACATTTCAGATTACAATAGTAGAGAAATAATAAATTACATTTCAGATTACAATAGTAGAGAAATAATAAATTACATTTCAGATTACAATAGTAGAGAAATAATAACTTACATTTCAGATTACAATGGCAACAACGCTTTAAGAAGGAATCTTCTCCTGCTGTCTTCAATCATTCTCACATTCCTGAACCCTAGCAGCATGTAATCCCGAAAATGGAATGTGTTGTGTTCTCGTTTACAGTGTGGCTGAGATAACTTATGGCCTGACACGTTCGATTTCAGCATGGTTTTTGGGTAACTTTGACCCCGTATTATGTCTTATAGTAAATGGGGATCTCTGTGTTTAAGAAGTGTTATATTATGTGGGGATCTCTGTGTTTAAGAGTGTTATATTATGTGGGGATTTCTGTGATAATTTGAGTTGCATTTGCCATGGTAAGACCGTGTCTATTTAATGTTACTTTGATTGTCTCTGCCCATCTGGTTCTTGATCTTCCTTGTGCCTTGTAGCCCGGTTATCTGATGATGTACGCACGAAGGGGTGGTTGCGCAGGTTCCATTCTCATCACGTGACTAAACAATCTGGTTTGCTGCCTCTTGTTGTAGTCTTGACTTGAGATAGTCTTTACTTCTTTCCTGATATTTACATTTTTCCAGCGGGTCTTTTCTCGTGTCATTTATAACTTTCCTCAAACATCACATTTCGCAAACTGTGATAATTTTCGCTAGTGTCTTTCTCAAGCGCCATGTTTGGCATTGGTAACACAGAGTTGGTATAAAAATACTGTTTATAAATTGTCGTTTCGTACCCATGCAGATTGATGGGTATTTAAGTATTTTTGGGTCCTTGTTTCACTCTCTGTCCAGTTTGCCATCCTCCGTAAATATGCTTCCTAGATATTTAAACTCTGGGATTTACTTTATTTTTGTACCATTTACAAATATATGTAACTAGCCATGTGTTTTGCGTATGGTCATATTCTTTGTTTAAGATGTTTTACATGTATATATAAATCATGTCAACAAATCAAGAACAACACAACACAACAACCAACAACCAAACATCAGAATAGACAATACCGAGATAGAATGTGTGGATAAATTTGAATACTTAGGAGCAAACATCAACGGTACAGGAGACTGCATGGCAGAAATAAGGAAGAGATTGGCAATGGCATATTGCAAAATAACACGGCTGAAAAACATATGGAAAAGCAACAAAATAGAAACGAAAGTGCTAACGTTACGAACTTTTATTTTTCCGGTTGTAACATACGGCTGTGAAACATGGACTCTAAGTAAAACAGCGGCAAAGAAGATCAACGTCTTCGAGCTGAAATGCTACAGGAAAATACTTAGAATATCATGGAAGGATAAAATCAGAAACTCAGATATTATAAACACACTGAATATGCCAGAGTGTTGGTTACTAAACACAATAACAAAAAGAAAACTACGCCTGTTTGGTCATATAAAGAGACATAACTGTTTAGAAAGACAAATAATGGAGGGAAGAGTACCTGGGAAGGAGAAGGGGCAGACCAAGAAGACAATGGACTGACGACATTAAAGATAACATGAATACATCGCTAGAAAATGCAAGCCACATCGCCCAAGACAGAGAGAGGTTCAGAGAGCTCATTGGGAAGACAACGTTCTGGAAGGAATACGTCACATGACACACACATACGTCACATGATGCACACATACGTCACATGACACACACATACGTCACATGACACACACATACGTCACATGACACACACATACGTCACATGACACACACATACGTCACATGACACATGTATATATAATGTCTACTCCGCCCATTCTAATGTTGCTTCACGTGTTTTTATCCATTATCCTCCTATCTTGTTGAATTTGTCTCATTTCTCCTACTATCTTCTCTTGCATTTAACATGCCGTGTTTCATACCAATGTTTAATCGTTTCCCTTCTATCCTTATCATACCACATGTGTGTTTCTAGTTACAATTTGATGTTTTGTTCGTTGTCTTTTGTCATGATAAAGGCTTTCTAATCGAAAGCTCTCCAGTGTCTGTGTCTATCTTCTAGTGTCGTTTGCTTCCAAATATTGATAACACATAAACTTATTATCTACATATTTGTCGTGTGATACCCCAGCCCTTGTATTTCCATCGCGTCAGGTTGTTTCATGGCACGGAGGAGTTATCTCTTCAAAATGTTAACTCGATAATAGATAATGACCGCAGCAAAACCATATTCCAAAAAGCAAAACTTGTACAGAGTAATGTAATTTTTCTAATCACTCGTAGCACACATAACAACACATACAAATAGACGTTTCGAGCAAACCGCCTTTATCAAAAAGCTATTATTAAAAGACCATGTTCGTGTTTAATTCTTCCGTCCATTGCCGTTTCTTACTCGTCGTATGGATAACATATATAGACAATACAATTTTGTTTCAAATAATTGATTATACAAGTAAACTTAAGTAGGAAGCCAGAGGACAATTTTTAAAAAATTCTAGAGACTAACGGGAATTGAACCAGTCCGTTCTACGGCACCAAATCGCCTAGCAACAATTGCACACGCGTTTTTCAGTACTTGACTAACCGCATCTCCAAAAAAAGATGCGATTTCATCAAGCCATTCAAATCGTGCACACAAAGTCACCCGAACGGACCAATCGAACTATACTCTCCGTGTGTTCGAGTCTGTGGTAAATATAATGAATAAAGTAAAGAGGTTACTGTAAAATCCTAATTACCAATAAAAATAAGAAAACTAACAATAAAACAATGAGCAAGGACAATTTACCAAATTTTTTCATTTGGTAACTGTGGCACTCTCCACTTTGTCGGATATCCTCTGACATTGTGGTTATTTATATTATGTTTTAGTCTGTGTTGTAAAGTGTTAATTGTACACTTAGTGTGAATGAATCTGTGATGTGAAGTGCTAATTGTACTTTTAGTTTGATTGAATCTGTGTTGTGAAGTGTTATTTGTACTTGTAGTGTGTTTAAGTCTGTATTATGTAGTATTAATTGTACATGTAGTGTGTTTAAGTCTGCGTTATGTAGTATTAATTGTACTTGCAGTGTATTTAAGTCTGTATTATGTAGTATAAATTGTACTTGTAATGTATTTAAGGCTGTGTTATGTAGTATTAATTGTACTTGTAGTGTGTTTAAGTCTGCGTTATGTAGTATTAAAATAATCTACATCCTGCAGCTTGTACCTAATGTTATTTGATCTTGTATACATTCGTGTACAATTTATGATTCTATGTATCTCTCTACCAGTTTTCCAATCTACTTATCTTTTCATGTCTACATGCTATCATTCTCTCTCTCTCTCTCTCTCTCTCTACGCCATCACCTGTCAAAAACAATGATTTGTCCAAGCATCGCATAAAAGCATAAAATAATTACTACATCCAAAAGACCAGTCCGCTGAATGAAGACATTATTGCAAACTGAAGATATTGCACACACTAAGAAATCAATGTATTTTGTCTTTGATTAAAACAGTATTTATTAAATAAGGAGAATCGTAAAACAGTATTTATTACATAAGGAGAATCGTAAAACAGTATTTATTGAGATAAAGGGAATAAGTAAAACAGTATTAATTGAGATCACGGAAAAACGGCGAAACAGTATTTATTGACTTTGTCTTTGATACATTTCGACTTCTCAAAGTAGCATCAAGCTATAGTTACTTTTTCTAGATATACTTCTTCTTCTGCGTTCGTTCTCAAACTCCTGCAGATTAGGAGGATGCAGTCCTGAGAACGGAATGAGTTGTGTCATGGTTTACAGCATTGCTGCGATATCTGCGCCTTTCGGCCTGACACATCCGACTTCAGCATGGCTTTGGGTCACTGACCCTATATGGGATGGGACAGCCAACTGCATCCCATATCTATATATACAAATCGGTTGAACATACGTAGAGGAGTGACTTAATTGTACTGGGAATAGAAACTTATTCCAGCTCTCTCCAGGAAGCGGAACGACGCTGTCAAGAGTATGAATCATATAGCATGTAAATCGAAGCTTATAACTTCGAAAAAAGGGACACCTCCCGTGTATGATTTGAACCCACTATCTCGTGAGCACAGAGCGAAAAGGCTTAACTACTACGCCCTGAATGTCTGTAAAAATAAAAATATAGTAAAGAGCTTTGTAAGGATTATCCCCAAAATCAGAAAAATCAAAGACAGAAAAATCAAAACGCTCGAATATGACCGTAGTGACGCCCGTACTAGATTGATTGTGACCATCTTTGATATAAGACTTGTGGACCACATTAGGAATCATCTTTCTAACGTGACGTGTTTTCCTTCTCTGATAATTTTCATTGACTGTCACAACAAAGAATACACAGCGACCAATGAAAATCACTAGAAAAGTTAAGTGTCACTTAGAAAAATTACTCCCGCTGAGCCAACAGGCCTGTATAAAAGTGGATGGTACGGATTAATACTCATCATCATCATCACGTGCCATGCCGGTAGGCGTAGGCGGTCATGGCTCTCCACAGCTCTCTGTTCACAGTATTATGTATCAAAGTCGTTGTTGTTTCTTTGCCTTACCAGGTTGTCAAACTAATATTTTCTCACGTTGTCGCCCTCTGTCTCAGTTGCCTTCACTTTTGCCTGTTGTGACTATGTTTTCTAAACATGCCTGTCTCATGAAGTGGCCAAAAAAAAGAGGATTACCTTTTTCTTATATTGTAGTTTAAGGTCCGTTTCGCATCTGACTCTTTCAACACCTCTACATTAGTTTTTCTGGCAGTCCATGGTATTCTCAGCATTCTTCTGTAGAACCACATCTCTGTTGCCTCTAATTTCTCACTTTCCAGTTTGTTTATTGTCCAAGACTCGCACCCATATGTTAGTATAGGAGTTATATAGCACTGCAGAACTCTCTTTCTCACCTCTAATGACAAGGTCATATTACACAGTATATTTGTTTTTCTAAATGTTGTTTTTGGCTGTCCTATTCTGCATCTTATTTCTGTTGAACTTCTTCCATCTGCTGTAATCGTTGTACCTAGATATTTGAATTGATGGGCCTGTTTTAATACAATATGATTTACTGTGATCTTACAAGGTGTGGTATTTTGTTTCTTTGAAATAACCATTACTTCTGTTTTCTTGATATTTAAAATAAGAGGCCTTTCTGGATTGATACTACATAGGCCTATCGGCTTATAAAGGTTCAAATCGAATAACTGATACTTAAGAAGCGTGTGCTGTGTTCTATTGTAGGCTTATATAATACAATTATTTATATCTTTTTCCCCTTTATTGACGCTGCGATTGCGGACATTCACGGAGATGGATGATACATATCTATATGTGATATCTCTGCTCTCATTATTCCTTTATGTGTAACAGCTGTTAGTGTTTATGTATTGGTATTGTTCTATTCAATATTGTTTGTATTCTTCATATCAAAATACAACATTGCATACCCAGCACATCCGTTGTGTTAAAATTATTATCCTAGGTTTATGAGGCTTGTATTTGAAGCCAATATGAGCGTGTGCGTTTGAAATCTTGAAATTTGTAAGAGGATTGGAGTTTGAAATCTGTATGAGGATTGGAGTTTGAAATCTTGAAATCTGTATGAGGATTGGAGTTTGAAATCTTGAAATCGGTATGAGGATTGGAGTTGGAAATCTTGAAATTGGTATGAGGATTCGTTTTGGAAAACGAAATGAGGTTTCATGTTTGATATCGATATGAGGATTCGGGTCTGAAATCGATATGAACATTTGTATAAGAAAACGAACAACGAAGTTCCAACTAAAATTTCGTATGAAAGAAAATATTAAAAGAAATAAAGATCTATCAAAAATGTATTTTGGACATAATAAAAGACATGACACCGCGTTAAGGACGTTACTTGAGGGTAAAGACGAGGGGAGGTGAGCAAGAGGTATGCAAAGTAAAATGGGAGGGAAACATCACGAGATGGAAAGGTTAAATCTAGCAGAATGCAGCACCAAGACAAGATTCAGGATGTTTGAGTCCTTCTTGTTGGTTCTTGATTAGAAATTGACCTCACAGCACGTGGGGCATTCCCATAAGTGCTCCGCCCTCTGTTTCAGCAGCTATCTGACTCGATGGTGTTTCGAGTCTAATGCCGCTGAAACAGACGTCGATATCAGGGCACAACTCTGGCACTTGCGACAGGTTTCTTTGTTGTTCCGCCCACCCACGCCATGCCCGTAGCTAGTTCAAGCACAACGTCGGACTGTCGGAACAACATGGTAACTGTTATCGAAGGTTACGACTACGCTGTTTAAGTCCATTGTAGCCAACCTTCGTTGCGGAGACGGCACTTAATAGTGATAATGAGAAAGCTTCCCATTGCACATATAAGTGAATAAGAGCTAACCAGTTGTAATTCCTGGTGATCGAAACAACATTAAGAATAACAACAACAACAGCCAACAACGACGACAAAAATAACGACAATCCTCCACATATCGTATCTACAACACAGTTCTTCAATTCTTCTTCTTCTTTCGTTCACTTGAAACATGTCTATATCTGTAGATAGTATCTACAACACAGTTCTTCAATTCTTCTTCTTCTTTCGTTCACTTGAAACATGTCTATATCTGTAATGCTGTCTCCTGAATAAAACTCACTGTCTTTTGTAGTTTATACAGTGGTCCATAGAACTTTGATTCCAGTGTTGTTTCCTCTGGCCAATATGTCTGGCTCAGCGTTTCATGCTCAGAACACTCTTGAAGTATATGTTTGGCACTCTGTGCTGCCTGTCCACGTGTACACATGTCCGTGTTGCCAATCTTGAACTTTGTATACATGTGACTCCGGAGTCGGTTGTGTCCTGTTCCGAGGCGTAGAATTATAATTTGTTCTGGTCAGTTCTTCAATGTTTCCCCCTAGTTTTTTCATGAAACATTATACACCTTTTTCTACCCCCCCCCCTCTGTGTAGAATGCTTCTTCAATAGGCGTTGCACCAAGCTGAAAACTGAATCTCTTGGGTATAAAAGAAAACTCAGAGAAACGTCCCTACTGCACATAGCAAGTAAGAACTAATTGCTAGCAATTCGTGGGGTGCGAGTAGGAGAAGAAAATATAACACTTCCTACGCTTGAATACAACCTGTTTTCATTCATCTGATATCAGCTTTCTTTTCTCTTATTTTCATGAAACGTTTCCATATTATTAGAAAACATGAAACTGGCTTTAATCTCGTCTGGTACCTTCTTGTGAAATAATATTATAATGCTTTGGGAGTTGGATTATTGTTCATTGTAATACTGAGGCAATCCGGAACATACTTATGTTAAATGTTTGTGCTACACGAGGAATTTACATACATGTGCTGTGTGTTTTGTTATTGTTCGTGTGTATATAAGCAAATCCAAATCAATTGTTATTTAAGAATATACAGGTATACGCCCAAAACAACGATGGTGCAGTGAAATATATATCAGATTACTTAAACATCTCCAGCTGCGGCAGGTCAACTCGCCCAGAATCGCGATGTGTTTAGAGAATCCATAAGGAAGACTACGTTCTGAAAAGAATATGTCACATGAGAAACAGGTTTTAAGTCTTGACTTCAGCCAAAGGCAGATGTGCATCTGGACTACATCCTGATGGAAATCTAGTAGGACCATTGTTCTGCTACACGAGAGATCCAGTGGGAGTTTGAGAATGAAATCTAGTAGGACCATTGTTCTGCTACACGAGAGATCCAGTGGGAGTTAAAGAATGAAATCTAGTAGGGCCATTGTTCTGCTACACGAGAGATCCAGTGGGAGTTTGAGAATGAAATCTAGTAGGACCATTGTCCTGATACACGTGAGTTCCAGTGGGAGTTTGAGAATGAAATCTAGTAGGACCATTGTTCTGCTACACGAGAGATCCAGTGGGAGTTTGAGAATGAAATCTAGTAGGACCATTGTCCTGATACACGTGAGTTCCAGTGGGAGTTTGAGAATGAAATCTAGTAGGACCATTGTTCTGCTACACGAGAGATCCAGTGGGAGTTTGAGAATGAAATCTAGTAGGACCATTGTCCTGATACACGTGAGTTCCAGTGGGAGTTTGAGAATGAAATCTAGTAGGACCATTGTCCTGATACACGTGAGTTCCAGTGGGAGTTTGAGAATGAAATCTAGTAGGACCATTGTCCTGATACACGTGAGTTCCAGTGGGAGTTTGAGAATGAAATCTAGTAGGACCATTGTTCTGCTACACGAGAGATCCAGTGGGAGTTTGAGAATGAAATCTAGTAGGACCATTGTCCTGATACACGTGAGTTCCAGTGGGAGTTTGAGAATAAAATCTAGTAGGACCATTGTTCTGCTACACGTGAGATCCAGTGGGAGTTTGAGAACGAAATCTAGTAGGACCATTGTCCTGCTACACGAGAGTTCCAGTGGGAGTTAGAGAATGAACGCTGAAGAAAAGATTTTGACTAAAATTTCACTTTTTCTAGGGGTGTGGTCGAAAACGGTAAATGTGCTGACTCAATGTGAATGGGTGCAGTCTAAGGGGATGTAGTTCATATCCCGTTTGCTGAATCATTATTTTCCGTTGTTCCGAATCTTGACGAATCATCTATAAGTCAACAACCGCGGAGTAATACGTGTACATTGACACAACATTGACCGATTCACAACAAATAAAATATCGCATCATAAATCACGTTTGATCTGTGGGTCTATTTCACGAAGATCCTATAAATTTGCAAATAGTTTTCGGTTCATACATCATAAACTCTTTGTCGTATACTTAGAAAGTATGGAAGGCTGGATACGCAAAGATTATTTATGTTATAAACATCTGCTGTTTCTTGTGAGCGTCGTCGGAACAATAGGAAACGGTTTGATTTAACCGTATAAATGTATTATAGTATGTAAATGTATGCCTAATGTATATCTTATTTTACTTTCTCGCCTGCGGAAAGTAGATCTTGAACAAACTTGTCCCACGATTTCTTTCCTTGTGGTAGGGTGTGAATTTATTTGAGTGGTTATTTGATGTATATGTGCATGCAATCTTAATAAAGGCCTTGAGGTCGAAGCGGTTATTTATGCGTGTGACTATGTGTGTTTCCAGTGATTCGCACAACTTCATTATTCTGTTTCTAGTTTTATCTGTTGAATTAGAAATTGATCAGTTTTACTAGTTTTTATCGGTAATTTATGCATTTGAATGCAGCTTGGCGCCCATAATTTGGTAGTGTCCGAAATTTTTCTTTCTCACCTGCAGTGACCAGGAGTGACCAGAAGGCACTTATTAGAAACGAGGTGCAGGTAGTGGTCATAAGAGAAACAGCGGGTGTTATATTAATTCTAAAATACATACAGAATCAACAAATACAATGATTTGGTCATCTGGAAAGAATGCCGTATGATTCATTAGTTTATAAAGCATATACGAAGACAAGAGAAGCTGAAAGAAGAGCCAAGGGTAGACCTAGAGTACGCTGGATCGACAACATCAAAGAGACATAACACAATCACCACATAACATCTGAAGCTGCCAAAAAAAGCGAGAACAAGAACATTGTATCTCCCTCGATACCCGTAAAGGGTAAAAGAGGAAAGAAAGATAGATAGATATATAGATAGACAGATAGATATATAGATAGATATATATATAGATAGATAGATAAGATAAGATAAGATAAGATAAGATAAGATAAGATAAGATAGATAGTTAGATAGATAGATAGATAGATAGATAGATAGATAGATAGATAGATAGATAGATAGATAGATAGATAGATAGATAGATAGATAGACCTGTAGTGAAGGCAGGATATTTTATGTCATGAAATGGGTGTGTAAGTCCAGCTACAGAGCAGTGGTACTTCCAGTACTGATATACAATAGTGAAATATAGACGGTGTACAGAAGTCATGTAAAGGAAACACAATAACTTTCACATAACTTGTCTCAGAAAAGTTGTGAACATTAGAGAACAGGACAAGATTCAGGATACAACTGTCCGTGACAGATCTGGTATCCCTATCATTGATACTATTTCGATTCAGACACAGATTAGTTGGACAGGTCATCTGGTACGTATGCCAGACCATCGCCTGCCACAGATACTCCTCTATGGTGAGCTGGAGAAGGTTACACAAACTCACGGTGGCCAAAAGAAGTGCTACAATGTTCTACAGTCAAGAAGAGTTCATCATCTCGTGAAAAGAAGAGAAGTGAAGCAGTGAAACGGTGAAGCAGTGAAGCAGTGGAGCGGTAAAGCAGTGGAGCGGTGAAGCAGTGGAGCAGTGAAACGGTGAAGCAGTGGAGCAGTGAAGCAGTGGAGCGGTGAAGCGGTGGAGCAGTGAAACGGTGAAGCAGTGGAGCGGTGAAGCGGTGGAGCGGTGGAGCGGTGAAGCAGTGGAGCAGTGAAGCGGTGAAGCAGTGGAGTGGTGAAGCAGTGGAGCAGTGAAGCAGTGGAGCGGTGAAGCGGTGGAGCAGTGAAACGGTGAAGCAGTGGAGCGGTGGATCAGTGAAGCAGTGGATCAGTGAAGCAGTGGGTCAGTGAAGCAGTGGATCAGTGAAGCAGTGGAGCAGTGAAGCGGTGAAGCAGTGGAGCAGTGAAGCAGTGGAGCGGTGAAGCGGTGGAGCAGTGAAACGGTGAAGCAGTGGAGCGGTGAAGCGGTGGAGCGGTGAAGCAGTGGAGCAGTGAAGCGGTGAAGCAGTGGAGTGGTGAAGCAGTGGAGCAGTGAAGCGGTGAAGCAGTGAAGCGGTGAAGCAGTGGAGCGGTGAAGCGGTGGAGCAGTGAAACGGTGAAGCAGTGGAGCGGTGAAGCAGTGGAGCAGTGAAGCGGTGAAGCAGTGAAGCAGTGAAGCGGTGAAGCAGTGAAGCAGTGGATCAGTGAAGCGGTGGATCAGTGAAGCAGTGGGTCAGTGAAGCAGTGGATCAGTGAAGCAGTGGAGCAGTGAAGCGGTGAAGCAGTGAAGCAGTGGATCAGTGAAGCAGTGGATCAGTGAAGCAGTGGATCAGTGAAGCAGTGGAGCAGTGAAGCAGTGAAGCAGTGAAGCAGTGAATCAGTGAAGCAGTGGAGCAGTGAAGCGGTGAAGCAGTGAAGCGGTGAAGCAGTGGAGCTGAAGCAGTGAATCAGTGAAGCAGTGGATCAGTGAAGCAGTGGATCAGTGTAGCGGTGAAGCGGTGAAGCAGTGGAGCGTTGAAGCAGTGGATCAGTGAAGCGGTGGAGCAGTGAAGCGGTGAAGCAGTGGAGCGGTGAAGCAGTGGAGCAGTAAAGCAGTGAATCAGTGAAGCAGTGGAGCAGTGAAGCGGTGAAGTCAGTGGAGCGGTGAAGCAGTGGAGCAGTGAAGCAGTGAAGCAGTGGATCAGTGAAGCAGTGGATCAGTGAAGCGGTGAAGCAGTGAAGCAGTGGATCAGTGAAGCAGTGGAGCAGTGAAGCGGTGAAGCAGTGGAACGGTGAAGCAGTGGAGCAGTAAAGCAGTGAATCAGTGAAGCAGTGGAGCAGTGAAGCGGTGAAGTCAGTGGAGCGGTGAAGCAGTGGAGCAGTGAAGCAGTGAAGCAGTGGATCAGTGAAGCAGTGGATCAGTGAAGCGGTGAAGCAGTGAAGCGGTGAAGCAGTGAAGCAGTGGAACAGTGAAGCAGTGAAGCAGTGGATCAGTGAAGCAGTGGAGCAGCGGAGATCAGCTTGAAAGTCACGTGTACACTAAAACCGTCTACAGAGTTCATTCCATTTCCGGACTGTCCAAGGAGATTTGCGGCTCGAATTTGGCTTATTATAGCAATATACAAATTCCTAGGCATGGACATATCCCTTACTAAATATCAAAAGTGGATGTAACAAATGGTCATCATGTCATGGACGTACAACAAGCCCAGACAGTACCGTTGTCTTTACGACTCCATGAAGTCTGTTATATCCTACCATTTCGATAACTAATAATATTACATCTATAGTAACGTAGACATGAGATGTGGGTATACAGGAGAATAGGGAGAACATCATGGAAAGAGAAGAAAACAAATAAAGAGGTGCTAAAAACACTTAATATGAAGAAAGAACTACTAAGAGAAATAAAGATCAGGCAAATAAAATACTTTGGACACATTAAAAGACATGACACCCTATTGAAGACCTTACTTGAGGGTAAAGTCAAAGGGAAGCGAGCACGAGGTAGGCAGAGATACAAGTGGGAGAGTAACATTACACGATGGACAGGTTACAGTCTAGCAGAGTGCACCACCAAGACAAGAGACAGGAGATGTTGGAGATACGTTGCAGCCAACCTTCGTTGCGGAGACGGCACTTGATGATGATGAGAAATAATATTACTGTAGGCGTTTTATGGGCGGGAACAAATTTTATTCTAAAAATCGCTAGGTTGAGAAGAACTAGGCTAGACATTTTTAGGGCGCATTCAGGAAGTTCTCAGGGCGGCATACAGGTCATTTTAACGCCCTCACAATCTTTCAACCGCAGAACCTGACTAAATAAACAGTACTAACTCCATACAAAATCAGTAAAAAAATATTGTTTCATGAAATATGAAACCGATTTCGTTTACTCTATTCTCTCTTCCCAACCCCTCCCTTGCCCCACGTAATTTAAATTGTTTGACTGTCACCCATGGTTACTCCATTATACATCCACTAAAGTTTCTATTCAGTCCACGCAATTTGAAAAAAAGATCTAGGTAAATGTGTATTCAATGTGATTTGAACACTGATGTCTTAAAACGGGGCATTCAAATCTTGAGACATATGTCTAACTGAAATTCATTACATAAATTTATTATGTTAATAAACGAGAAATTGTCACTTGTCACGGCAGTTTTATGCATATATTCTAGTCTTCGGATACATAAAATGGAATAGTTTGAATATATTTTCATTCTATCGTTATATCAAGGTTTCTTGAAAGGTATTAAAAGTGGCCGTTAACGATATCAATTGACTAAAAAAAACACCAATATAATTACCCAGTTTGGTAAAATAGTAATGCGAATTACAAATGTATATAAAGGTAACGCACAAAGGAGTATTTAAGTAATTTATACACAAAAAACTATTAGAGAGAATGCTTGTATAGATTTATGTCTTAGAATCTACACGGTGCTACACCGTTACAATTACGTTTTACCCCCTCTGAGTAGAAAGCTTCTACTCAAAGTGTTGCGCACCGGTGAGAGTTGGAATCGTATGGGTATGAGATAGAGCTATGGGGAAATCCCCCTCGCGCCAAATCATGGTGTGCAATGGAGCATATCAATACGGTAATAAAAATGCCAGGACTGCAAGTTTCACATATTCTATATGTGTGTGTATATATATTGTATGTGGTGTGGGTACTATCACATAATTTTTGCAATGACACATATGAAACATGCCACATACCTAAAGACATAACATCATCAATATTCATACCACTACCTAAGAAGCCCAGGGCTGTGGACTGTACAGAATATAGAACAATAAGTCTAATGAGCCATCTAACTAAAATACTCCTCAAGATGGTTGGTTGGTCGGTTGCTGATCCAGCTGTCCATGGGCTCATGCCCCTTGACCTAATGCCATTAAATGACATTATATTGCTGGAAAGTATGTGGATTTTCGGTCCACCCCGGGACAGAGCCAGAGAATAACTATCACACCTCCAGTAAGGTTAGATTCAACCTATACACTGCTTCTAGCCACTGTAGCCAAGATAGGGTTCACTGTGCTCATCCCCCGCCACCAATTGACTACTGGTTATGCCGAACTTCTCTATTGCTCCAGGCATGCAACCAAATGTTGAAGTCAAAAGGATTGTCACGTCTTGAGTCACTGTGCCTCTATGATGGGTCTAAACCATAGGATCCGTTGCAGCCAACCTTCGTTGCGGAGAAGGCACTTTATGATATATATATGATCACAAGAAACTGTGTAACCTGCATTATACCGGTGATATCAATCTCTTAGCTGGATCTGAGTCAGAACTCCATGAACTCACTTCAAAGTTGGAAGAAGACCGTGTCTTGCCATCTAATATTCATCATTGGTCTGATGAGACGAGGTGTGTGGAAGTGAGTTTTTACTGATAAAAAAAGCAGCTGCGTAAACAATCTCATTTCTTGATCGTGTAGACAGCTTTCTATCAAACATTTCGCCGACTATCTCAACCACCAGCAGCGTGTTATCACCCTTCAACGCTATTTTCTCAATTCTCCAACACGGCAGCAACATAATGCTAACATATCCAATTATATTTATCGACTATTGTCTGTTGCTAGAACTTCAAAATTCCAATATTTCAGATATTTAAAAATCTTGTTCCAAGATTCACACACGATCTTGTCAATCACTATTTCTATTCTCTGTCCAGCTGTGTTCATCTTATTTCTCCAGCTGTGTTCGTCTTATTTCTCCAGCTGTGTTCATCTTATTTCTCCAGCTGTGTTCATCTTATGTCCCCAGCTGTGTTCATGTTATCTCTACAGATGTGTTCGTCCTATCTCTCCAGCTGTGTTCATCTTATCTCTCCAGCTGTGTTCATGTTATCTCTCCATATGTGTTCATCTTATCTCCCCAGCTGTGTTCATGTTATCTCTACAGATGTGTTCGTCCTATCTCTCCAGCTGTGTACATGTTATCTCTACAGATGTGTTCGTCTTATCTCTCCATGTAATTTCAATTCCCCTCTAGTTTTATTCAGACGACATCAAATAGAATGTTCAAATTGAACAACTTCGACAGTGTAGAAGACCTAAGTGCAGATAGTGAACAGGCCTTCATTTGTGAGGGTTTTGTTTATTGTCTTGCAATTCGTTGGTCACTATTTATATACTAAACTATCATGGTTTGGACATGTATGTACGCATGATTCCTTTTCAAAAACAATACTGCAGGGAACTGTCGAAGGGGGAAGAAGCAGAGGAGACAAAATAAAGGCATGGACAGATAACATCAAGGAATGGACAGGGCAAGATATTTCCACTCATTCGCATCGCTGAGGATATAATTCGCTGGGGGACTCTGTGTGCTGAGGCATTCAATGTGTTACGCCTACGACCCTGAAGGGGTACGGATTTATTTATTTATATACTTGGAGTGCTTATATGCAGGGAGCCGTGTATCGCAGTGGTTAGCGCACTGGCTTCGCATATGAGTGGTCCTGGGTTATTCCCAAGTTGAGGCGGAAATGTTGTTCAGATCGCAACGACTCCCGGGTCGACCCAGGCTTAAATGGGTACCGGATTAATCCGAGAAGTAAAGACTGCGAGGGAGAAGAGATGGCTACCGCCCTCATGTGCAGAGCCTCTGAAATGTGAGATCGCTAACATCTCACATCCCTACGGCATTAATAAATGCTATGGGTTACTTTATTTTTTTATACTTGGCGTCGCCCTGCTAAAATTGCCACGGCCTACTAATGCACACACTACCACGCATGCACACACAACCACTATTGCACGCACAACCACGCATGAACACACAACCACGCATGAACACACAACCACGCATGCACACACAACCACGCTTGCACACACAACCACGCATGCACACACAACCACGCATGCACACACACCCACGATTGCACACACAACCACGCTTGCACACACTTAAACACATAATAATATGTCAGACTGTTTACATAGCCACATGGTGTGGTTTAGCTGGATCTGTCATCTCAAATAACGCTTACAATTCTTAGTATACATTATTCAAGTTATCCCCCTAGAATACTAGAAATAAATTATCTAAACTGCGAGGGGTATCCAACAAAGAGAAGAGAGTCACAGTAACATAAACAGTTGTTTTTGATCATCGTCTCTTCTCAGAGTTGTTTGTGGAATGTGACAAGTTATTCTTGTGTGTCTACGGTAACTGTGACGAGTTATTCTTGTGTGAATATGGTATCTGTGTCAATGTGACAAGTTATTCTTGTGTGAATATGGTGTATATACATAATTAAATGATATTGGATTATTTTCAGAATACAAATTACTGTCAGCTTTATAGATATAAATGTCGGGGTTGAGGTTGTTAGTTTCGAAGATTACCTTTTTTGTACCACCCCCAATTTCAAAAATATTTGTCGGCTCCCTCTCCTGTGTAAGTCTGTTGTCGCCAATGGGCTATATGGCCTTCTACGAAAACAGTAAATCATCCTTGCATCGTCAATCATGTTTGCATCATAAATTATTGCGCTTCTTGTGCAAGCATCAATCAATCCCTCAATCTCTGAAACACTGTACGTGAAAGAGAGGGAAACGGTTAATTTTAAGATATCTACAAAGAAAAGGGCGCACGGTTCGGATTCCATCACAGAAGAGGTTAATACTGCCAGCGACGCTGTTATGCCAAGCGACAAACTGTGTTCTCATATAACAAAGGGATAAATTCTCACAAATTGTTTGTTATATCTCCTAGTCGCCGTGTTGGAGGTGCTCAAAATGAAAGAAAATATTGGGAAACGCTGTGACCATCAGTGCATGGCATGGCAGACACCAGACAAAGAGATCGATATATTGATTGATTAGGAAAAACTGTGACCAGCCATGCATGGCAGATAGACAACAAGCTACCAGAACTATGGTTAAATATGATTGATTGGGTATATTAGACAGACAGGCAGGCAAGCAGACAGACACAGACAGTCGGGCGGGAGGACGGACGGAGATGTATGGATGGATAGATGGATAGATGAATGGATGGGTAGGTTTATTGGGTTAGGTAGGTAGGTAATTAGATAGATGGATGGATGGATTGATGGGTGGGTGATTGGGTTTGGGTAGGTGGGTAAATGGGTAGGTAAGTAGGAAGGCGGGTAGGTAGGTAAATGGGTAGGTAGGTAGGCAGGCGGGTAGGTATGTAGGTACGTGGGTGGATGGATGGATGGATTGATGATGGATGGATGGATGGATTGTTGGAGCGACGGACGGACGGACGGACGGACGGACGGACGGACGGACGGACGGACGGACGGACGGACGGACGGACGGACGGACGGACGGACGGACAGACAGACAGACAGACAGACAGACAGACAGACAGACAGACAGACAGACAGACAGACAGACAGACAGACAGACAGATAGATAGATAGATAGATATATAGATAGATAGATAGATAGATAGATAGATAGATAGATAGATAGATAGATAGATAGATAGATAGATAGATAGATAGATAGGAAGGCTGACAGATAGGTAGGTAGGTATGAACAGATCAAATTCTAAACCACCGACGTGTTTGCCGATGGTACACCTCGCCTAGGAATCTGTATCAACTTTGAGTCTAATTCGGCTGTCGCCGTTGCCCAGACTCATACCGAAGAAATGAGGTCAGGGACCTAGGGACAATAAGGGTGGTAATGTACTGGTCTTCATACTTGAGGAACAGTTCGCTGGCTGCGACACGTCCTGTCGTAGGTGAACTGCCCAGTGGGTGACTCAGACAAATTAACATCTTTTCCCATCTCTTCCCTCCGAGTAGAAGGCTGATTTAATAGGCATAGCATTAGGCAAAGCCGAAAGCTGAAGTCTCCAGGGTATGAGAAAAAGCTGTGAGAAACCACTCATATTGTGAGAAACCACTCATATTGTGAGAAACCACTCATATTGTGAGAAACCACTCATATTGCACATAGGAAGTAAGAGAAAGTTACTCGACATTCCTCGGGTTTCTTGATTCTTGATTAGAAACTGGCCTCACAGCACGTGGGGCATTTCCATAAGTGCTTCGCCCTCTGTTCCAGCAGCCATCTGACTCGATGGTGTTTCGAATCTAATGTCACCAAAACAGACGTCGACATCAGGGCACAACTCTAGCCCTTGCGACAGGTTTCTTTGTTGTTCCGCCCACCCACACCGTGCCCGTAATTCCTCGGGAAAACAAATAAATAAACACCATTTATTAATATAGAGTTAGAAGAGTATACATGAGGGAATTGTATGAAACATATGTTTGACATACACAGATTGATCGGTAAACACATAACAAAGAATTATGTTTGGAATTTCGATTGTTACAAACAGGAGAAATTAAATGGAGTTTGTGAAATAAAAGCTACCCTCTTGCTCGTGTGTACATATGTTTTCTCTCTTTTCTCTATCCTTTCTTTGTATTTCTTTTCTCCCTTCTCACTCTCATTTCTCTGTATCTTTCTTATCTCTGTATCTCTCTTCTCTCTGTATCTCTCTTCTCTCTTTATCTCTCTTCTCTATTATCACTCTCTTTTCTCTGTATTTCTCTTCTCTCTGTATCTCTCTTCTCTCTTATCTCTCTTCTCTCTGTATCTTTCTTCTCTCTGTATCTCTCTTCTCTCTGTATCTCTTCTCTCTGTATCTCTCTTCTCTCTGTATTTCTCTTCTCTATTCTCACTCTCTTTACTCTGTATTTCTCTTTTCTCTTCTCACTCTCTTCTCTCTGTATCTCTCTTCTCTCTGTATCTCTATTCTCTATTCTCACTCTCTTTTCTCTGTATTTCTCTTCTCACTCTTCTCTCTCTGTATCTCTCTTCTCCCTATACCTCTCTTCTCTGTATCTCTTCTCTCTTCTCTCTGTATCTCTCTTCTCTCTGTATCTCTCTTCTCTCTGTATCTCTCTTCGCTCTGTATCTCTCTTCTCTATTCTCACTCTCTTTTCTCTGTATTTCTCTTCTCACTCTCTTCTCTCTATACCTCTCTTCTCTGTATCTCTTCTCTCTTCTCTCTGTATCTCTTCTCTCTGTATCTCTTCTCTCTCTATCTCTCTTCTCTCCTCACTCTATTCTCTCTGTATCTCTTTTCTCTCCTCACTCTGTTCTCTCTGTTCTCTCTTTTCTCTCTATCTCTCTTCTCTCCTCACTCTTTTCTCTCCTCACTCTATTCTCTCTGTATCTCTCTTCTCTCTGTATCTCTTCTCTTCTCACTCTCTTCTCTTTGTCTCTCTTCTCCCTTCTTTTTTTCTCTCTGTCTGTTCTCTCTATGTCTTCTCTCTCTCTCTCTCGTTGGTTGTATGTCCCGCTTACTTATCTCAGTTAATATATCTTCTCCACAAACCATGTATCTGTCTGCCCGTCTATATACAAAATGTATTGATCTGCATTTTTAATTGATCCAGTATGTATGTAATACAGATATATCATATTTGAAAAAAGAACTAACAAAAAATAAATATATATCCTAACAAATAGTATTAACACAACACCATACTAATACGGAATATGTGTTCAATAACGTACTTCATAAATTTCTAGTCTTCGACTAATCCATGGCGTGTGGTGTTGGTTCTCATATTTGTCTTCAGCAGGGGTCGCTAACCGTATGCATTAATTATTCAAATTGTATTCACCTTCTAAATAGGTCTACAAATTAACTCATCAAAAAACACAAATTATGGACTTCACCACTTCACTTTAACGCAATTTCTTTAAACGGACAACAACTTAAAAAAGTACACAAATTCTCCTATCTAGGAAGCAAATTAACACTCGACGGTGATGTCATGGCAGAAATTACAACTTGCATTGCACTAGCATCAAGTGCCTTTAACGGACTGTCTAATATCTGAAAGTTAAAGTCAATCAGCACACGCACGAAAATGCGCTTATTTAATTCCTGCGTTATTCCGGTGCTATCATATGGATGTGAGAGCTGGAAAAGTTCTTTATCTTCAGAAAAGAAATTACTCAGTTTCGAGAACAAATGCCTTCGTAGGATAACTAACACCCATTGGAGTTAAATTCAAATCGAATGATAAAATCAGAGAAGAGACACATCAAATTTTCATCACAGATGTTATCAGAAAACGTCGTTGGTCCGACATCGGGCATGTCATACGCGCAGACATCAACAGAATACACCACCAATCTCTTGAATGGATACCTACAGGCAAAAGAGCAAGGGGTAGACCAAAAGAAACACTCAGAAGTACAATACTTAGAGAAAGTAAAACAACCAATATTCATACTATTCAAGAACTGCACAGAATAGCTTTGAACAGACAGAATTGGAGAGATCTGACCTCTGCCCTATGCGCTAACTTCAGCGCAAAAGGAAAATGAATGAATGAATGAATTCACCTTCTAGTTCAAATGTGGTAATATTCTTCACTTTAGTTTCTAATTCCGCAATCGACATATGTACCCACATTCAGTTCAATAAAAAATATGTTCAAATATGGATGTAGCAATAATTGTTATATACAATTTATTTCATTGAATACATTAAGATTATTTGAATTCCTTACAATTGATTAATAGTTAATACGTTTCGCTACAGTATGCTGTATGAAAGATACTTCGAATATCATGGAAGGATGAAATCAGAAACTCAGATATTATAAAAACATTGAAGATTACAGAGTGCTGGTTAGTAAACACAATGACAAAAAGAAAACTACGCCTGTTTGGTCATATAAAGAGACACAACTGTTTAGAAAGACAAATAATGGAGGGAAGAGTACCTGAAGTGAGGAGAAATGGTAGACCAAGAAGAAGATGGACTGACGACATTAAAGATAACATGAATACATCGCTAGAAAATGCAAGCCACATCGCCCAAGACAGAGAGAGGTTCATAGAGTTCATTGGGAAGACAACGTTCTGGAAGGAATACGTCACATGACACACACATACGTCACATGACACACACATACGTCACATGACACACACATACGTCACATGACAACAACGTTTCGCTTATGACAAACATGACTAAACTTTATTTCTGATTGTTAGAATGTGTGCGTAATGTGTCATTTATAATTACACAATGTACCACCTTGGAATATGCGACATGGGTGTTGTTACCAATCCTGGTCTATAAACTTCTGTTTAGTGTACTATCAATAATGTCTTACAGTCACTGGGGGCTGAAATCTGGCACATATGAGCTTCACAAAAAAAAATCTAATCTATAATCTCTCAATTGACTTTAAGAATGAAGTGGGTCATAACACACCCCACATTTCTCCGCGACCACAGGTGATTTTTAAACAGCTGTTGGCATGTACAAACAATATTATTTAATACGTTTACAGGCGATTAACAATATTTAAACAACATATAAAATAATCATTCAAAAACACAATTTAATAACAGTATTATACACCACTTAGCAATCGATTTCTGCGTCCAACAACCAATCAGAAGCACTGACCCATTTCATTCTTAGAGTGAACAGAGTATAACAAATTTCTTTGCGAAACAAGTTGTGGGAAACCCAGGATGACCAACAAATCGCTCTATACATAAACAATATTGGACTGCATGTTTGACAATTAATCGTATACGTTGTGTACTAGCAGTATAGAAGCGTCATCAATTGTTGGGTAATATCAGTATAGAAGCGTCATCAAATGTTGTGTAGTATCAGTAAAGAAGCCTCATGAAACGTGTGGTGCTAGGAACCTAAATAAACCTAAAACAAACCTCTCTAAACACGATCAATATTGGACTGGATGTTTAACAATTGATAGCAGAAGAAGAAATCATGATTCTCGACAACTGTTCATCTCAATCATTTCTTATAATCCACGCCGTGTTGCGCTGTTATCATATCTGTCCGTAACCTTCTGATTTATATACAGCAGCGGTTCTCAACCTGTGTGTCTCGACCCCTTTGTGGTATATACAATTCAGGATTTATAAGTTGTTCCATGTATGGTCCAGATTTCTCAACAATAAATGTGTATAATTCTTGGTTTGTAACTCATTGGGTGTCTGGACAATCGACTTACCAGAAAATAAACACCGGCTTTTGACGGTAACACCCTGCTCGCACGAAAGGTTTAGGTCTGTGCTCAAGTTATAGATCTTAAGTTACATATGTGACTTTTATCAAAGTGTTTGAGTATTTTGCTATAGGACGCTTGGCTCGCTCATAATGAGATTTGTTCTAAAGTCCATGCAATAACGATTGGCATTGCATTCTATAATGGCAACTGGAATGTTTTTGGGTAGTACATTGCTAGTCTAGGCCACACCCTGATGCAACGATAATATATTAGGGTCTCAGGTTGAAAGGTCCGTGTTTCGGATGAGAGATGATTTAATCCCCTAAACAAGAAAAGATAAATAGACTTCGCCGCAGCATATGTGGTAGAACTATTATCTGTTGGTTTAATTGAGACCTCATCAGTAAAGACCTGTGTACAGAAGGTAAACATGACCGGAAATGCTGATTTTTCATTATTTCCGTGCTTTCGTCTGTCGGGCTTGGTTTTATTTTGGGATGCAACACCAAGTATATAGTGACCAACGAAAATCAGGACAATAAACAACACGAATAAAGTCTAGTTTACGTTCTCTTGACAAGTCTATACTGACGCCCTGTCATTGTTTAATTTACCTGGTAGGGACGAGCTTCGTATTGGGGATTCATCGGTACAGACACAAACCATTATATCAATAATTTAGAATTTAAATGTCAGAATTTATATGTCACAACTCTTAAACTCTGCTCGAACTAAGATTCGAACTTGGGCAACCCGCTAGGAATCCAGTCTACCAACGAATGCGTTAAAACGGTGTCAAGTAACAGATACCTATGACTTTTCAATTTCAAACTGTAATCGTAGTCAAACTGTAAACCAATACACTACTAACTGAACTATGTGGATTCTATCCTGGTAATCAGAAGGAGTTTCAGAACACAACAGAATAAAATAACTTTTACACGATACGACAATGACTCAGCGAATTATCAAATGTCAATTTCAAGCAAGGAAAATTATTATCTGAAACTGCAATTCTAAGGTCTAATTATCCTTAATATATCACATTTCTCTACAGAGAGAAGACGAGTGTCACCAGCTGAACAATCACAGACTTTTCCAGACTTTGGGACAACATTGACAGATTAAAAGTGTCATCTGATATATGTGTCTACTGTAGTTATAGAATTATTGTTGTCTTTTGAAATATAATGCAGCTATGAAATAATTGGTGTCTTTTGAAATATAATGCAGCTATACAATAATTGGCGTCTTTTGGTATTAATGCAGCTAAACTGTGATTTTGCAAAATGTCATTTGCTATATAACGTAGTTTAATATATAAAGTGTCATTTGTTAGATAATGTAGTTTAATATATAAAGTGTCATTGTTAGATAATGTAGTTTAATATATAAAGTGTCATTTGTTAGATAACGTAGTTTAATATATAAAGTGTCATTTGTTAGATAATGTAGTTTAATATATAAAGTGGTATTAGCTATAGCATGTTGCTATACAATAATTATGCAAAGTGGCATTTATTATATAATGTTATTTGCTACATAATTCTATTATACAATAATTATTTATTGTGCCAGTTGCTATATAATGTAGTGAAATATTTAAAGTGTTATTTGTTATATAATGTAGTTTAATATGTGATGTGTTATTTTTGCTATATAATGTAGTTTAATATGTGATGTGTTATTTTTGCTATATAATGTAGTTTAATATGTGATGTGTTATTTTTGCTATATAATGTAGTTTAATATGTGATGTGTTATTTTTGCTATATAATGTAGTTTAATATGTGATGTGTTATTTTTGCTATATAATGTAGTTTAATATGTGATGTGTTATTTTTGCTATATAATGTTGTTATATAATATTATATACAATGCCATGTGATATATAATGTAGTGTAATATGTAACGTATTATGTGGTTTATAATGTAGTTTAAACTCTTTCAACACGTAATTATACCCGGGGTTTAGACGTAATTAATTTTAGGTTATCTTTTTGGACCGCAACATGATTCAGGTGCAAGCTTCCTGAAGACAAAGTATTAGCTATGGAAAGTCATATAAGGTATCAAAAGAAAGATAATTGAATGTGAAATTCATATACAATATAAAAATTGTAAGAATTGTAAGAACAATAATACTTGTCATTTACGAACCAAACAAGACCAATTTGGAGGGTGTATATGGAGTCCCAGTATAGTTGGCGAACATCCTTATAGTGTGCCTGCTCTGTTCTGTTATAACGGGCTTACGTATGAATTGAGTATAAATTGAATTAATATGTAAAGTGTTATTTGCGATATAATGTTACTATATAAGTATATATAAGTATTATGTACTGTGCCATTTGCTATATAATTTATTTACAAAATAATTACTGCCATAGCTATCATCTTCTGTACAGTCAGACGAACTAGCCCGCAACAGTTGTGCATCACAGTGGAAAAAAGATATGAATATTGATCAGAAACGAGACACTATACACTAACTTCAGAGGCAACAAAAGACCCTCATCTTTCGATGGTCACCTATACCGGATCAGGGTGGACCACTAGCTGGCCCACACAAATGAACAGAAATACATATTCCAGGACACATACTCCAAGACTGTCCAGATTACAAAAAAACTGCGAAGCAAGGCATGGCCACTGGGGACCGAACTGTTCCGCCGGAGATGGATGTGTCGGGTCATTGGCGTCAATAAAACGGTGACACAACGCATTTCAATTCTCTGGACTACGTCATGCTGGAAATCTAATAGGACCATGGTCCTGCTACATGGGAGATCCAGCGGAATTGTGAGAATTAACGCTGAAGAAGAAGAAGGACTGAACTGTAGCATGGACTTTGGGTAGACGATCTGACCTGGAGAAGACTGGGAACTTCGTCCTGGCTACTGTCCTTAAGATCTAGCACCATCAAAAGACTCATGAAAGCAGAGGTTGGTGAAGTGTGAAAACGTTTGACAGTTATTGACAAGTGATAATGCTGGAGGGAATTGAGAAAAGTCGACGTCAACAATACTGTCTTTTTTATAAGTAGAGAATTGTATAAGTTTGCAATATTTGTCTAAAAATCTGGAACAAAAATTCATGTTATTTGTTCTACTAAATAAATATTTGGTGGTAGGAGTGGGGGGTGGAATGTAGGAGTGGGGGGTGGAATGTAGGAATGGGCGTGGGATTATTGAACTCTTACATGCTGTTGACATTGAGTGGAATGGGTCAAGTGAAATATTGGAAACAAATGGATGACGTAAATTGATCGACAGTCCCTGATCCACAACCCCTGACGAGAAACAGCACGTGAATATGAAAGTAATGACAGTTATGATTACTTTTGCACATCCCAAATAAAAGTGCTGGGCTTGAAATGCGAAGTATCTGCCGAAAACGAATGTGTCGGGCTTTTATTGCAAATAAAACGGCAACACGGCGGATTTCTATTCTTCTGGACTACCATTCGGCGGGAATCTAGGTCCTGCTTCAAGAAAGATTTAGAGGGAGTTTGAGAATGAAGAAGAGGTGCGAGGTCGTTAGAGACGCATGCTACTGTGCGCTTAGATATATGTTCTTCGATCAACAGAGATTTCAAACTTCAAGCGCTCATGTCTTCTTCTTCTTCTTTCTGTCCTCATGTACCTTTCGATGTTGAGGGGAGAATGAGTGTACGGTCTTTTGCCCTTCTATTTGCCTCTTCCGCTGCTATATTTCCGAGTGTCTCTAATACACTATCTATCCACCTTTTACGAGGGCGTCCAATAGGTCGACTGTTTTCGTATCGTTTGTTAAATGTTTTTTGGATAATACTTTGCTATTTCTGTCTGGTTATGTGGCCGTACCATTTAACTTGTTGTTTCTGGGTGTATTGCTGACTTGATCCCTAATTGTTTCCTTAGTGTTTCATTCCTGATTTTGTCTCTCAAGCTAACTCCACTCATACGTCTCACACATTTCATTTCAGTGGTGTTAATATTATGTATTGTTCTAGAATCTAATGTCCAAGTTTGACACTGATAACACAATGTTGGTGTGTAAGCGCTCATGTAATTACGAAAATATTCAATAACTGCTAATCAAAATTTCAAAAAGCCAGTTTTAAGACACACAAAATCTCCAATGATCATGGTAAGGTAAATTTGAAATTTGTGAACATGATGTCACGGTCTGATAGGGAACCTGTAACCACTGCCTGGAATACAAAATAAATTCTTCAACCACTACACCATACTCTCAAGTAGATAGAAGGGAATATTGAAAGAGGAGAGGAACATCATTTATACAGAGAGATGATGTTGACATGGATATGATAGAGCTTATAGAAAAAGATATGAAGAGAGAGAGAGTGAAGGAGAAAGAGATAATAGAGAGAGATAGAGAGAAAGAGAGTGAAGGAGATAGAGATAATAGAGAGAGATAGAGAGAGAGAGTGAAGGAGATAGAGATAATAGACAGAGATAGAGAGTGAAGGAGATAGAGATAATAGAGAGAGAGTGAAGGAGATAGAGATAGATAGAGAGAGAGAAAGAGAGAGATAGTGAAGGAGATAGAGATAATAGAGAGAGATAGATAGAGAGAGATAGATAGAGAGAGATAGTGAGGGAGATAAAGATAATAGAGAGAGATAGAGAGAGATAGAGAGATAGATAGTGAAGGAGATAGAGATAATAGAGAGAGATAGAGAGAGAGATATAGAGAGAGAAAGAGAGATAGAGATAGTGAAGGAGATAGAGATAATAGAGAGATAGAGAGAGAGATAGTGAAGGAGATAGAGATAATAGAGAGAGATAGATAGAGAGAGAGAGAGTGTGGGATAATGAATTTCCTGCACCAGGTTTTACGTTTATCATTTTTAACTTTTCTGAAATTGTATATACAGTCAAATTCCATTATAACAACTTGGACAGGAACGCTGAAATTTGTATGTAATAACAGATAATGATAACAGATGAAACATGACACATTACACACAATAAATGATAAATATAAATGGGGATTTTGAAAAGTGTTATTATATATAGTGAAATTGGTTCTTCTTCTTCTGCGTTCGCTCTCATTTAACCACAACGAATATATCGTGTGTTTTCCGCAGGGGAGCGTGAAGTACGTTGTACTGCAAGTTCCACAGTAAAACTGTGTTATTTGCACCTCGGTTGGCCACTCTGTGGTCTGGACGTCTAAGGTAACAAATTGGTTCTAAAAGGAGAGATTGTAGAGGGATTGTAGAGAGATTGTAGAGGGATTGAAGGGTTGTACTATATAGGGATTGCACTGTAATAGGTTCCAGTGGATCTGATGAAGTATTTGTATAGTTTTTTCAGATAACATAGAAATGAGAATGAAAGATATGTGTCTCTTGCAGATAGTTTGCACTTCCCATCTGTTGTAGAGATTGCAAAATGTTCTCCTTAATGTCTGCTGTCTTGTTCAAGAACTACAGGAAGAATTTTAGTTGTAGTAATAAACGACGTTTTAAAACCGAAATCGCCACGACATTCACATGTTTGATTTTAATTCTGCAATCGAAATATCAAAATCTACTTCTGATATGAATTTTAAACTGAGCAGTTCCGACAATGCTACCGGTGTACTAACCACTCAGGGGCGTATTTTTTAAAACACTCTTACATATTCAAAGTTTAAAAAAATATCAACTATCGAAGATAATTAGTTAATTTCTAATTGTTACTAGCTTAGCATGGCTTGGTTAATTAGGGCAGTTATTGATTAACTATACAACGATGAATGGTACACCTATTAAAAATCTATATCTTTCCAGTGATAACAAATGCTTGTGAGATGTGGGAAATGAAAATAGTCCCCCTATGCAATGCAAAAGATAATATAGACGTTTGATATTGAAATATTATAGACGTTTGATATTGAAATATTATAGACGTTTGATATTGAAATATTATAGACGTTTGATATTGAAATATTATAGACGTTTGATATTCAAATATTATAGACGTTTGATATTCAAATATTATAGACGGATCCTAAGAATATCATGGACAGGAATACGAACCAAAGTAGACGCCAGTAAACGCCCCTGTGTTGCCGGGATCCGAAAGGGGAGCAATGAATAGCAACACTGTTTGCCATCCACGAATGTCGTAAAAGGCGAATAAGGAGGTTATGGGATGGAGTTGGCTGTCCCATCCCATATAGGGTCAGTGACCCAACGTTATGCATAAGTCGGATGTGTCAGGCCGAAAGGCGCAGATATCGCAGAAATGCTGTAAACCATGACACAACGTTCTCCGGACTACATCCTGCTAATGTGCAGGAGTTTGAGAACGAACGCAGAAGAGGAAGAAGACGTCCGTAAAGAGTTAAACATAGAAGCCAAATCTGTTGTTTTTTTTAAACCGCAAGATAACATATTTCTGACGGTATATATGTTACAGAAATATACTTGTTTAGACAGATTAATCATGAAAGGAAAAGTTCAAGGAAAGAGAACAGAGACAGAAAATACTACGATGGTCACATGACATTAAATACCTTCTGAAAAGTTTACTGGAAAAGATGGGCATCTTGCACGGAACCAAGAGGCTTAGAGATTGGCAGTGAGGACAACCTTCTGTAGGGAGCACACCACACCCACACAGATCAATCAATCAATCAATCAATAAACCTATAACCCTTCAGGGTCGTAGGGGTACCACATTGGATGTCTCAGTACACAGAGTCCTCCAGAGAATTATATCCACAGTGATGCGGATGCGTGTGGACACATCTTACCCTGTCTATTCCTTGATGTTGTCTGTCCATTCCTTGATGTTGTCTGTCCATTCCTTGATGTTGTCTGTCCATTCCTTGATGTTGTCTGTAAATGGCTTTATTTTATCACACACACACAGATACAAAACGATGAAGATGAGGATGAAAGATACAATTTGCACGTACAGAGAAATCTTAACCCCACAGAAAATGAAATAAACAGGAATAACCAGGGTAGAGGAATAGAAATGAGTCTCCCCTAGAGTGACGAAAGAGCCCACAACCAAGAACTGACTGCAACAGTGAGAACAAACTCTAAAATACTAACGGAATCGCAGGCAGAGAAGATTTGTGGGAACCCAACTTGAGCATTGAGCATTGAGCAGTAATGTTGGTCTCAAATCAATAATAACAAATCAAGATAATAATTGAACTTATTCCAAATCAAGATAATAATTGAACTTATTCCAAATCAAGATAATAATTGAACTTATTCCAAATCAAGATAATAATTGAACTTATTCCAAATCAAGATAATAATTGAACTTATTCCAAATCAAGATAATAATTGAACTTATTCCAAATCAAGATAATAATTGAACTTATTCCAAATCAAGATAATAATTGAACTTATTCCAAATCAAGATAATAATTGAACTTATTCCAAATCAAGATAATAATTGAACTTATTCCAAATCAAGATAATAATTGAACTTATTCCAAATCAAGATAATAATTGAACTTATTCCAAATCAAGATAATAATTGAACTTATTCCAAATCAAGATTCAAAATAATAATTCTGCTCGTTCGTATTCTTTTGTTATTCCATGTTTTCCTGTGAAGGTGTGAAGGGAGCTTTTTATGGGCTGTGGAAATAAATGACGCTATGCATAGCAGACGCCGTGACATGTACAGGAAAGATTTTTATTGTACCTCCGAAAGAAATAAATCCAGTCCCAACCATGGATTGAACCCGGGAATTCAAGGGTTTATAACGGCGTTCTAAACACAGGGTCATGCACCCTATACTGCCATGCGTTACTAATCAAGAATCGCAATAATAATTATACTCGTTTCTGATAAAAAAATCAAGAATCAATTTAATAAGTATGCTAGTTCTTAATCAAGAATCAAGATAATAATTATAATGGTCTCCTCAAAGGCAGGCACACATTATCCTAAAGGTAAATACAAATAAGGTAGGAAGGTTACTGTAGAAAACTGTCAATATAAAACAATAAAATATAGAAAATAACAATAAAACAAAGAACACATACAATTGTCAACGTGTCGTCCAACTGGGACCTTTATCAAGACAACAAAAACAGTCAAGAACACAAAACCATAAAGAATATAAAACAATTGACTGCGAGAATGATTTCTCTCAAAAGGAAATCATCACCCAGTGACAGCGCAACACAATATTAATATTATTTGTTCTTTGTTTTATTGCTATTTTCTATATTTTATATTGACAGTTTTCTACAGTAACCTTCCTACCTTATTTGTATTTACCTCTATTTGTCTGGTTACTGCGGCACTTCCATTTTGTCGGACATCCTCCGATATTTGCGTTATTTATATTTACACAAATTATCATCTCTCTTCACCGCGGTGGAGATGATACCAGAGCCTCCTTCTTTAGTCACAAAATATTTTCAAAGGGAGACTATCACGAAGATCAAACACCACAAGGCAGAACCATATTTATATTTCAGCGGGACATGAAAGACAATAATCAAATAAATATTACTAATAATAACATATGGCTAGCGAATTCTAACGTATGGTAGTGTATCCAAACAATGGGTCTACGGATGGCTTGAGATAAATCTCACGGTTCATTGAAGCGTATAATTCCTTGAATCTTATGATTGATGGTGCGTGGTTTTATAAAGAGTGTCTATAAAATTTTTGAGCACTGTACCGCCTCATAGATACTCATTAAACACTCACAACGCATATGGTGTTGCGTCACCATCAATACAGAAGAGTGTATAGTTACTTTGTTCGCAAAGGTAAAGGTAGGACTGAGTAGGTTAGGGACGTCCATGGCAGCAACCTGTAGTCGGGGATGAAACTAGCTCGTCATGTACTAAGCAGCAGCAACTATAAGGAGGGGTAATTCTCTTACTTTATGTCTTTACCTCCACTAACTCATGCGTCAGGTACTCATTTAGAGTTGTCGACTGGAGGAGTGGTCGTGTCAAGCGAGAAATACTATCCGGCGTTTTTTGATGTTGTCAGGATGTGGTTTCGAACCTGACATGCTGTAACCCGCTGATAGCAGGCAAGCTCAGTATACGCTAGGCTACCGTTCTGTAGAGTACTTTGTAAAAATACTTGGTAAAAGTCTCGTACGTCGTGTTTAACTTTTTTATTATTTTATTATTTTACATGGTCAAACCTTTTAATATAATCACATTGAATTCGTGGTCGAAAGTTGAAAGGAGCTAAACATGTGTACATGATTGACTTAATTGTACTTGAGTCTCCCATATAGCACTCAGTCCCTCTCATTAAAACGGCACGCCAGCTGCCGAGAGTATCACTCAATAGCACTTAACTCCGTAGCTTCAATGGATAATTCCAAGGGATTTACGAAAAAATTAACTTTGTAAACAAGACGTCACGAGTCGGTTTCCAACCTATAAACTCTTCAGCACAAGGTGAACGGCTAACCTTCTAAGCTACGGACATTTTCCTAAAATGGCGTTTCTCACTATAAGATGGACAAATTGCATTAGAAAAAAAAATTAAGTAGAAACATTTTATGGTTCAGTGAAGTATATAATTGCTGGAATCTATCTGCTAGCTTTATTGTATGAACGAGATGGCGCAACGATGTACACGTTTACTGTTATTTCTTATGGTTTATGGGCAACAAGGAAAACACACCAGGTGATGATAATGACAATACGCGTCTACGATGGCTGGCTTTTTAACACCGCATTAAATAAAAAGTTAGATTTTATCCGCTAAATTGAAAATACATGACGGTATGGAGAAAGTGTTACTGGAGAGGATGATATAAGCAATATGGGAAAAGGCCGACCAAGACGCTGTTGTACTGAAGACATATATGAATTCCTGTACTAATGGACATGTGTCTAGACCAAGGATTTAATATATCCATATGGAAGACTGCGTTCTTCAAAGAACATGTCACTTGATGATGATGTCAGCTGGAAGATCTGGAAGAGCTACCAGACTGATTAGACATATATATTGGAAACAAACCACATCAATACGATGTGAAAACAGTGATGTACTCGTCATACACAGCAATAAAAGAAGAAGTAAGACAAGGATGCATTTATCATCCGGCCTATTAAACAAATGAACATAGATTGAAAAAAGACAGATTGGAAACATTTGTCACAAATGAATCAATCAGAGACGTATCCAAAGAAGAATATTTGTCAACTATTGTTAGAAGAAGACGTTGACAGTGTTTAGGTCATGTGGTTAGATCAGACGAGAACAACCGCCGAGACGGATGTGTTGGGCCATTGGCACATATAAAACGGCAACACAACGCATTTTTATTCTCTGGACTACATTCAACCGGAAATATTGTAGGACCATTGTCCTGTTACAAGAGAAATCTAGCAGGAGTTTAAGAATGAACGCTGAAGAAGAAGAAGGTGAGAACATACTTATCATCCAAGCTCTGTCATAGTCTGCTACAGAAAAACGAAAACGTGGAAGACCCAGGACAACACTACAAAGAACAATCACGAACGAGACAATAACAATGGGTATTAACAGCACCCAAGAATTACAATATCTTTAAGCAAACTGGACTTCATGGACAAACATAACTTTTCCCCATGTGCCGCCCATGTGCAACATAGGAACAAACAAACTATAAACAACTTTATAAATAACACTATTGTAATATAGAAGTATTGCCGGAAATAAATATCAATGGGAAAATAATAAACAGTTTACGATATGCAGACGAACCAGTCCTTTTAGCAGACATTAAACAAGAACTACAAAGGCTATTTGATTATGTCAAAACATCAAGTAGAGGTTATTGACTATATATTGACTGTATATTGATTATATATTGACTATATATTGACTATATATTGACTATATATTGACTATATATTGACTACATATATTAACAGATACTACAGCATCAAGACAGTTATCGATATCTCGGACACAAATTCACATGTGGTAGTGGATGTAAAACTGAGGTTAAAGTGGTGGTGGATGGGAAACAGAGGTTAAATTGATGGTAAATGGGAAACAGAGGATACATTGATGGTAGATGTGAAACAGAAGTTACATTCATGGTAGATGTGAAACAGGGGTTACATTGATGGTAGATGGGAAACAGAGGTTAAATTCATGGTGGTTGTGAAACAGAGGTTAAATTGATGGTAGATGTGAAACAAAGGTTAAAATGATGGTAGATGTGAAACAGAGGTTAAATTGATGGTAGATATGAAACAGAGGTTAAATTGATGGCAGATGTGAAACAGGTTAAAATGATGGTAGATGTGAAACAGAGGTTAAATTGATGGCAGATGTGAAACATAAGTTAAAGTGATGGTATATGTAAAACAGAGGTTAAATTGATGGCAGATGTGAAACATAAGTTAAAGTGATGGTATATGTAAAACAGAGGTTAAATTGATGGCAGATGTGAAACATAAGTTAAAGTGATGGTATATGTAAAACAGAGGTTAAATTGATGGTAGATGTGAAACAGAGGTTAAATTGATGGTAGATGTGGAACAAAGGTTAAAATTATGATAGATGTGAAACAGAGATTAAAATTAGAACATGAATAGTTAAAATTACTTTCATTCTTTCATTACTGCATGTTTTCCTGTGAAGGAGTGCAGGAAAGTTTTCTATGGACTGTGGAAATAAATGCCGCTTTGCTATAACAGACGCCGTGACATGTACAGGAATGATTTTGATAAAATATTTTCCCATGCCGGGAAACGAATCCGGGCCGCCTGGGTACTTTCATTAACATTACCTTCATTAACATTAACATTACTTTCATTAACATTATGAAACTATTAGCATCTGAACTAAAAATGAGAATGATAAAATGATACATGTATTCAACATTACTTTATGGCTGAGAAACATGGACAATGAACGTACACATAGAAGACAGATTTGATGACTGCGAGATGTGGATGTAAAGAAGTATAGAGAGAACTTCGTGGAAAGTGAAGGGGAAAAAAGTTCTGACAACACGTCTTTTCAAAAATTAAATATTGAAGAAAAGAAAATTAAACAAAATACTTTCTATATTACCATGGGCCAAAAAGATCAGCAATGTAGCCATCTTGAGAGAAATGAATGTAAAAGAGAACTGGCTATACAGTGTCGCCCTTTCCTGAAAACTACAATATTTTGGCCATATTAAACACTAAGACAGCCTAGAGAAGAACATAATGGAAAGGATGATGTCAGGGGGAGGAACAAGAGGCAGACTAAGAAGAAGGTGGATTCAAGACATCAAAGACCACCTGAACATGACAGTAAAAAGTAAGTAAAGTAACCCATAAAAAGGTAAAGGTAGGTCCCATGGCATCTGCCGTCGGGGATGAAGATAACTCTTCATGTACTAAGCCGCAGCAACTATTATGTGGGGTGGCCAGTTCCCTTCCTTGCTGTTTTTTTACCTTCCCTAACTCATGTGTCAGGTACTCATTTACAGCTGAGTCGACTGGAGGAGTGGTCGTGTCAAGTGAGAAATCACAACCCGGATGTTTTTTAAATGTCCGGACGTGGTTTCGAACCAGGCACACTGTAACCAGATGATAGCAAGCAAGCTCACTATCCACTAGGCTACCGCGCTCCTCAAAGTAACCCATAGCATTTATTAATGCCGTAGGGGTGTGATATGTTAGCGATCTCACATTTCATAGGCTCTGCAAATGAGGGCGGTAGCCATCTCCTCTCCCTTGCAGTCTTTACTTCCCGGATTAATCCGGTACCCATTTAAGGCTGGGTCGACCTGGGAGCCGTTGTGATCTGAAAAACATTTCCACTTAACTAGGGAATGAATCCAGGACCACTCATATGCGAAGCCAGTGCGCTAACCACTGCGCTACGCGACTCCCGACAGTAACAGAAGCAGGAAGACTGGCTCAAGACCGACAGAAGTTTCTAAAGACTACAATGACTGCTACATCCTGTTCAGGATATGCTATCTGATGATGATGACGGCATTCTATATATTAAAAGACTTTTGCTGGAAAGAAACAACTTGGTTCTGACACTACTAAAAGCGAAAAGTTCGACATCCATGACTTCACACGCGTCTTTGGTAAGGTTGGGGTTTTATCTAAAAAAATGAATGATCAATTTTTCCATTGTCTTGTCTCAGCCACTTGTGCTGTGGGGAGCCGAAGCCAATGTTCTATTGTAAAATGTGTGGATGTTGCTGCAATCCCATGGGGTTTGAAGAATGTATCTGATATTATTGATCCATTTACGTCTTTATTGTCGTCTTTCCTTCATCCTGGATATTCTATTGTTGTACACTCTTGACGGGAGGAAATCAGGCCCCATTGTCATAAATGTACAAATGATTTGTTTTGTTGTCACCTGATTTAATCATTGACGTGTAGTTTCAAGGATATCTCTGATTGAGTTCTGATTTAATCATTGACTTGTGTAGTTCCTACGATATCTCTTATGTCTCCTGATTTAATCATTGACTTGTGTAGTTCCTACGATATCTCTTATGTCTCCTGATTTAATCATTGACTTGTGTAGTTCCTACGATATCTCTTATGTCTCCTGATTTAATCATTGACTTGTGTAGTTCCTACGATATCTCTTATGTCTCCTGATTTAATCATTGAGTTGTGTAGTTCCAACGATAATTCTGTTGTCTCCTGATTTAATCATTGACTTGTGTAGTTCCTACGATATCTCTGTTATCTCCCGATTTAATCATTTACTTGTGTAGTTCCAACGATATGTCTGTTGTCTCCCGATTTTATCATTGACTTGTATAGTTCCAACGATATCTCTTATGTCTCCTGATTTAATCATTGACTTGTGTAGTTCCAACGATATATCTGATTGAGTTCTGATTTAATCATTGACTTATGTAGTTCCAACGATATCTCTGATTGAGTTCTGATTTAATCATTGACTTGTGTAGTTCCAACGATATCTCTGTTATCTCCTGATTTAATCATTGACTTGTGTAGTTCCAACGATATCTCTGTTATCTCCTGATTTAATCATTGACTTGTGTAGTTCCTACGATATCTGTTATGTCTCCTGATTTAATCATTGACTTGTGTAGTTCCAACGATATCTGTTATGTCTCCTGATTTAATCATTGACTTGTGTAGTTCCTACGATATCTCTGTTATCTCCTGATTTAATCATTGACTTGTGTAGTTCCAACGATATATCTGATTGAGTTCTGATTTAATCATTGACTTGTGTAGTTCCTACGATATCTCTTATGTCTCCTGATTTAATCATTGACTTGTGTAGTTCCAACGATATGTCTGTTGTCTCCTGATTTAATCATTGACATGTATAGTTCCAACGATATCTCTGTTATCTCCCGATTTAATCATTTACTTGTGTAGTTCCAACGATATGTCTGTTATCTCCCGATTTTATCATTGACTTGTATAGTTCCAAGGATATCTCTCATGTCACCGTTTCACACTCTATCCATTCTTGTGACTCCGACAATATTTCTGAAGCATCTAATTTCACAAGCTCTAATCATTCTTTCCTGTGCTATGGCAACGGTTCAAATTTGACATCGATAGCACACTGTTGGTATAAAATTACTATTTATTAATGTTCGTTTAGTTGCTATACTGATGTTCGGATGTCTTAGTAGTGGTGTCAGTTGATTTGTACATTGTTTTTGTTTACATTGAGTTTCACTTTTCTTATCAAGCGTTCGACCTTCTGTAAAAACATTTCCTTGATATTTAAATTCTCCGACTGGTTTAAGTTGGTAATATTTCCTCGTTTTCTGTGATAATTCATACTTTTCATGACACTTCTGGCATCCTTGTTTTGGGGAGTACCATTAAACTGGGGATGGGTGGGGGGGGGGTGTTTACTTGCTGTTAGAAGAAATAAAAGTCTGACAAATAGTATAGTTTGGTCACAGCAAAACGTATCATTCTTGAAGACCCTACTTGAAGGTTAAATTGAAGGGGTTCAAGCAAGGGTTAGGCAGAGAAGTAAGAATGAAGCTTCATAAGATGGGCGAGTATTCTCAGAAGGTGTCACTAATGCCCCATGAAATCAACCACGATACATGGTCAAATCCCTAGCAGGTTGGATGCTCGTATAGTGAGACTTTCCTTTTATAAAAACTTCACGGAACATCATCTATACGATGACTTATTTACCCGTTCTGAGTAAAAGACTACTTCTATAACAATTGCTAATTGTTTATTTAGTCCAGATTAAGGCTTTTATCCGAAACGTCATATGTCAATTGTGTATCGTTGCTAGTTTTGCTTTATTGGCTAATATTGGTAACACGTATACCTAGTTCTGCTCGTTTTGAGATTTGATACTAATGAGAAAGGAATAATTTCAATAAGTTCATTCTGGGAAAGGAATAATGTCAATAAGTTCATTCAGGGAAAGGAATAATTTCAATACGTTCATTCTGGGAAAGGAATAATTTTAATGAGTTCATTCTGGGAAAGGAATTATGTCAATAATTTTATTCTGGGAAAGGAATAATTTTAATAAGTTCATTCTGGAAAAGGAATAATGTCAATAAGTTCATTCTGGGAAAGGAATAATGTCTAGCGATTAATATGTGAACATGGACAGCGTTGTGTCATGCTCGTCGTATGTTATGTTGTGTTCTTAATAAGGGCGTTGTGGTCAGCACATTGATATGTGTGTGTTATTATGCGCGTTGCCAGTGATTAACACAATTTCACTAACCTTTTCCTAGTTTCGCCTGTGGATTACAGTTTTCCCGAAGTTACTACTTAATATGAGTATGAAATACAGCTCTGAAGAAACCTCCCAAATGCACAACAGGATTAAAAAATCGAATTGATTGTAATTCCTGACAAGTGAAATAAACAAACAGTGGGCACAACTTAATAATCCCAGAGACACAATATGTTGAAAATCTTAGCAATGAACATTCGAAATAGAAACGGCTCCTGCTAATAATAACAATTATAATTATTATAAATAACAATTATAGAGAAACGGCTCCTTCTGTTAAAAAAAAGAAGAATTCTACTCCGAATAGTTTCACTGCAAAAAATAATTTAACTATACAGATTAGAAGCTAAAAAACACAAAACATGAAAACGAAATAATTACCTACAGAGTTTATAAAAACACGAATTTACTATTAATACAGCGAATGAAAAATTATATAAATAAGTTGGTTACACGTTTGAAGTCTCTCCGAGAAATAAATAATTAACAAATCACACAGGTTATACTGATATCCACATTGTGGGCAGATGTTCACAGATTTTGTTAGTTCTCTGCTACAAATATCCAATCTGAGTCTTGAAATGATTGTCTGTTTTGTATGAAGACGGTTTCATGAATGGGTAGCCAGGTAGTTTAGATATTTCATCACGTGATTACGCGGTTTTCAAATATAGCAACTTGTCACGTGATTGTGATGAGAAAGGGGTGAATGTGGCTAAGCAAATGTTTTGTAACGTGGTGGGTTGGTGGAGGGTAATGTAGGGAGTTGCAGGGGCGTTGTCAAGGATTGGAGATTGACAGTGAAGGTAGTTGCATGGGCGTCGTTGATGGTTGGTGATGAACACTGAAGGGAGTTATGGTGGGCGTTGTCGAGGTTTGTTGATTGACAATGAAGGGAGTTTCAGGGGCTTTGATAGGCTTATAGGTTTGTTGATTGACAAAATAGGAAATTTCAGGGGCTTTGATAGGTTTATAGGTTTGTTGAGGAGCGCGGTAGCCTAGTAGATAGTGAGCTTGGTTGCTATCATCTGGTTACAGAGTGCCAGGTTCGAAACCACGTCCGGACATTAAAAAAAAATCCGGGTTGTGATTTCTCACTTGACACGACCACTCCTTCAGTCGACCCAGCTGTAAATTAGTACCTGGCGCATGAGATAGGGAAGGTAAGAAAACAGCAAGGAAGGGAACTGGCCACCCCACCTAATAGTTGCTGCAGCTTAGTACATGAAGAGTTATCTTCATCCCCGACGGCAGATGCCATGGGGCCTACCTTTACCTTTGTTATAGGTTTGTTGATTGACAATATGGGGAATTTCAGGGGCTTTGAAAGGTTTGTTGATTGACAATATAGGAAGTTTCAGAAAAGGGACCACAGTGTTTTTCTGAAGGTCACGAAAATGCAGCTTACTTTTTAGGATTCTCTGACCGTGGTAAAGCGGATGGGGGCAATATAAATGTAATTACCTGAAACTGTTTAAGCAGACGATATGCATTTCTAATGAGATCAGGAATACTAATCCTTCAATAATATTATTGACAACCTTCTTTTTTCTAATTTAGGTCCCACGTTGGTTACAAGTTGCCTGTATTGGGCGCCGGTGAGTACGAAAATGGTTGATAATGCCTATTGTCAAAGATGGGTATCCATGACTCACCCCCCCCCTCAACACACCTTACGGCATCCATGAAAGGTCACTGTGTTACTATTATTTACTCCCTGTGAGGTCGTCAATAAATAGAATGTACAGCGTTAATCTCTAACGATCATTTGCCCCTGATAAAGGCTTTCTTAACGAGACGGTGTATGTTATTGTGTTCCGTTGCTATTATGTCGTGCTGGACATTCAGTGCCGTTTCCGACGAAGTTTGGCTGCAATGGGCACCCAATATCTCATGTCTCTTGTCTTAGTGGTGCACTCTGCTAGAATTATCCTACCCATCTCGTGATGTTTTCCCTCACTCTCCCCCCCCCCAAATATATCTGTGGCTAACTTTTGTTGCCTCCACTGAACTTTACCTTCAAGTAAGGTTTTCAACAAGGTATCATGTCTTTTAATATGGGCAAAATGTTTTATTTCATTGATATTTCTGTCATTCAATAGTTCCTTTTTTCATATCATCTGTTGTCAACCCACTTTTGTGCTTCATTTAAGAGTTCCTTTTTTTCATATCATCTGTTGTCAACCCACTTTTTTGCTTCATTTAAGAGTTCCTTTTTTTCATATCATCTGTTGTCAACCCACTTTTTTGCTTCATTTAATAGTTCCTTTTTTCATATCATCTGTTGTCAACCCACTTTTTTGCTTCATTTAATAGTTCCTTTTTTCATATCATCTGTTGTCAACCCACTTTTTTGCTTCATTTAATAGTTCCTTTTTTCATATCATCTGTTGTCAACCCACTTTTTTGCTTCATTTAATAGTTCCTTTTTTCATATCATCTGCTGTCAACCCACTTTTTTGCTTCATTTAATAGTTCCTTTTTTCATATCATGTGTTGTCACACGACTTTATTTGTTTCTTTCTCTCGCCATGAAGTTCTGTATTCTTCTATATATCCATACCACAAATGCATACCATCTGTCTTCAAATCGTTCTTTCATTATCCATGTTTCTCAGCCATATGTCTTCATCAATGCTGAGCTGATGTAGAATTGCACAGTTTTCATGATTAGTGCCGACATTGGTCACACCAGTTTAACCTATTCCACTTTTCACCCGTATTTGATCTGTGTTACCGTAGCACCTAGTTGTCCCTTAATGAAAACATATATACAGATCTGATTTAGATCAGCGATTCTCAAACGTTTATCACTGCTTCCACTCATGTCAAAGGATTTTCTATCGTAGCTCACACTCAGTTCCGGCTCTGTGGCAGAATGGTAAAGAGCGTGTGTGTGACTACCAAATTATCTAGTTCGATCCCCGACACAGGCAAATGTTTATCCATACCGTTCATAAAGCAATGGTAAACTACTGAACGTAATTATATTGCCTAGAAAATCACTACAGCACAACAAATTCTGGGTTGATGGTTAAGTCCTGCATTGGATACGCAAACAAGAAAGCTTACATTTCATGTCAAAGGATTTTCTAGTCCCACTCATGTTGATAGTGTTTCTATTGGACACTTGCACATAATTGTCAAACCTGTGTATGAACGTTAGGACACTTGCACACACTTGTCAAACCTGTGTGTGAACGTTAGGACACTTGCACACACTTGTCAAACCTGTGTGTGAACGTTAGGACACTTGCACACACTTGTAAAATCTGTGTGTGAACGTTAGGACAATTGCACCCACTTGTCAAACCTGTGTGTGAACGTTAGGACACTTGCACACACTTGTCAAACCTGTGTGTGAACGTTAGGACACTTGCACCCACTTGTCAAACCTGTGTGTGAACGTTAGGACACTTGCACACACTTGTCAAACCTGTGTATGAACGTTAGGACACTTGCACACACTTGTCAAACCTGTGTATGAACGTTAGGACACTTGCACACACTTGTCAAACCTGTGTGTGAACGTTAGGACACTTGCACCCACTTGTCAAACCTGTGTGTGAACGTTAGGACACTTGCACACACTTGTCAAACCTGTGTGTGAACGTTAGGACACTTGCACCCACTTGTCAAACCTGTGTGTGAACGTTAGGACACTTGCACACACTTGTCAAACCTGTGTGTGAACGTTAGGACACTTGCACCCACTTGTAAAACCTGTGTGTGAACGTTAGGACACTTGCACACACTTGTAGGGGGGTAGCAGGAAACGAGATCATGTTAAAGGTGTATGTTATTCTTTTTTAAATAAATCGATAATCTGATAAAAACTCCGATAATTGATCTAGGACAAACTGATTGTGTAGGTTTTCGATTTGCCAGCTTCTGCTAACCAGACACAAAACAGGCGGTAAGCGACACCAGCAACTGGGAGACAGCTTGCTGTGACACTCGTTAGCCGTAGGTTGACAGAATAACAGTCGGTTCATCTGATGAAAGTGACATTTATTGATGAAGGTGCAGACGGGAACACATTCCCGGTCACATGAAACCATGACAACAAGGGCATTTTCTGTTTTAAAACATTGACGAAAGGTAACAAATTAAAAAGTAATAATAATACAAATAATAAAAATGCCCACAAACTGGCAGGGTCGTATGGATGTCACATTGAATGTCACATTGGATGTCACATTGGATGTCACATTGGATGTCACATTGGAGACACCATCCAGGACTGGGCACCAGTAAAGACCTTTGTATAGAAAATAAACATGACATAGAAGGCTAATTATTGATTATTTTCGTGAATTTTTTTGGTCAGCCGTGTCTTTTTTTTACATACAACTCTAAGTGCATATATATTGACCAAGGACAGGTGCAGTTATAATCACAAACTTAACGAATGAATTCTGTCTACTTCCTGTATAGAGGTCGTTCCTGCAAGCTGTCTGACATCAGCACAAAGGGTCTTCATTACACATCTCTTGTTAGACATTCGGACAAGTGTAGACAAATCATGTCGGACCATTCCTTGATGCTATTATCTACGATTGGGAAAGAGTTATTCAGACCTCGACGTAACGCATGTACTTAACTGGCTGGATTCGCAAGCATATTCCCATATTTCCCTGACATAGTGGTTAAGTTGTTCGCCTTGTGTTCAAGAGGTCACGGGTTCGAATCCGGCTCGTGTCGTCTTGTTTATAAGATGGATTTTTTTAGGAGATCCCTGTGGATTATCACTTGAAGCTACGGAGTTACGTGCTATGAGTGGTACTCTCGGCAGGCGGCGTGCCGCTTCGTTGAGAGGGACGGAGTACATATGGGAAACCGAGTACAGTCAAATCAATCTTCTACGGCTTTTAAACCCTTTTTTAAAGTGAATCATTTAACATAATTCAGTCACAATAGGTGATGTATGAAGAGATGAGTGGGGGTCATTGGAGAAAGAGCCAAAATGCAGGTATTACTACCAATATATCAGGTATTATATCACGCTTATCTTTGTCCGGCTCTGTGGCGAAGTGGTACCGAGTTCGATCCTCACCACAGGCAATTGTGGATCCGGACCGTTCAGAAAGCAATGGCAACCTATTGAACGTATTTATATTGCCTAGATAATCACCACAGCCAACAAATGCTGGGTTGATAGCTACGTCCTGTATAGGATATGCTACCAATTTTTTTAAAATATTTGTCTCTGGACACGCGGACGTGGAGAATTATTAAGCCTTGCGACTACAACAGTTGGTCAGTGATGGTCAGTCTATGGACCGAGCAGACATACTCATTACTCTTTGTATACTCTTTGTGTGAGTCCTCATGATCAGAGAATTTTTAGAAGAATGAGCATGAGTCAATATAGAGAATGCGCTAAGTGGGAGTTAGGATGGGCGTGGCCCGTAGAGAACCCCTAACAAAGATTTCAAAAAGAGCAGTGAACCAACATAGAACCGAAACCATCAGCTGTTATACCCTGAGAGATTTACTGAAGCAGAGTCCTGAGCACCTATGGAAGTGTCCGGTGTGCGAAGAGGATAATTAACATATTTAATACCTAATACCTATTCAGACCTTCCACAAGAGGGTTGGTTTGTTTGTTGCTATTTCAGAGGTCAATGGGACATGTCTTTGAGATGTCCATCCACAAGATGGAAACCTCACTATAATGGCATGTCATCTGCTGAGAGTTTACCGTTGCATAATGGTTGCTCTAATAGGTCAATAGGTCTGACCTTCCAGTATAATGGTTGTTCTGATAGGTCACTAGGTCAGACCTTCCAAATACGATACAGTATGCTTGATGTTGTCATGTCTATTGATATTACCAAAATATTGTAGTTTTATGGTGAGATCTATTTAAGCAAGTTTTCTTTTCTTTTAACCTCTTTCTTTTTATAAATTTTTGTACCAGAATATATATAGTCGTAGAAGGTTCCCGACGTCAATATCTCCGCCACATTACCATTATTGTACCTACATCGCCACATTACTATTATTGTAAGTAAACATTGCAACATTATTATTATTATTATACCTAAACATGCTAAAGAATTCCACCCTCATACTTCATGTGCCATATCTTCTCTCCCCCCCCCCCCCCCATCAATATCGTAAACATTTATTTATTTTAAATTACACGATGCTCACTTTCAGTTCTTTATAGTATCAAACCCTCGTATCCACAGAAGACGGATGTGTCGAATCATTGTTAAAATAAAAACGAGACACACCCCATTTCCATTATCGACACTCTGCTGGAAATATAGTAGAAACATACTCCTGCTAAATGTTGAGATCCGGCGGGAGTTTGAGAATGAACCTTGACATAGAAATACTCCTAAAAAATGTATATGTCCTAGTCAACAGGTATAATAAATCTGTAGCGACGCTATTGGACGTTTGTGTGTGATTATCATTGGTTGTGTGCGTATACAAAAAGTGACCAATGAAATCACGGGAAAAGTTGAATCGCGTCACGTTTGAATAATGATTCTCGGTGAGTCCACGGGAATGTATAGTCAAGAGACATGAGAGTATTCTAATTTCTACTTCGACTATCGAAAAATATACGACATTCTAATGCACTTTAAATCCTTCTTCTTCTTCTGCGTTCGTTCTCAAACTCCTGCATATTAGCAGAATGTAATTCGGAGAACGGAATGCGTTGTGTCACGGTTTACAGCATTGCTGCGATATCTGCGCCTTTCGGCCGGACACATCCGACTTCAGCATGGCTTTGGGTCACTGACCCTATATGGGATGGGGCAGCCAACTGCATCCCGTAACCTCCTTAGTCGCCTTTTACGACATGCGTGGATGGTACAAAGTGTTGCTATTCTTTGCTCCCCTTTCGCGGCCCGGCAACACATGGGCGGTAAATCCTTCTGCATTTGCATTTTTTTGTAATTGTCATTGCCTTCTGATGTAGAGTAGAGACACAGTAACCAATGAAAATTAAGGGAAAAATCAATTGTAGGACCTTAGAAGGATGATTCCCAAAGATCCATCATGTCTTATAATTTCCGTTTGTCACGGTACCTACACACACGATTTTTATTTAACGATTACGTTTTCTGTAGATAACCCCCGATCTCTTGTTTACTTCCATAAATTTATCTGTGTTTGTGTAGATTTTCCCGATTGGGCAGAACTGAATATATATATATATAGCAATTGTCAATAAAGACAGCAATTTATCATTTGTGTTTCTTGTCCGATATTTGAATTTCTTTGTTTACTTGTCTTGTTGTATGTACAGCTTGTTTTTATCCGCGTGTTTGTGTGCGTATCCTGATGTGTACACAGCTTTCAGCTGTTCAATTGAAGGTCGTAGAATTACAAGTCAATGAAGTACTAACTGGTTAGTTATTTTGTATTACGCTATGACTTTGTGACTTATGACCTAACGGTACAATCTGTTGGCTTATGATTTTGTGGCTTGTGACCTGACGGTACATTCTGTTGGCTATGATTTTGTGACTTGTGACCTGACGGTACAAAGTGTTGACTTATGAATTTGTAATTAACAACGTGTAGTCTTTTGGTTTATGATCTAGTGATTCCCAGAAACTATTTGTACAACTAAATTAGTTAAATTAATGCAGATAACAAATTAATCCAGACCGACGAAATATGTATGTAATAGGAGAAATATGTATGTAACAGCACTTACCTTGCCTATTAATAAAAATATATTTTAAAAAGTATATATAAAAAAACATACAATAAAACTAAACAGGACAATTCTCCACGTATCGGCTCAAATTGAACCTTTTTCAAGAGACAAACAACAGAAAACGACAAAATAAAAAACAAAATAGATGTCTATATTTCATCAAGCCCCGTCTCCATGAGATATGTATGTATCAACAGAAATATGTATGTAATAATAGAAATATGTATGTATCAACAGAAATATGTATGTAATAATAGAAATATGTATGAAACAGCAGAAATTCGCTATATAAACTATTACGAATACATATAACTGTGGATTTCGAAGAGTGTTGCTAAATAGAGAAATATGTTATAAATGTATGCGCTATAGAGGAATTTTCTGTATATGGATGTAAGTTTGCCGTGCTTCCCTGTCCCTCATCTCATTATTTATTTGTGAAGTATCTTAATCTTGTTCAGACTTTAAAATTATCAATCCATACTTTCTTGTGTCTTCTTCGTCTTCTTCCACCCACAACTATTCTCTGCAGGATAGTTTGGAATGGGGAATCGTGTGTCTCATCATGTGACCGAACCACACAAGTTTGAGAAGCACCAGCACTGCCAGGAGATACTGTTATTGAGCTGCAAGAGCATTTATTTTGTTTCTCACGTTTATTTTGTTTCTCACGTTTATTTTGTTTCTCACGTTTATTTTGTTTCTCACGTTTATTTTGTTTCTCACGTATATTTTGGTTTCATGTTCTGTATAATGTATATTATGGATGTGAAAGTTGGAAATTTACCGTAATAATGGATAAAATGTTTGCTGCCTTCGAGAATAGATGCCTCGGAAAAATCACAAATACTAATTGGAAAGACTTCAAATCAAACGACATACTAAGAGAGGAGAAAAAACAAGATTATGTGACGAACATCAACAGAAAACGCCGCTGGACATATATCGGCCACATACTAAGAATGAAGGAAGACATAATGCCACGACAAGTCTTTATGTGGACACCAGAAAATAAAATAAAACAGGGAAGACCAAAAACAGCGCTCATAAGAACATTTATAAATGAATTAATATCAACAGGCATAAATATACAAGACCTACAATCCTTGGCAACTGACCGACAGGCATGGAGAACTATGACATCATCCCTATGTGGCAAACTTGGCAAAAGAGGAACTGACAGATTGACTGATAATGGATATGCAATATTCGTCTAATAATAAACACAATAAACATAAGAAAGACAGAAACAATGATAATATCAAGAAATAGTACCCCAGGAAAGAGCAAAATAGTATTAAATGATAAAAACTTAAAACTGGTGAATAGTTTTAAATATTTAGGAACATTAATAACTTCAGATGGTAATTGCAAGACCGAAATTATAAGCAGAATAGGACAAGCAAAAGTAACATTCCATAAAATGAAAAATATCCTATACAACAATTCCATATCGATGGATACTAGAACACCTGTCCTCATATGCTACATTGAACCAGTGCTACGCTATGGAAGAGAAGCATGGACAATAAATAAGACATCACACAAATCATTGGAAGCAATGGAAATGTGGTTTATCTGAAGAATGTTACGCATTACTTGGACAGCAAAGATTACTAATGAAGAATGTCTTAGAAGGATGGATGTGAAAAGATGCATTATTGATAATATAAGAAAAATACAGTCAACATTTATTGGGCACATAATGAGAAGAGGGGGCATTGAGAATATAGTGACAGCAGGAAAGATAGAAGGGAAAAGATGAAGGGGAAGACCCAAAGAAAAGATATTGGACAGTTTGACTAAATGACTTCGATTGACGACACCAACAGAGATGATGACATATATGAGAGATTGATGTACATGGAGAAATATGATCGCCAACACCATTCGGCACGGCACTTGATGATGACGATGAACACTCGTCTGCAACATTGAACATTTCAAATCCTAAATTTAAATTGGAATTTTAAATGTTTGTTCGTACAGTGGAACCCCGTTGTAGCGCATCCTTTTAAACACATCTCCCTGTTTAACAACACTTTTCGAAATCCAATACTATTTTTATTCTTTATTTCATATATTGTATTCTAGAGTTATTTGTTAGTACAAACATATGTCATCAGACCGGACTAAGCTGATATAATGGTATTTCATTGAAATGTTTTCATTGACAACACATTTTGGTTCAGTAGTGGAATGTTTGAAGACACATTGTTTTCTGTATGTAGAATGTGACAGTTAAGCATAGAATGAGAGATGGAGAGTGGGGGGGGGGGGGTGGGGGGTACATTCAGAAGGAAAAGGAATAGTGGTAGAGGGGGGATGATCATAGACTAACATTTATGTTAACTTTTTGTCCGACAAAGATAGTAACATTTATGTTAACTTTTTGTCCGACAAAGATAGTAACATTTATGTTAACGTTTTGTCCGACAAAGATAGTAACATTTATGTTAACTTCTTGTCCGACAAAGATAGTAACATTTATGTTAACTTTTTGTCCGACAAAGATAGTAACATTTATGTTAACTCTTTGTCCGACACAGATAGTAACATTTATGTTAACTCATTGTCCGACAAAGATAGTAACATTTATGTTAACTTTTTGTCCGACAAAGATAGTAACATTTATGTTAACTTTTTGTCCGACAAAGATAGTAACATTTATGTTAACTTTTTGTCCGACAAAGATAGTAACATTTATGTTAACTGTTTGTCCGACAAAGATAGTAACATTTATGTTAACTTTTTGTCCGACAAAGATAGTAACATTTATGTTAACTTTTTGTCCGACAAAGATAGTAACATTTATGTTAACTTTTTGTCCGACAAAGATAGTAACATTTATGTTAACTATTTGTCCGACAAAGATAGTAATACTCATAAATATCGTATCTGCTCTACAAGACCATGGAAATTGGTACCTAATAGCCCAGAAAACCACACGCAACATATTTCAAGAGCTACACACATACTTACCACATGCGGCACCAATGCTACATCACAATGGATGCCAGGTGACACAGGTATCAGCGGGAAAGAAAGTACTGATGTACTGGCAAAAAAGGACGCAAGTACTTATTAGTACCCCAAGTAGTAATATTCACCAACCTTTGAACAGCTACATACAGTATCCGCAACAACTGTGAATAACAATTAATCGACCACTGGGCCACTGGGTCAAAAGGAAAAGTGCTTCTTCTTCTTCTTCTGCGTTCGTTCTCAAACTTCTGCAGATTAGCAGGATGTAGTCCGGAGAACGGAATGAGTTGTATCATGGTTTACAGCATTGCTGAGATATCTGCGCCTTTGCGGCCTGACACATCCGACTTCAGCATGACTTTGGGTCACTGACCCTATATGGGATGGGGCAACCAACTCCATCCCATAACTCCTTAGTCACCTTTTACGACATGCGTGGAAGGTAAACAGTGTTGCTATTCTTTTCTCCCCTTTCGGGCCCCAGCAACACACGGGCGAGGAAAAGTGCTATATACAAAGATATCTCAAAGAAATACATTAGACAGCATAAATAGGCAGCAACGAAAAGATCAAAATAATTAGGTTGTGAATAATACATGTACAACTTCACAAAAACCTACAAAAAATTACTGCAGACCATACACCTTACGGCAACTATAACAACAGAGGGTCAACAGTAAAACTCACAATTATTAAATGTCCTGTATGTCCTGTATGTCCTGCAGTACAGAATAGCACAGGACATGTGAAAACAACTGTTACCACTAAACGCCTCCATCACTAACACCCTTTCTACACTTCCTCTTCTTCTTCAGCGTTCATTCTCAAACTCCTGCTGGATCTCTCTTGTAGCAGGACCATGACCCATTCTAGATTTCCAGCAGGATGTAGTCCAAAGAAGTGAAATTAGTTGTGTCGCCGGTTTATTTGCGACAATGGCCCGACACATCCGTCTTCGGCAGCTACAGACACAACGTAGCTGAAGAAGACAATCCCCTACCACCATAAGACACAGGTAAAAAAGACTGAAAGCTTGCACAATTCCTGGGATCGAATATGTAAGATAACTTTTCCTACTATCGTAACAAGCTCAACTTGACTTACTTCTGCCAAACATCAATATGCCTTAAGTCAGAATTTCTGTAATCAGTCAAACAGTGTAAAATCATGAAATAAATCTATCAAAAACAGGTCTATTAATATCAAATGTCAAAGCACAATCTCGGGTGACAAGTATCATCCACAACTAATGAACAGCAAGGACAAAATCACGACAGCAACATCAATAAAAATCACAATGATACTCAGAAATTACTAACGTTGTAAGAGGATTGCTGGCTTTTTTTTAAATGTAGCATATCCTATTCAGGACTTGGCTATCAACCCAGCATTATTTGGCTGTAGTGATTTTCTAGGCAATATAAATACGCTCAGTAGTTTGCCAGTGCTTTCTGAATGGTTCGGATGCACAATTGCTGTGGCGAGGATCGAATTCGGTACCTCGCCCGTCAAAGAAGGGCTCTGTTAAATAGCGTAGTAGTTTTACCTTGCTATTTCTTAATAAATCGATTATATATATATATATATATATATATATATATATATATATATATATATATATATATATATATACACACATACGCACATATGTGTATGTATGAACCTGTGTGTACGAATATATACACAATTTATTGATTTTGTACTACAAACAAAGATAGGTAGAAGTGTGTTAAAGAGATCTGAAAAGTATGCAAAAGGCAATTAAGGATAGTATAGATATTATAAATAATCGTGAAGTCTATGTTTCGGTTCTTTATGACCTTCATGAAAACACAAGCCAGAAAAAATTAACAGGAAATGTTAAAACTATACATGAAAATGACATCAGCGCTGTATTAGTTAACAGGAGAGAACTATCAATTGTTATCATATGTGCTATTTTGTGAGGTCAACATTGTCAAGTGCCGTGCCGACTGACGTATGCGGGGATGGATATCTATAAATCAACACATTTTAATTCTGCAATATTTCATAATGATGATGAAGATACTGGACCCCCAATAAATATTTATAATTACAATTTTTTGAGAATCCCTGAAACAGTCTGTATCTAAAAACGATTTATATGAGGGAGAAGATGTAGTATCACCGTTAGCAGTCATATTGCTCTTTTTGCAGGACATGATAATTTTGGTACTTCTTCTTCTTCATCGTTCATTCTCAAACTCCCACTGGATTTTTCTTGTAACAGAACAATGGTCCTACAATATTTCCAGTTGGATTTAATCCAGAGAATGGAGATGCGTTGTGTTGCCGTTTTATTTGCGTCAATGGCCCAACACATCAGTCTTCGCGGGTAATTTTTGTACAATGCCATACTGGAACGTTCCCCTTCAAGATAAATAAGCATGTATGTACACACTCTCCTATCACAACCATACATAAACCCTCCAAACACAACCACACACAAACCCTCCTACCACAAACATACATAAACCATCCAAACACAACCATACATAAACCCTAGAAACACAACCATACACAAACCCTAGAAACACAACCACACATAAACCCTAGAAACACAACCACACGTAAACCCTAGAAACACAATCATAAACAAACCCTCCAAACACAACCATACACAAACCCCCCAAACACACACATACACAAACCCTCCAAACAAAACCACACACAACGCCTCCTATCACAACCACAGATAAACCCTCCAAACAAAACCATATACAAACCCTCCAAACAAAACCATACACAAACCTCCAAACACAACCATACACAAACCCTCCAAACACCACCATACACAAACCCACCAAACAAAACCACACCCAAACCCTCCAAACACAGCAATACACAAGCCCTTCTATCACAACCACAGATAAACCCTCCAAACAAAACCATGCACAAACCCTCCAAACAAAACCATACACAAACCCTCCAAACACAACATTACACAATCCCTCCTATCACAACCACAGATAAACCCTCCAAACAAAACCATACACAAACCCTCCAAACACAACCATACACAAACCCTCCAAACAAAACCTCCAAACACAACAATACACAAGCCCTCATATCACAACCACAAATCAACCCTCCAAACAAACCCATGCACAAACCCTCTAAAACATTCATGTATGAACCCCCCCCCCCCCTTTTGCTTTCGAGATTACAAATCTGACACTATTGACTATTGTCTTTCCTCAGGTGAATGACTGTTGATCGCATTCACACTTGCTGTTAAGCGTAGCGGTGGGAGCTTAAGCTGTCGTTTCAAGGCCAGATGTGTTGTCGAGTTTGCATTTAGTCCATGTTTGTTCAATGTTATCTTGATGTTTTCTATCCACCGTTTTCTTGGACCACCTTTGACCTTACGCCCGGATATTCTTGTATTATATGTTCTTATTGGTATTTGGTTTGGCTTCATTCTCATAAGGTGACCGAACCATTTTACTTGCTGTCTCTCAATATGTTCGATACATGATATTATATCAACTATTTTCCTAATTTTTTCATTTCTTATTTTATCTAGTTTTGTAACCATTGCAGCTTTCCTCAGACACTTTATTTCACATGTGACGATTTTTCTTTGCTGCGAAGCTGTTAAAGACCATGTTTGGCATTGGTAGCACAGTGATGGTATAAAAATTGTAGTTATTATTTGTTTTTAAATTTCATTCTTGATCTTTGGTTAAAGAAGTAATGGTGAAAGTTGGTAAGTCACTGTGTTTGCTTTCTGGTACTTTGTTTCTATTTCTCTGTCTAGTCTTCCATCTTCGGAAAAAATGCTGCCTAGATATTTAAATTCTTTGGCTTGTTTCACTTTGGTGTTATCTATTGTTATATTCATTGGTGTTGAAGACTTGCTAAATTTCAAAACTTCTTTTTTTTGTACATTAATTTTCATGTACTTCTGACATGTTAACAGCAATGCATTGATGTGCTTTTGCAAAGTTTCCTCATCTTTGTATATTAAACTTTGATCATCAGCAAATAATAGTTCATTGATTTTATTATCAACCTCCTCATCAGGTCTATTTGCCATATTTCCCTCCCTCTATTATTCACACTTGCCGTTAAGCCTAGGGGTTAGGGCCTCCGTGTCTGTTCCAAATCCAGATGTGTCGTCTTCATTATATCGAGTCAAACACGTAACCATCTTTGTTCAAGGTCACCTTGATGTTTTGTATCCACCGTTTTCTTGATCTTTTTTTTTTTGTTGCTTTATATCTAGATATTCTTTTATTATGTGATAATAAATAAATTGTGATACTGTTAGTAAAACTATATGAAAATAATACTCACGTGGGAGAAAGGTTATGAAGTTCTACTGAATAACGACTGACACACTATCACTGTCTGATGTTTACAGGAAATAGTATATACAACAAAACACAGGATATAATCATACACATGACATTACACAGGACGTAATCGAAGTTTCGGACCACAACGCCTTTGTCAAGATACGCAAATAACATAAAAAGACGATGAGTAGAAATGACTACACCACAACAAACGTGTCCAAGTGAAATATGAATGTGAGATACCGAAAGGAAAAGAATAGGAAGTACACAAAGATGATACTATAGGTGGAACCGGAACGAACAAAAAGATGAGGTAAATGATGGCACAAAATGAATAAAGACAAAGACCAATCCGACCGAGAACTAGGCAAAAGAATAGTCGGAATTGAGTCCAAATTTCTTGAGGGTACCCAACTCATAAATAAGACGATTTTCTAGGGCATAACTAGGTCTATTATCGGTGGTGCAGGATCTGATGGCAGTGACCTGAATATCAAGGACACCACGGAGGTCATCGCCGCTGAAGTGATTCGCTACAGGAGTTGGTTTTCTGTCTTTAATGACATGAAGATGGTTACAGAAGCGGTCGCTCAATCTTAAGTCAGCTTGACCGATATATTGCTTACCACATCGTTTACATATGATCACGTAAATTACATTGCGGAATATAATTATGATGCAGAAATCCACGCAATTAGTGTGGCAGCTAAAAAACTGCTGAACTTCAACTCTGACCTACAGCCTGTGGTATTCCTGACAGATGCAAGGTCAGTGCTTCAAGCTCTCCAGTCTGGAAAACTAACAGACTTGAAAAAAACTACTTAGTGAATTGTCTTACCAGTATAGGGTAACCATGCAGTGGATATCCTCTCACTGTGGAATTCCAGGAAATGAAAAAGCGGACCAACTGGCTAAGGAAGGTGCTGCCGAAGACCAACCAGATATACCAATCACCTACCATCAGAAAAAACAGATGATCAAGTCAATAAGAAAGCCACAAACACCAACACAAGATGACTATCACATTATGAACAGATCAGAACAAGTTATAATTCTACGTCTCAGAACAGGACACAACCGACTCCGCAGTCACATGTATACAAAGTACAAGATTGGCAACACGGCCATGTGTACATGTGGACAGGCAGCACAGAGTGCCAAACATATACTTAAGAGTGTTCTGAGCATGAAACGCTGAGGCAGACATATTGGCCAGAGGAAACAACACTGGAAACAAAGCTCTATGGGACACTGTATGAACTACAAAAGACAGTGAGTTTTATTAAGGAGACATAATTACAGATATAGACATGTTTCAAGTGAACGAAAGAAGAAGACGAAGAACATTACGGAATTTAGATGGAAAGGCCTCATCGATGGAGAAAGTGGTATTGAGAAATTAGATGGAGCGCATCTGAACCACATAAGGATATGTGTAGCAACGTCCGCGTGAGCAACGAACAGTACAGAATTGGTCAGGAGTAGAAGACCTAAGGTGGCTGTGTACCAAGATGTCCTTAGATTTTTGTCGCGCCTATATGCCACTAGACGTACGTTATGGAAATCGGCACGGGTGTCAGTATCAGACAGGAGAAGAGAAAAATGTTTAAGCAGGATGCGACGGACAGTCGAGTTATGAGGATGAAAGGTAGGAACAAATTTAACTATATCAGTGAAGGAGGAAGAACTCTGGGAAATAGTCACGGTATCCAGGCGAGATAGCAGGTGTACATGGAGCCAAGCTGATGAAAGAATGATGTCAGGGAACGAGCGTCTACGGAAGAAACAATCGTAGGTCTACACTGCATACACATCTGACTCGACGGTATCTAACCAGAAGGTGGTCAACAACACTTTGGTGTAGTCAATTCTATTCGTCGTCTTTTTAAGTTAAGTCCGTATCTTGACAAAGGCTTTTTGGTTAGAAACGTCGATTATATCCTGTGTATTGTCATTTGTATGACTATATCTTGTATTTTGTTGTATATATTATTTCACGTAAGTATCCGACAGTGATAGTGTGTCAGTCGTCATTCAGTAGAACTTCATACCTGCCTCCCACGTGAGAATTATTTTGTTATATGCTTTTATTGGTATATGGTTAGGGTTCATTCTCCTAAGGTGACCGAACCATTTTACTTGCTGTCTTTCGATATGTTCAATACATGATATTTTACAAACTCTTTTCCTAATTTCGTCGTTTCTTATTTTGACGCTTTTCTTAGGCACTCCTTTCACAAGTAAAGCCTTTTCTCTGCTGAGTGACTGTTAAAGACCATGTTTGACATTATTATCAGAACGTTGGTATAACACTTGTAGATATCTGTGTTTTGATTTCCATCTTGATCTTTGGGTGAAGAAGTAATTGTGAAAGTTGGTAAGTCACTGTGTTTGTTGTCTGACACCTTGTTTCTATTCTCTGTCTAGTCTTCCATTATCGGAAGAAAGTTTGCCTAGATATTTAAATTATTTGGCTCGTTTCACTCTGATTTTGTCTATTATTATACCCATTGGTGTTGCAGAATTGCTTATATGAAAATTTGCTGCTTTTGTACGTTAATTTTTATGTAGAAAACAGGGGATGAAGTTTTACTGCACGACAACTAACATACTATCAATACCGGGCTTCGAGCTTCCGAAAGTAATAGTCTGTTAGTCGTCGTGCAGTTAAACTCACACATTACCTGTTTTTGATGTAAGTACTATTTTCATACAGTTTTACTAGCAGTATTACATTTTATTGATTGTTGCGTTAATTTTTATGTTGTAGTTCTTACATGCATTAATGTAGTCTTGCAAATGTGTTTCATTTTATTATATTAGACTTTGATGGTTGGTTGGTTGGTTGCTGATCCAGTGGTCCATGGGCTCTTTTCCCTTGCCATTAAATGACATTATATTGCTGGGAAGTATGTGGATTTTCGGCCCACCCGGGGACAGAGCCAGAGAATAACTATCACACATCCAAGAAGGTAGGTTTCAACCTATGCACTGCTTCTAACCACTGTAGCCAAGATATAGTTCACTGTGCTCATTCCCCGCCACCAATTGACTACTGGTTATGCCGAACTTCTCTATTGCTCCATGAATGCAACCAAATATTCAAGTCAAAAGGATTGTCACGTCCTGAGTCACTGTGCCTCTATGATGGGTTTAAGCCATAGGAAAAAACAGTGATGTCAGTTTCCTCCTCCTCAGTGCTGCACAGTACATCTCTGGCTCCCTCCCAACCACAGAGGGTGCATACATATATATTCAGGTAAACATGAAACACATTTCAACAACAAAATAAAATCATAACTGTATAGATGACGTGCCATGAAGCTTCTATAAGAAGATAACCTCAATATAACAGCATGTCATCCACTAAGGTTTTCTGTTGCAAATGTGGTATGTCTAGTGGGCCATTGTTGAGACCCACAGACGCAACCACATGCGTATATTAGATTTTGATCGCTAGTAAATTGTAATCTTTTTGTTATTATTACGTTCCTCATCAGTTCTTTATTTATTTTATTATTCTGTCCCTGTATATGTTGAAAAGTAGAGGCGAAAGCGCGAAGCTTTGTTTAGTCCAGATCTTGTTTCAAAATTATCTGTCATTCCATCTGTTGTCCATACTAAGCTTTGACATTTTTGGTATAATTTTTTCTTTTTTTTTGTAATAACACCAGTAGAAATATAACCTCAGTTACTCAGTGAGAACATTCGCTTTTATCAGAAAGGCTATGGACTGTCAAGAGGGCGACACAAAACGCACGCTGCAGGGCATTTCACCAAGTCTGTCGCCAGTCGGCAGTATGAAAATCACGTCGCACGGTCTGCCAGCTTGTGAGTAGCCTTGCAGCCTCAGATCTTGCTTAATAGGGGATCAATGCATGGATCTGAACATTGTCGTTTGTGACGTTCAGTAATGTATCACAAGTTTTCACTTTGTGTCTAGACAGTGTTATGTGTTTAGTCGCTCCGTTGGTCTTGTCTGTCTCTCCCTACCTCTATCTCTCTATCTAATCTCTATTCTGCCTATATATCTCCCTATCTCTAATCTCTATTCTGCCTATATATCTCTCTATCGAATCTAATCTCTATTGTGCCTATCTATCTCTAATCTCTATTCTGTCTATATATATATATCATCTCTATTATATTCATCTATATCTCTATTTAATCTATATTCTATATATCTATTTCTATATCTCTAATTTCTATTCTGTCTATCAATCTCTCTATCTAATCTCTATTCTGTTAATATATCTCTCTATCTCTAATCTCTATTTGTCTATCTATCTCTTTATCGAATCTCTATTTGGTAAATCTATATAATTTTATTCTGTCAATCTATCGCCTTATTTCTAATCTCTATTTATATTACAATTATGTCTTTTTTACTATATAATCCGGTTCATCATCATCATGTGCTGGGCCTCCGCAACGAAGGTTTGGATACAACAGACCACCAACATCCCATTTCTCATGTTTCGGTGGTGAACTCAGCTAGACTGTAAATTGGCCAAGATAATGTTACTCTCCCTCTTGTATCTCTGTCTACCTCTTGCTCGCCTCCCTTCGACTTTACCCTGAATTCTTTAACAAGGTGGTTCGGTTAAATAGTCAGGTTAAAGGCCTTCGAATACAAATATTACAGACGGTCTTTTCACGTCTTATATAGAAAACATACGTCATATGCGGGACCGCTAGAGATATACGAGACCTGTTCGCTAAAACGTAATCATGAACTAGTCTTCGATTTGCGTGAAATCTATTTGTTGTCCTTGGCTATTTTTGGCATGCGACTACAAGTATGTACATAGCGACCAATTAAAATTCTAACATCAATCAAAAACGTAACGAACGGGGTCCAAATTAATTTAGCTTGAAGGCCTGCGTAGTCGTCGGACATTAATGTGAACGTAAGAAATACACTAGAGATGAACATATGTCTGCAAAAAGTATTACTTTAATGGTGAAACGACGAAACTGTACATGGTTTGAACATGTAAGTCGACATGATTCCTTGTCAAAGACAATACTGACGGGAACCATCGAGGGTGGAAGAAGCAGAGGACAAAAAGAAAATCATGATAGACAACATCAAAGATGGGATAGGTCGGGGTTTTTCTTCTATCTTCCGCATCGCTGAGATGGTTTCTGTGAAACAGTAAGGTCTGCAGTTGGTTTTTATAAAACAGTAAGGTCTAGAGTTGGTTTCTGTAAAACAGTAAGGTCTAGAGTTTGTTTCTGTAAAACAGTAAGGTCTAGAGTTTGTTTCTGTAAAACAGTAAGGTCTGCAGTTGGTTTTTATAAAACAGTAAGGTCTAGAGTTGGTTTCTGTAAAACAGTAAGGTCTAGAGTTTGTTTCTGTAAAACAGTAAGGTCTGCAGTTGGTTTTTATAAAACAGTAAGGTCTAGAGTTGGTTTCTGTAAGACAGTAAGGTCTGGAGTTGGTTTCTGTAAACAATAAATCGTAGAGTTGGTTTCTGTAAAACAGTACGGTCTAGAGTTGGTTTCTGTAAAACAGTACGGTCTTCAGTTAGTTTCTGTAAAACAGTAAGGTCTAGAGTTGATTTCTGTAAAACAGTACGGTCTAGAGTTGGGTTCTGTAAAACAGTAAGGTTTAGGAGTTGGTTTCTGTATGTTAGTAAGGTCTAGTGTTGACTTCTGTAAAACAGTACGGTCTTGAGTTAGTTTCTGTAAAACAGTAAGGTTTAGGAGTAGATTTCTGTAAAACAGTAAAGTTTAGGCGGTGGTTTCTGTAAAACAGTAAGGTTCAGCGTTAGTTTCTGTAAAACCGACAAAGCACAATCAGTTGTCCAGGCATATCATGAGACATAAACATAAATACATACAAATGAGACATGGTACATGGAGTCTGAGATCTGTGTATCTCAAATTTAACGTTACCACACATACAGCCAATATACTGCAGAACCATGATACTTCTTCTTCTTCTGCCTTCAGTAATCTTTTGTTCTCGCTAGATCTTCAGGTCAGTCGCCAGGACGAAGCTCCCAGTCTTCTGCAGGCCAGATCTTCAGGCCAGTCGCCAGAACGAAGCTTCCAGTCTTCTGCAGACTAGATCTTCAGTCCAGTCGCCAGGACGAAGTTCCGAGTCTTCTCCAGGACAGAGTTAGTGCCCCAAAGGTTTCACCTCAGTTCGGCCCATTGTGGCCATGTCTTGCCTCACAGTCCTTTTTATTCTGGACAGTCTTGGAGTATGAGTTCAAGGGTCTGTTTTGCATGGAGATTCATTTATGTGGGCCACCCTATCCAGTACAAGTGCCTCTATAGCCTGCGGTGGCCAGTTCTAAGACGAAAGATGATGATTTGTTGTTGCCTATGAAGTTGGTGTATGGTGTCTGGTTTCGAGTCAATATTCATATCTTTCTTCCACTGTGATGTGTAAGGGTTGTGGATTAGTGTTTTGGCCTCACTGTATGGCAGAGGATAGCTTTTTCCATTCTACCTCCTGCTTTTGCCAGGGCATCAGCTCTCTCTTTTCCAGTGATGCCACAATGGGCGGGTAGCCATTGAAGAGTGATGTTTCAAATTTAAAAAAAAATAATTGTCCGTTCTAGTCTAATTTTGTGTAATGTGTTTTTGGTTGTGTAGCTTTGTAATGTTTCCAATAGGGATCTGCAGTCCGTGGATATTACTACATTGGATGGTGTTGGATGATCTGTGGAAACAGGAACTCTCAGTACCTACAGGAGTGCCTCAGCTTCTGCTCTGAAGTTTGATCATGTCTTTCCTGTTGGGAATGATTCACTGAGGCTCTTTCTGTTTCCGTTATTATATTTTATAAGACGCCTCTTTATCCATTTTTATAGCTCCATCCGCCGATTCATCTGTGAACACTTGTGTCCATATTTTAGGATCGTATGTGTGTGCAATCATTTCCTGTGCCAGAGTCTTTAGCTGAGGTGGTATCTAGTGTTCTCTGTAGATAATTACAGGAACTTTAGCTGAGGTGGTGTCATGTGTTCTCTGTAGATAATTGCAGGTACTTTAGCTGAGGTGATGTCTGGTATTCTCTGTAGATAATTGCAGGGACTTTAGCTGATGTGATGTCTGGTATTCTCTGTAGATAATTGCAGGGACTTTAGCTGATGTGGTGTCATGTATTCTCTGTAGATAATTGCAGGAACTTTAGCTGAGGTGATGTCTGGTATTCTCTGTAGATAATTGCAGGGACTTTAGCTGATGTGGTGTCATGTGCTCTCTGTTGATGATCACGGGGATTTCTTTGACAATGGAGATGTTTTTTTGGACTGTAAATTGGCTCATCAAAGCCAGAAAACATTTCTACGTTTTGGGGATCATTGGGGAGGATATTGTCTTGTTGGTTGTGAATTTGTTTTGATATGTACAAGACAAGAAGATAGTTCTATTCAGTATGATTTTTGTGTAACTGTTGCATTTGAAATTCATTGGATGGTTTGACATGCAAAGCATCCCCGTCTGTTTAACTGTTGCATTTGAAGTGAATTGGATGGGTTGACATGCGAAGCATCCCCCGTCTGTGTAAGAGTACTCCGTCTGTAATATTAGAGATACAAACATTCAGCCACTCGAAGGTGGGCGTAAAGAACCACCTTCGAGTGACCGAATGTTTATATGTCTTCCATTGATTTAATTGGTGTGGTCCTCATGCTCCCGTGATCAGTACGAGGCTCGCATCCTAGACCCCCCGCAGGCGTTTTGTATTTGTTTTGCATGATGTGTCCCATGCTGTCATTCCATATTCTGTCAGAAGTCCAACTGCCCCTGAGTATACGCCTTTGCGTATTTTACTATTTGCCCCCCCCCCCCAACTTGTGCCAGCTAGTTTCTTCCTGAGGGAGAGCTTTCAGGCTGCATTCTTCCCCGCCGCAGACAGATGTTGCTTCCAGAGAAGTTGCTTGTCCAATTTAAGTCCAAGGTAAGTGGGGTTTTCTTCTAATGCAATCTGCTTTACATACATCTGTATTCTCCTGACTACATCCTATTCATCTACGGAAGTGTGAGAAGTTTGGTGTCAGAAAAGGAAAAAGAAATGTACATTGCAATGAATCAATCAAGTGACATGCGGAGTGTCGTTGGCGATCATGATTCTTCACAACTCTCGGTGAAATAAATAACAGGAGAGATTAACCTTCTAAAATCGCATTCATTTAGGATCTCCCTGGTGTAGTGGTTAAGCTGTTTGCCGTGTGTTCAAGAGGTCACGGGTTCGAATATGGCTCGTGTCGTCTTGTTTATAAGGTGGATTTTTTCGGAGATCCCTGTGGATTATCACTTGAAGCTACGGAGTTACGTGCTATGAGTGGTACTCTCGGCAGGCGGCATGCGCTTCATTTAGAGGGACGGAACACATATGGGAAACCAAGTACAGTGAAGTCAACCTTCTACGGCTTTTAAACCCCTTTAAACATTCTACCATAAATACTCTAAGACAACGATGCCTTTACCTAGAAGACCTATGTGTTTGTTAGAAAGAGTACAATAAATAAAAAAGCAGAAGGCGGTATTTAAGCTAGTGTAGTTCAGCTGTTCGCCAAGCAACTTGAGGCAACATGTTTTCCTAATTTGATCAATCCACACGCTTGGAATAGATGCATTTAGTCAAAACTTCCCACGCATATATTCTTTATTTAGTCAAAACTTTCCATGTATATATTCTCCATTTAGTCAAAACTTCCCACGCATATATTCTTTATTTAGTCAAAACTTTCCATGTATATATTCTCCATTTAGTCAAAAAATTTTCCAAGTATATATTCTCTAGTCCATATTTTCCACGTATATATTCTCTAGTCCATATTTCCCACGTATATATTCTCTAGTCCATATTTTCCACGTATATATTCTCTAGTCCATATTTCCCACGTATATATTCTCTAGTCCATATTTTCCACGTATATATTCTCTAGTCCATATTTTCCACGTATATATTCTCTAGTCCATATTTTCCACGTATATATTCTCTAGTCCATATTTCCCACGTATATATTCTCTAGTCCATATTTTCCACGTATATATTCTCTAGTCCATATTTTCCACGTACATATTCTCTAGTCCATATTTTCCACGTATATATTCTCTAGTCCATATTTTCCACGTATATATTCTCTAGTCCATATTTTCCACGTATATATTCTCTAGTCCATATTTTCCACGTATATATTCTCTAGTCCATATTTTCCACGTATATATTCTCTAGTCCATATTTTCCACGTATATATTCTCTAGTCCATATTTTCCACGTATATATTCTCTAGTCCATATTTTCCACGTATATATTCTCTATTTAGCCAAAACTTTCCACGTGTATATTCTCAAGCTACAAACTATCAGAATCTGACTCGACAGATCCTGACATGAATAACACGTGACTCTTTCATATCTAAAGCTAATATTCTATAAGTAAATTTATTCTTTACCCGTACATTCATCATATCCTGTTTCTCCTGTGATTAGGTCTTACTTCAAGTAGATTTGAACTGTTTCGTTATGTAAACAGTACACCGTGTCTAGGCAACTAATGGGGTATATGTTTCAGCAAAGAAAGGGCATTTTTTCAAAGAAATCCTTGAAATCCGTGCAACGAGGAATAAAGTGAATGGAATACATTGGCCCCGGGTGTGAGAGAACAGAACACGCACGTCATAAGTTCACTTTAAGAAGCAGAAATACAGAATAAATTTGGAGGATTCACCATTACCGTACGATATGTCTATTAGAAAGATGATTGACGTCAGTTATGTATATAGGTGGATCTTCAGTTTAAGAGTTGTTAAAGTATTTCTTCCAATCAAAATCACTGTATGTCTTTACTTCGAAGTGTCTACTTCCGTGATTGCATGTCTTGTATATAAATATATACATAAAAATTGGTACCATATCCTATTTAGGACGTAGCTATCGCCCCAGCATTGTTCGGCTGTAGCGATATTCTAGGCAATATAAATACGTTTAGTAGTTTGCCAGTAGAACAGGAATATGTATCCATCTATATTAGAAAGAGTCACTGGAATTACATCGGACACGCTCTACAAATGGATACCGAAGACTCCTCTGTCAAGCTTTGATATGGTCACAAAAGTGCAAGAGAAAACGAGGAAGACCAAATGAAACTTTACGCAGAAATATTGCAAGAGAACGTTTGACCATCGGTATCAGAAACAATGAAGATCTAAAGCAAATTGCAATAAAACGAAAGGCATGGAAATCTATGACATCTGCAATATGTGCCGTCTTTGGCCTTAGAGGAATAACTAACTAACTAAAGTTTGCCAGTAGTGTCTGAACGGTTCGGATGCACATTTGCCTGTGGCAGGGATCGAACTCGGTACTTTGGCCGTCACAGACAGGCCCTGTACCACTCCGCCAAAGAGCCGGACATAAATATATATATAGTAACTAAATGCGCCCGGCTCTCGCCCATGGTATTTTGTTCGTATCCCGCCACAAGCAATTGTGTATCCGGACCATTCAGAATACAATAGCAAATTACTAGCGAATTTATATTGCCTAGAAAATCACTACAGCTAAAACTGCTCATTTCATGGCTGCACCGTGAATAGGTTATGATACCACACTAAATTCAATACATCAGTAACGAAACTTATACATGTATTAAGTTTTAAATCAAAATGTAGAATTAAGGTATAAAGTAATGGTATAGTGACAGCTGAAATGGCATACTTACGCAGAATCCTAGGAATATCGCTAAGAGACAGAGTGAGAAATGATAACATTAGACAAGGAATCGGCACCGTCCAATCTTGGAATATATTACATACCACAGACTACCATCAGACAACATACCACAGACTACCATCAGACAGCATACCACATACAACCATCAGACAACATACCACAGAAAGCTATGATACACAGAGACAGTGAAGACAGTCCTAGATGCCGACCTCGAAAACGATGGAACACCGAAATTTAAGAGGCGACAAATTCCACAATATACTCAGCACACACGAGGGCCATCTCCAGAGAACTCTTCTACCTCTGACGCTGAATGGCAATACAGGATTTAGCGAATAGATAGATCGATAGTAACGGTATCAATTGAAAGTTTTAGTTAAAATCACTGTCTGATCGAGTATGAGCATGGAGATAGAGGGAGTTACAGCAGCACTTAATTGGTTGATAACTGATACATCAACACACTCGGTAATACTCACAGACTCTCAAAGCATGCTGCGCAAGATAGAAAAGTACATACTGTAAAAAGAGTAGTGGGACTTATTGAAGAACTCAATTGTCCAGAGAATTACATAGATATACTGCCCTGGTCATGCTGGGGTCAGAGAAAACAAGATAGCCGACTTGATTCTTAATTAGGAACAAGCGTCACAGCACTGTGGGCATTCCTATATATTCTCTGCTTTCCTTTCCGTCAGCCATCTAAAAGTCTATCAGCTCAGTATCCCAGTCAGTTGTTGATTACGCGTTCTTATGATCTTTCCGGAGAGGGAGCACTTTCTCCCGTCACCTCTAGTCACCTTCATTTCTACCATTCTCTGAATATGTACATTGACTCGTTCGACTTACTCCTCATCTTCTCGTAGGGTATCCATGACTACTCTAATCAATTCAATCATGTCTCTTTTTATCTCGGTGCCGTTCACCAAGGCTTTATCAGCCACCAAATAGAAAACTTATTGGGAGGCAATACTGCGATAGACATCAGAATGCTGAGACGAAATAAAGCAGACTCGATCAGTAATAAATTCATTTCAAGATGAAGATGATGTCAATGAGGCGGAGAACGAACACATACAGTGAATGTCAGAAATGGAAGTATCTAGAGGAGAAGGAAGGAGTAGTCATTTTTTTGGAAGACCCCGAAGTTCATGCAATCAACACCTGACTGACTCTAAGTCTAGATACACTGGGATGGCGTCTGGAACGAAGGGCGCAGCACTTATGGGAACGCCCCACGTGCTATGAAACTAGTTTCCAATTAAGAATCAAGCTTTAGTTGAAATACGAGTTCAATGTGTCACTTCCAAATGTCGATTATATGTGTCATTTCCAAAAAACGACTCAATTGTCAAATACAACAGTTACTTCAAGGTCTCATTTAAGTCTTACTTAAGTATGTCCTTTCAAGATATCACTTCAAAGTGTCACTTGAAGGTGTCATTTTACTACGTCGGTCTTTTTGTCATTTCCCAGGTGGTTTGTGATCCACGCATGCCGTTAAGCGTGGGGGTGATTAGAGTTCGAGTTTGCGTTCTAAAGCCAGATGTGTGGCCTCGGCTGTGCTATGACCGTGTCTGTACATTATGTTCCTTAAATTTTCTATCCATCTTTTCCGTGGTCTTCCTCTGGCTTTGTACCCTGATCTCATTTGGTTATATGCTTGTACGGTCAACTTTTCGTGATGCATTCTCATAATGTGACCATACCACTTGATCTGCCATGTAATCTGTACAAGGTATACCTATTCTTCCCCTGATGTCTTCATTTCGTAATCTATCGTCTGGTGACCCCCATGGCTTTCCTCAAGCATGTCATCTCGCATCAAATGACATAGTCGCATGATAGTGATAATTAAAATAATCGAATACAGATTTACAATTCGAAGATTTAATTCGTTATCAATTCAAGGTGTCAAAGTTTCAATGAAGGAGTTAGACAAGGTAGGTGTTAGTTTGATAAAGAACTACATTACGAAATGAGGAAGAAGTAATTAGTTATATAACACGATAAACCATATCCTGTGCCTCTTACACACTATAAGCGCATTTAGTCTTGAAGAAAAGATCTTGTATAAATTACTTTTTTAATCACAGGTATCGATTAGTTCACACATTTCTTCTAAGTGCGACACCATCAGGATCGTGGACGGTTTGTAAATATGATGTTTGAGAAACAAACAATACTGGAACCGTCAGCATTCTGCATCTGCATATCCGTCATCTTTACTATAAGAACAAGTAGAACCATCACTATTATTATCACTGTTACTACTACTACTATTACTACTACCACCACTATTACTACCACTACAAATGTTACTACAGCCGAATACTACTTATATTATCATCTCTATTACTACTACTAGTACTATTATCACTACTACTACTACTGCAGCTACAATTACTACTACCACTGCTACTATTACTGCTACATCTACTACTAATATCACCACTACTATTACTATTACTACTAATACTGCTACTACTATTACCACTACTACTACTACTACTACTACTACTACTACTACCACTACTACTACTACTACTACCACTACTACCACTACTACTACCACTACTACCACTACTACCACTACTACTACTACCACCACCACCACCACTATTACTACTACTACTACTACTACTGCTACTACTACTACTACTACTACTACTACTACTATTGCTAACACTTTTACTACTTCATTTCTACTGCTACCACTTCTACTTATACCAGTTTTACTACTACCACTACCACTTGTATTAGACCTGACCATGCTACTACTACACTCACTGCCAGCAACGTGAGGTAGATTTTCTCAGTATGATGCAGGTTTTCAAAATGCCGCGGCCCCCTCCCCTTAAAATATTTTTTTTCGAAATGTCACCCACGACAATGTATTTTATTGGTGCCGCCTGATTCGGCCTCCTCTCTGCATCATAACACAACAAGGTCCAGGTCACTTTCCGAAGCAAAATCTCTCCTCACAGATTATCATCACTCAGCAACTTCTAAGATAAATATTATCTCTCACTAAGCAGGACATGTAATTGCTATCTCTCACTAAGCAGGACATGAAATTGCTATCTCTCACTAAGCAGGACATGAAATTGCTATCTCTCACTAAGCAGGACATGAAATTGCTATCTCTCACTAAGCAGGCCATGTAATTGCTATTTCTCACTAAGCAGGACATGAAATTGCTATCTCTCACTAAGCAGGACATGAAATTGCTATCTCTCACTAAACAGGACATGAAATTGCTATCTCTCACTAAGCAGGACATGAAATTGCTATCTCTCACTAAGCAGGACATGTAATTGCTATCTCTCACTAAGCAGGACATGTAATTGCTATCTCTCACTAAGCAGGACATGTAATTGCTATCTCTCACTAAGCAGGACATGTAATTGCTATTTCTCTGAATTGATCCCAACGAAGTTCCTAGACAATTCAGTCCTGTGGAATCCTCGGTGTTCAATTCTTCTACAGCGATGTTGTTGAACTTTTCCCCTGATTTTTTTCGATGTCCAAATTGAGGGTCTAAAAGATCACTTTAGAAGGATTATTTTCAATGAGTCAACGGGACTGTATTGTTGGTTACTCGCCTAAATTAATCTCCACATATTGCCTTGACACAAAGTACCGTAAAGTCGAAGAAATTAGAAACACGGATAATAAGTAAAGGGAGGTAACGCATACATCTTTTAGGGACTACAGGACGACGCAACCATATGTTAAATTATTTCCCTTGTCTAGGTATATAAATTTGATGTTCATTTAAAATTTGAGATATTTATTTGTTTATCGTGTGGGTTAGTGTTAGGTATGTAAAACACGACAATTCTAACACTATCATTACCCCATACACTAAAATAATTTAATATTTAAATTATTAAAAGATGAACTTTAGAAACATGCACAAGGGAAATAGCTCAACGATGTGGTGGCGTCTACCTGTACAGTAACATCTTCTGTTGCGTTGCAGGATTGAGGCAATAATAACATTTGATTACACTACCACATATATCAACAAAATCTTCCACAACAACTGCAACACTCACTTCTCGCCTGTAGCGAAGAGTCTCTTAGAATCTGTGTATATTGTACAAATTCCTTGTTCTCGTCAAAGTCGACATAATATGGCCGTTTCTTGAACTTGTGGTTGTAGTAATGGAAGATGGCTTCCGCGGAGAAATAACAGTTCTTTTTGCCAGAGTTAGGGCCCTTGGTGTCGGTGTAGATAATAGCCAAGTGTTTCCAGTGGAACATTGTAAACAGATCTAGCATGAATTCACTCCCCTTGGCTAGCGGACCCTAGAATAAAAGTGAGTACCGTGCAAACACTTGGTATGATCTTTTTGTGAACAAAAGTAATCAGTTGTTTAGGCAAAAAATGAAAACGAAAACGGTTCATTTGTTGGATATCTCTTATAGAAGGAAATAATCCTACTAGATATCTCTTATAGAAAAGAAATAATCCTACTAGATATCTCATAGGGGATAATAATCCTACTAGATATCTCGTATAGAAGGACACTAATCCAACTAGATATAACTTATAGAAGGACACTAATCCTACTAGATAACACGATGAGATGGTCAATGTATCCACTAGTTATCTCTTAGTGCTGGACAGTGGTTCTACTATATATCTCGTATATTAGGACAATACCTCTATTTGATCTTATATTTCATTACAAGAGCCTTATTAGGTTTCCAGCGGAGTGTAGCTCTAACGAACTGTAACGGAATGTCTCGCCGTTTTACTTGCTGCAACTATCCCTCATATACTACCTCATAGGTAAATTGGAACAAGCATGTGTATGGAACACATTCGTATCTTTGGTTTGTTTCTATTAACAGGAGTTGTGAGAAATTAAACTCTTGTAGCTTCTGGTATTTCTTTGTTTTGTTCGCTACTTGTTTACTACACCGTCAAACAAGTCTTCTGAATGAATTCAACCGTCGTACGAAGCTCTGAAGAATATGTTCAGAGGTCTGTTTATACTGGGGACAATTCTGCAGAATATGTTCAGATGTCTGTTCATACTGGGAACAATTCTGTAGAATATGTTCAGAGGTCTGTTCATACTGGGAACAATTCTGTAGAATATGTTCAGAGGTCTGTTCATACTGGGGACAATTCTGTAGAATATGTTCAGAGGCCTATTCATACTGGGGACAATTCTGTAGAATATGTTCAGAGGTCTGTTCATACTGGGGACAATTCTGCAGAATATGTTCAGAGGTCTGTTCATACTGGGGGACAATTCTGCAGAATATGTTCAGAGGTCTGTTCATACTGGGAACAATTCTGTAGAATATGTTCAGAGGTCTGTTCATACTGGGAACAATTCTGTAGAATATGTTCAGAGGTCTGTTCATACTGGGGACAATTCTGCAGAATATATTCAGAGGTCTGTTCATACTGGGGACAATTCTGCAGAATATGTTCAGAGGTCTATTCATACTGGGGACAATTCTGCAGAATATGTTCAGAGGTCTATTCATACTGGGGACAATTCTGCAGAATATGTTCAGAGGTCTGTTCATACTGGGGGACAATTCTGCAGAATATGTTCAGAGGTCTATTCATACTGGGGACAATTCTGCAGAATATGTTCAGAGGTCTGTTCAGCTTGTTGCTTCTGATGATATTGGCAGTGCAGGGAGGGGGGTTTCTTCAGATTGTTCATGTATTGGATTGTTAAGTGAACTCCTTTACCTGTTTAAGGTGTTTATTATCGATGGAGATAGTGATATTTCTTTCTTTCTTTGTTATTGCCATTAGTTCCGTCTTTTCAATATTAATCTTCATGTTGAATTTGTGGCATGTTGTGTAGAGTCTGTTAATAAATTCTTGCAATTATTCTTCTGATTATTACTATTGCTATTAGTACTTGGTCGTCCGAAAAGATTAGATCATTCAATATATCTTTTATGTTATCTTCTTTGTTTGAACTTGTTATTTTACAGATGTGGTCGATATATGTTATAAAAAGTAGAAGGAATAGGACATACCCCTGGTGAACTCCTGATTGGATTTCGAGCTTATTTGACATTCCTGTATTTGTTCATATTTCACATTGGCTATTAGCATAAATGCTCTTGCATATTTTGATTTAATGTTCTGCCACTCCGTAAATTGATAGTGTTTTCCATTTACTACCAACACTATTGTCATCAGAAACTCCGTCATCATCAGCATCATCATAACCATCACCGTAACCGCCATCAACATCACCATAACCATCACCGTAACCGCCATCAACATTACCATAACCATCACCGTAACAACCATCAGCATCACCATAACCATCACCGTAACCGCCATCAGCATCACCATAACCATCACCGTAACCGCCATCAACATTACCATAACCATCACCGTAACAACCATCAGCATCACCATAACCATCACCGTAACCGCCATCAGCATCACCATAACCATCACCGTAACCGCCATCAACATTACCATAACCATCACCGTAACAACCATCAGCATCACCATAACCATCACCGTAACCGCCATCAGCATCACCATAACCATCACCGTAACCGCCATCAACATTACCATAACCATCACCGTAACAACCATCAGCATCACCATAACCATCACCGTAACCACCATCAGCATCACCATAACCATCACCGTAACCGCCATCAACATCACCATAACCATCACCGTAACCACCATCAGCATCACCATAACCATCACCGTAACCACCATCAGCATCACCATAACCATCACCGTAACCACCATCAACATCACCATAACCATCACCATAACGACCATAAACATCACCATAACCATCACCGTAACCACCATCAACATCACCATAACCATCACCGTAACCACCATCAACATCACCACAATCATTACCAAGCTCTCACTAACATTATAAGAAATGAACAATTTCTACAGTTCAGTAACTAAGAAAAAAACAAAGACAAAATCAACCTCAGAATTACATAAATATATTAACGCGTACTGTCTACACAACAAAACTTTGACTGCATCGGACCCCATCATCCGCTGTTTCTTGTCGTGTTTTTTTGTCCTGTTTCTTGCCTTGCTTCTTGCTTTGTTTCCCCTGTTTCTCTACTAGAATGTAACCTGTCCATCTCACGATCCTTCCACTTGTATCTCTGCCTACCTCTTGCTCCCCTTACCTCGACTTTCCCCTATAGTAATGTCTTCAACAAGCTCTTGTTGAAGAATACTTAAACATAAATAAAAAGAGGAGTAAGACAAGGATGTATTTTATCACTCAGCCGATTTTACATCTACACAAAAAATATTTTTAAACACATAGAAGAAATGCAAGGACTCACGATCAGTTGGGAATTAATTTATGTTTAAGTATTATGTCAAAAATACTTTGTGTTGGATTTTCATTTCCATTGAATACTTATTTTTTTCATACTAAATGTTGTTAGAACCTGTTTATTCGTTTTCTAATATTTCCATGATGTTCTCCCTGTTCTTCTATATATCAACATCTGAAAGGCATCAATTATATCTTCATGTGTTTATTTGTTGTCCATATTTATGAGCCATACATTAAAAAAAATATATGTAACACTTTATAATTCTCATGCTTAGATTGTTTATAAATTGTTTAAATATTAATATTCTCCTCATGTCATTGAAATTAATTTTAGCCATTCATATTCTCCTGTTAACTACTTTTTCACATCTGCCATCATGTGTGACTATGTGTCTGACATATTCGTAATGATCCACTTGTTATGCAGTTCATTTACAATTGTACTGATATTATCTTGGTTTTTTTTTGTTTTGAATGTTTTTATCTAATCGATATTCTTTACTTTATTTATGGACTTGATCCATATGGATGTGTAGTTCTTATTCACATTCTGCTGAAAGGACAGATCCATCTTCAATCGCAGGTTGTTTATTATTTCCCAACTGATCGTGAGTCCTTGTATTCCTTCTATGTGTTTAAAATTATTGTTTGTGTAGTTCTAAAATGGGTTGAGTGATAAAATACATCCTTGTCTTACTCCTCTTTTTATTTATGTTTATTGTGAGTAGCTGTTTCCAAACTTAATTGATGCAGTTATAAATATAAACAAAAGATAAATTTATTTTAAATCTTGTCCGCTCATATTGCAAGGATAAGTAAAAATAGATAAATATTTTATCCTTACCTGTACTCTTGTCAAAAGCTTGTATTCAGATTTATCTCTGAAAGCAGACACCATTGCACCGGCAGTCAAAACGGGAATTCCCCAATGATATGAAAACCGCGCCACAGGAGCGATGGCGTACTCACATGCCGGTCCTAGAAAAACGTGTGCTGATTTCTTAATGTACATCTCTATTGCCGCTAACGGTCCAACCGTATCCGAACACTGAGAATCAGCGACATTTAATTGGAAGCGATATCCAGGTAGAATAACCGAGTTCACTTCCATGGATTCCGTTGCGAGATGAATAGCAGGGACCACTGCCTGAATGACCCAAGGATAGTCTCCTTTGAGTGGTAAAAGTACCCCTAATTTGATGACGTTCGATGGTGAATTTAGTTGTGTTTCATCCAAGCATTGTTTTGCGTCACCCAGTTGACACATGATGATGATGTTTATTAGCAAAAATAGCAAGGGCCAGATGTCAATCATTGCGTTGTATATGTAGGCGCCAAAAACAGTTATCGAACATTGTATTTTTGTTTTTGTGGAACTGTAGTCACTTAAATATATTTTCTCTTTACATCAGAGCAAATCGTTAAACATGTATTTACCAATACAAGTAACTCGAAATCTATCTAAGCAGTGGACATAATAAATGAAGTTTATAATCTATGTAAACTGTGCACAGGAGAGTTATCAGAAAACATGTTAAGGGAGAGAATCGTGATAATTAAAATTCATAAATAGGAATTAATGGTAATTACCCCTGATTAAATAATGGAGGGAAGAGTACCTGGGAAGAGGAGAAGGGGCAGACAAAGAAGACGATGGACTGACGAACTTAAAGATAACATGAATACATCGCTAGAAAATGTAAGCCACATCGCCTAAGACAGAGAAAGGTTCAGAGAGTTCATTGGGAAGACAACGTTCTGGAAGGAATACGTCACATGACACACCCCTGATTTGCATCTGCATATAAGACAAAATAACATTTTTTTCCTTGAAAAAGACCTCAAGGTTGAAACGTTGAAACTGTCTTGAATACTCTTATTTGTAAGTTCTAGTATCCATACCCTATAGTCTAATAGTGTCTACGCTCATTGTAAAAGTTTGTTTGTTTGTTTGTTTTTCGTTCGCTCCATTGTAACCAGCACGGATATCCGTGCGATTTCCGCCGGGAGCGTGAGTACGTTGTGCCACCGTTATGCGCCTTGTAGGCCTAGCACATCCGATTTTGGCATGCCTTGACAATTCGGGTGGGCTACCCTTAGCCTGTGACAGCCTCTATATATGTCTCCAGGCACGCGTAGTGGAGACTCTTCACCCAGACGATTTTTTGCTCTCGTCTGACTCGAACGAGGTGTTCCGCTGTCTATGAACTTGCCTCGTGTAATTGGACGTGCTGTGCCTGTGCCCATTGGGTACTGAACCGTTTCTCATCCGTGAGCCTGGTTCCTTAAGGGGAAGAACTCAACAGATGAGTTGGACCCTGGCTCTTTCGCCCTCTTAGCCGAGGTGTCATTAACCGACATCGTGTACCCCTTGTCCAAGTTCGAGTCTCACACTACGCGTTTGAGAGCAAGGCGTTCTCGAGCTGAGCGTCCTTGTCCCAATAGCGCCTGAGCCCATCAGGTACTGAACCCTTTCTCTCTTCAAGTGTATTTCCGGTATAGGAAAACCTGACCGTAGAGTTGGGCCAGGGCTAAATCTTTGTCCCTTGTGTGCCTGAGAGCATCGAGTACGGAACCATTTCTCTTCTCGAGCATATTTCCAGTTTAGGAAGGCTCGACATTAGAGTTGGATTAGGTCTTCTTGCTTTACCAAACGCCAATGAATGGGCCTGGGTGTAAGGAACACAGGTAACTAGAAGCTCGTCTCGAGCTGACGGAGCTTGTAGTTCCCCATTCCTAGGAACTTTTAATTTTCTACTTGCAGTTCGCGCTGCTTTCTAGCGCTGTTCTGCCCTTTCATTGTTTCATTGTACTCGGTATGAAATATATTTGTCTCTCGCCTTGCATCTACCTTTACGTGCATTTTACATTGGCCGCCCCTCCAATGTTCGGACTGGACTGACTAGCTTCACTGTATGTCGACAGTGTCGCTATATGTGGTGATGCTGGTGGTGTCGGAGATATTGTCTGTCTCTTGTGCAGTCAAATCTCTTTCCATCTGCTACCTCCACATTCTCGGACACGATCCCCAAATGATATGGCCAGAATCAGAACGAGATGCTGTATTTCTGTTTCCAGGGTGCACCGCGTGGAGGTACATTTTGGATCTTGGTTATCTGCTAACCCTGGGTCCGCCTAGAGCAATGCGTTCCCTTTGCACCCCATTGTAAAAGTAATTGACGTTGTGTTTAACGTAAGAATTTTTGCGTTAACGTAACAGAAGTCCTATTTGTATGTTGAATAGCCCCTGTGTTGGCGGGCCAGAGAGCGGAGCAGAGAATAACGCTGTTTACCTTACATGCATGTCGTAAGAGGCGACTAAGGAGTTTATGGGGTGTAATAGGTGGTACAATTCCGTATAGGATGAAAGTCACTAAAAGCACGCTGAAGTCAAATTTATCAGGTAGAAAGAGCATATATCGCATCACTGCTGTAAATAGTGAAACAATGCAATACGTTCTCCAAACTAAATGTTGCTAATCTGCAAGAATTTGAGAACAAGCATATAAGAAGATGCGTGTTAAATGGTAGTAAGGGAAAGTAGGTCCTCATGGCAGCAATTTCCGTCGGGGATGAAGATAACTCTTTATATACTAAGCCGCAACAACTCTTAGATGGGGGTGGCCAGTTCCCTTCCTTGATGTCTTTCTCTCACCTAATTCATGCATCAGGTACTCATTTACAGATGAGTCGAATGGAGAAGTGATCGTGTCAAGCGAGAAATCACAACCCAGATTTTACTTTGTCCTGACGTGGTTTCGAACCTAGCACGCTGTAACCCGGTGATAGCAGGCAAGCTCAGTATCAACTAGACTACCACGCTCCTCGTGTGGTAAATCCGAGTATACAAGAGAGGAATAGGTATCAATTTATATAGGTCGAAATTTATGTTCTTGTATATCTTTACGTTGCATGTATCTGTGTGTGGACGAGGCTTACGACAGCTGTAGAAAATAACATTCAAGGCTCTTACAAGTTCTGAAAGAAGTTTGAAAGCTGTTGACAAAAGTAGGAAATTACACAACAATTATCCAGTTTCACAGCTGTTGACAAAGACAGAAGATTACAAAACAATTGGCTTCAACAGCACTGTTGTATATACTCCCAAGTAAATTATTTCTTAAATTATTTGCCTTTGTTTTCAATACGAATCCGTCGCCTGGTGACAAATGGGAAGGCTATCTCAGTCTAGGGAAACATAAATAAATTAAAAGCGTGATGAAATTTGATGTACTGGGCCCACATGTCGCAAATTGAATGGTAACATACTTTATGCTCCCTGGATGAAAGGATGCTTCTAAAAATGTCAACCTAAACAATTATTTCCCTATACTTTTTCAATTGGTTAGGGGATTGGTCTCAGACCCGTGAGGTCGAAAGTTCGATTCCAGGTAGTGACTGGGGTTTTTTTTCTGACGGAATGTTAATGAAAGAAAAATACACCCTGTACATGACATGGCGACTGTAAGAGCATGCATCCGTTATCACACAGCTACACAATTTCTTCCTGTAACTCCTTAACGGGAAACATGCAGTATTTGACAGTTTTAACTTTTTCAGTTACACATTTCTTGACATGTCAGGGAAGGTACAAGGATACACTGTTTGGTATACTTCAGCAAGGGGGGTGGGAAGGATCCCTGACATGTTAAAAGGAAGAGCAGAGACAGTAAACACAATTAACAAAAAATAAAAATAAAATAACAAAAGGACGAACGGATTAATGGAACATGCACTAGAAGAGATTATCAAATTTGGTGGAATAAAGAATAGAAATAGCTGACAGTGCAGTTTTACGTAACGTATACACGCTACACGAAGTTACGTCTCGAACAGTCGGTTTTTATAAAGATGCGACAAGTAAATGTACACATGTTTCTTATTCGTTATTGTAAGTAATCTTGAAACAGTTATATGTAGGTTTCCTATACATCAACTCACCCTGTCGCAATAACATAACCCTGTCGCAATAACATAACCCTGTCGCAATAACATAACCCTGGGTTACAATAACGAAAATCTTAGTCTTTATCAATTATCTGAAATCACAAACAACTAAAACTGAATCACTATCAACCCAGCTTGAGCTAAAATCAATGAACTCTAATTCACAATAAACTTACTCGGAGTTACTATGAACTCGGGGTGGGTTTATAATGAAATAAACCTGAATCATTATCAACTCACCATGAGTCACAATCAACTCAAACTGAGTCATTAGTCAAACTGAATTATGTATTAATTCATACATAAAAACTATTCAGTAATTGAAATCACCTATCATCCGACTCGATCAAAATCAACAAATCGATGATTCACAAATATCTCACCTGTGACTGATATTCAATGTATCTGTGACGCACAACAAACTATTCTGACATACAATCTACACACATTAACATACAATCTACACAAATTGACACACAATCAAAACACATTAACACACAATCTACACACATTGACACGCATCTACACACATTAACACACAATTTACACACATTAACACACAATCTACAAATATTAACATACAATCACGCACATGTGGTTCACAATTAACACATTTGTATGTTACAGTTAACACAAATGTGACACACAATCTACATATTGGTGACACACAATCTACATACTTGTGACACACAATCTACATATTGGTGACACACAATCTACATACTTGTGACACACAATCTACATACTCATGACACACAATCTACATATTTGTGACACACAATCTACATACGTGTGACACACAATCTACATACTCGTGACACACAATCTAAATATTTGTGACACACATTCTACATACTTTCGACACATAATCTACACACATGTGACACACAATCTACATACTTCTGACACACAATCTAAATATTTGTGACACACAATCTACATACTTGTGACACACAATCTAAATACTTGTGACACACAATCTACATACTTGTGACACACAATCTACATATTTGTGACACACAATCTAAATATTTGGGACACACAATCTACATACTCGTGACACACAATCTAAATATTTGTGACACACAATCTACATAATTGTGACACACAATCTGCATACTTGTGACACACAATCTACATACTTGTGACACACAATCTACATACTTGTGACACACAATCTACATACTTGTGACACACAATCTACATACTCGTGACACACAACCTAAATATTTGTGACACACATTCTACATACTTTCGACACATAATCTACAGACATGTGACACACAATCTACATACTTGTGACACACAATCTAAATATTTGTGACACACATTCTACATACTTTTGACACATAATCTACAAACATGTGACACACAATCTACATACTTGTGACACACACTCTAAATATTTGTGACACACAATATACATACTTGTGACACACAATCTGCATACTTGTGACACACAATCTACATACTTGTGACACACAATCTAAATATTTGTGACACACAATCTACATACTTGTGACACACAATCTACACACATGTGACACACAATCTACACACGTGAAAAACAGTCAACACATACGTGACACAAAATCTACACAAATATGACATATAATAAGTACACATGATGATGATGCTGTTCCTCTTTCGCAAGCGAAGATGAGCATGGCATGAGAAACAATAAATACCATGAAAATAATAATAATAATTAGTAATTGTCTAATTTGGTTTGTAAAATACATATATACATGTGACTCACAAAAACATACATGCGACACACACACAACCCACATATAATGTGACTTACATTAAACTCACTCACATCTCACATTAACTCACTCCTCATACATCTAACTCACCCCTCATACAATTAACTCACCCCTCATACAATTAACTCACCCCTCATACAATTAACTCACCCCTCATACAATTAACTCACCCCTCATACAATTAACTCACCCCTCATACAATTAACTCACTGCGACTCACAATCACATCACGAATGACTCATATACAGGTATACACATGACTGATAACCAAAACAATACCAGTATTGGAACACATCAAAAGACAACAGATCAAGTGGTTTTCACACGATTCCAGACTACTAACAGACAGCATACCACATATGGCAATGACACATAGACATCAGGGTTAAAAAGAAAAGGCAGAAAATGTAAAAGATGGACCACATAAATCAAATAAGCCACATGAACAAACTTGCAAACAGCGCACAAGAAGGTCATCTGTAGAGAACTATTCTACCCCTGAAATCGCAATTCCAACAAGGACCACATAGTTTAGATATATATATAGAATGGTTCTTAATGCGCTTATACCTCAATCACAACCAACTTAATACTAATTAATAATTAGTGATTACAAGTGGTTATATTTATTTTCGAGCCCGGACATGTGGGCGTTCGAGGCAGTGAAAGAGCGGTTCAACTGGCATCATGCGCGATTGTGGCACAGGGCGATGGGGCAATGGATCGCGCTGACGTTTTGAATACCTTAAGAGATATAACACGCGAGAGTGAGACTAATGTGGATGATGATTCCTTTTCAATGGCCTGGATTAAAGATCAGGGATTGAAATGAGATGTTGCTAGAAGTGAACATTTTGGAGGACGCAGAAGAATGATGGTCAACCAGCATAGGACCGGTACTGTCAGCAGAAGTGTAATGGCGGATACACTCAAGGAGAGATCGGAGCAACTATGGATGTGTCCATTTTGCAGTGATGATGATCCGACGACTGACTGACTGACTGACTGACTGACTGACTGACTGACTGACTGACTGACTGACTGACTGACTGACTGACTGACTGACTGACTGACTGACTGACTAACTAACTAACTAACTAACTAACTAACTAACTAACTAACTAACTAATAATAAACTCCCCAACGATTCATAAATAATGAACAATAACCTCAACAAGGAATCACAAGTAAGTAACACATCACCTCTTTTCTGCACAATGAACGTCTCCAAATTCATTCATTCATTCATTTTCCTTTTGCGCTGAAGTTAGAGCATAGGGCAGACGTCAGATCTCTCCAATTCTGTCTGTTCATAGCTATTCTGTGCAGTTCTTGAATAGTATGAATATTGGTTGTTTTACTTTCTCTAAGTATTGTTCTTCTGAGTGTTTCTTTGGGTCTACCCCTCTCTCTTTTGCCTGTAGGTATCCATTCAAGAGATTGGTGGTGTATTCTGTTGGTGTCTGCGCGTAGGACATACCCGATGTAGGACCATCGGCGTTTTCTGATAACATCTGTGATGAAATTTTGATGTGTCTCTTCTCTGATTTTATCATTCGATTTGAATTCACTCCAATGGGTGTTAGTTATTCTACTGCAAATGGCCATACATATAGCATCACCCCTAACTCACCACAAATCACAACAAAATACAGGATTCAATTTAAACAATCTCTCTTAACAAGATTCTAACTTTTAAAAAAAACACATACTCCTTCCCAAAATATCGGTTGGATAAACGCGCGAACATTTATGCGGCTGAGTTCTATAGTCAGACGGTACTAGTACTCACTAAATGACCTGTGTATTCTAAATTGAAAGTTATTTTTGCATTGATCTATTTCTCGGCGTGACCCACTCACTTCGTGTTTAGCTGAATGAGCACTTATATATAGAACCAGTTTTCAGTGCGATACAAGTTTGATGTTGTTTTTTTTAGTTTCAAAGTATATACAATTTCTCGCAGGAAGCTAGCACGTATCTTTGGTCATGTGACGTATTCCTTCCAGAACGTTGTCTTCCCAATGAACTCTCTGAACCTCTCTCTGTCTTGGGCGATGTGGCTTGCATTTTCTAGCGATGTATTCATGTTATCTTTAATGTCGTCAGTCCATCGTCTTCTTGGTCTGCCCTTTCTCCTCCTTCCAGGTACTCTTCTCTCCATTATTTGTCTTTCTAAGCAGTTATGTCTCTTTATATGACCAAACAGGCGTAGTTTTCTATTTGTTATTTTATTTAGTAACCAACACTCTGGAATCTTCAATGTTTTTATAATATCTGAGTTTCTGATTTTTTCCTTCTATGATATTCTAAGTATCTTTCTGTAGCATTTCATCTCAAAGGCGTTGATCTTCTTTGCCGCTGTTTTACTTAGGGTCCATTTTTCACAGCCGTATGTTGCAACCGGAAAAAATAAAAATTCGTAAAATTAGCACTTTAGTTTCTATTTTGTCGTTTTTCCATATGTTTTTCGACCGTGTTATTTTGCAATATGCCATTGCCAATCTCTTTCTTACTTCTGTAATGCCCATATCTTTAGTGGGCCAAAAAGGGGAGCAAAGATATCGTGAACATCGATGTATTTCGTAAGAGTGAAGATTTGAAGATTTGGTTTTGATTACCGCTAATTTCGGAGTTGAAGGCGAAGAGACGTGAAAGGAAATCTTGGATTGATAACGTCAAAGGAATGGTCTTGATATGATTGTTGTACTCTGCTCAGAATGACTGATGAGAAAGCTGTTTGTTTAGCTTTTTATGTTGGTGTACTCAGTGTAGCACTCATGCAATCTTGCCGCGTTATGTCTCTTATTATTACTATTGTTATTACTATTGTTATTATATCTACAGTATTTTGGACACTTAAAGCTACATGATAGTTTTGAAATGCATATTCTAGAAGACAGATTGCCGGGTAAGAGAAGAAGAAGGAGACCAAGAAGACGAAGGACCAGCGACATCGAAGAATGTGAGCACATGTCTCTGACCAATGCAGGCCTACTTCCCAGGGACAGAGAGGTGTTCAGAGTATCCACGACGAAGACAAAGTTCTGGAAAGAATATGTCAAGTGATATATATATATATATTTATATATAACGAAGGAGGAATTATACAATCCTGCATCTATACTACATTAATATATGTATTAATATATATCTCAGTATCATGGACAATGAACAAAGTCTATGTGACACTGAGATGTGGATATATAGAAGAATAGGGAGAATTTCATGGAAAGAGAAGCAACAACAAAATAAAATAAATTAAATAAACAAAGAGAAACTGACAAAATATTGTGTATAAACAAAGAACTAATAAAGGAAATAAACATCAAGCAAATACAATATTTTGGACATAATGAAACACGCGACACATTATTTGAAGACGTTTCTTGAGGATTGAATCGAGGGGAGGAGAGCAAGAGGTAGGAATAAATATACGTGGGAGGAAAACATCACTAAATGGACATGTTACAGTCTAGCAGAATGCACCACCACAGCAAAAGACAGAATGTTGCAGCCAACAAACTTACGGAGACGATGATAACGATGAATATAGAAGAACAGATTCATCCAAAATGCATTTCTGAAGTCGGATGTGTCAGACAGAATGACGTAACAATCGTAGACCTACCACACATCGCCGAAGAAAGCTTTTATGTCACTGGACTACATTCAGTGGATTTATGAAAGGAAAAGGCATAAGAAATGCTGTACATATGTATTACCCTACAGATGTATTACCCTACATATGTATTACCCTACAGATGTATTACCCTACATATGTATTGCCCTAATATGTATTACCCTACATATGTATTACCCTACAGATGTATTACCCTACAGATGTATCACCCTACAGATGCATTACCCTACAGATTTATTACCCTACAGATGTATTACCCTACATATGTATTACCCTACAGATGTATTACCCTACATATGTATTGCCCTACAGATGTATTACCCTACATATGTATTACCCTACATATGTATTACCCTACATATGTATTACCCTACATATGTATTACCCTACATATGTATTACCCTACATATGTATTACCCTACATATGTATTACCCTACATAGATATCACCCTACAGATGTATTACCCTACAGATGTATTACCCTACATATGTATTACCCTACATATGTATTAACCTACATATGTATTACGCTACATATGTATTAACCTACATATGTATTACCCTACATATGTATTACCCTACATATGTATTACCCTACATATGTATTACCCTATGCGTGTATTACGAACATTAATAGAGAGGAATATAGAAGTATAAAATTATCTATACTTGTGCTTGATAAATTATAGTAAAGAATTTGACAATGTGAAGCATTGAGAAATGATAAAATGTTAGAAAAACTCAATGTTGATGGAAAATCTGTATTCTTGATTAGAAACTGGCCTCACAGCACATGTGGCATTCCCATAAGTGCTCCGCCCTCTGTTTTAGCAGCCATCCGACTCGATGGTGTGTCAAGTGTAATGTCAAAGAAACAGACGTCGACATCAGGGAACAACTCTGTCCTTTGCGACAGGTTTCTTTGTTGTGATAGGAAATATCTAAAGATATTATAAAATATGTATTGGAAAAAATCAGCCACATAAAGGTTGACAGCAATGTAGGAGAATTTCAAAATATGGGAATCATACAAGGATGTGTAATGTCACCAGATTTTTCTACCTATATACAGAGGATACTATGTTTAACATAGAAAATGTGAATAGCAGTTGGAGGTTACAATCTGAATAATCTAAGATATGTTCACAATATAGTTCAATTTCACTACAATGTGTTGAAAAATCCTACTACAATGTGTTGAAAAACTCCCACTACAATGTGTTGAAAAACTCCCACTACAATTTGTTGAAAAGTCCCACTTCAATTTGGTGAAAAATCCCACTACAATTTGTTGAAAATTCCCGCTACAATATTTGAAAAATTGCACTACAATTTGTTGAAAAATTCCTCTACAATGTGCTGAAAAATTCCACTAAAATTCGTTGAAAAATCCCGCTACAATTTGTTGAAAATTTCCACTACAATTTCTTGAAAAAACCCACTACAATTTGTTACAAAATCTCGCTACAATTTCTTGAAAAAACCCACTACAATTTGTTACAAAATCTCTCTACAATTTCTTGAAAAAACCCACTACAATTTGTTACAAAATCTCTCTACAATTTGATAAAAAATCCCACTACAATTTGTTAAAAAAATCCCACTACAATTTGTTGAAAAAAGTGAAGTGGGCTAAACATTGATAATAAATATATAAGCAACATCATTTGAAATAAAGTACTAGAAAGTTTTTCTGACAATACCATAAACAGGGAGTAAAACAAACCTGGAGGTGGTAAGAATAATTAACGTTCAGGGAGACTGGTTTCTGAATACCATATTAAAGAAAAATGCTAGATTGTGTTGGTAACATTGAGTGACTGGAGGGGAGGACAGAAGGCAACAAGGGAAAAGACGCCGTTGGACAAAAGACATTCAAGAATACTTGCGCTTGTCACTAAAAAGGCAGGAGAATTCGCTCAAGACCGCGGAGAATTCGCTCAAGACCGCGGAGAATTCGCTCAAGACCGCGGAGAATTCGCTCAAGACCGCGGAGAATTCGCTCAAGACCGCGGAGAATTCGCTCAAGACCGCGGAGAATTCGCTCAAGACCGCGGAGAATTCGCTCAAGACCGCGGAGAATTCGCTCAAGACCGCGGAGAATTCGCTCAAGACCGCTGAGAATTCGCTCAAGACCGCGGAGAATTCGCTCAAGACCGCGGAGAATTCGCTCAAGACCGCGGAGAATTCGCTCAAGACCGCGGAGAATTCGCTCAAGACCGCGGAGAATTCGCTCAAGACCGCGGAGAATTCGCTCAAGACCGCGGAGAATTCGCTCAAGACCGCGGAGAATTCGCTCAAGACCGCGGAGAATTCGCTCAAGACCGCGGAGAATTCGCTCAAGACCGCGGAGAATTCGCTGAAGACCGCGGAGAATTCAAGAGATGCATAGGTAAGACTACGTTCTGGAAAGAATATTCACTCGATGAATAAATATGTTGATCCAATGTATCAATATAAGAAGAACAGAAAAAACACAAACATACATACATACATACATATATATACATATATATAAAACAACAGACTTAAACAAGTGACGGAATTCACATATCTAGGAAGTAATATAACAACAGACGGCAAGAGCAGCAAAGAAATAAACAATAGATGTAGTAAAGAATAGCAAGTCCTAGGGACGATTGCCATCAATCTTCAGAAACAAAAATGTAGATTTAAACACCAAAATAACAGTATTCAAAACGATTATTATGCCAACGCTGTGCTACCAATGTCAAACATGGACAACGACAGTGCAAGACAAACGTAAACTGGTGACAGGTGAAATGCCATTTTTACGCAGAATTCTAGGAATATCATTAAGAGACTGAGTGAGGAATGAGGACATCCGACAAAAAGCCGGCACCACCACAATCTTGGAATACATCAAGAGACAACAGAACAAATTGTTTGCACACATCAGCAAACTACCATCAAACAGCATTCCACAGCAAGCTATGCTACACAGATACAGTAAAGGCAAACCTAGAGGTCGACCACGCTAGAGGTCGACCACGAAAACGATGGACCACCGATATAAAAGAGGTGACAAATTCCACAATATACGAAGCACACAAGCGGGCCGTCTCCAGAAACCTCTTCTACCACCGACGCCGAAATGCACCAAATGGTTTTAGTGAATAGTTAGATCTAAAGTATAGGTAACCATTTCTTTGACAGAAAACAAAAATCAGAAATCGAGATAAGACATTTGGGCAAGAATGATGATTTTTGTCTTTACAGATGACAAGGTATCTGTCACGCTCTTCCCCAATTTTCCTTAAGAAGTTGCTTGAATTGATTAGGGGCCATATTCTTTGCACCATGAACTTTCATTCCAGGCTAATTTGTTACACGGACGAAACAATTATAAAAAAGGTCAATCTAACCGGGCTCCAGTTAAGACCTGTGTACAGAAAGTAAACAAGACCTGAAAGGCTGATTTTTTAATTATTTCCGTGCTTTTCGTTGGTCTGCCTTGGCTTTTTGCTGGTAGGCGACTCCAAGTATACAAATAGGGAATAACGATAAGCACAGCAATAATCAAAAAGTCACGAATAAAGTCTTGCTAACTTTCTGTACAGAAGTCTTTACTACCGATGACCTTATAGTAAATAATATCCTTCAAAGAATCTTCGTAGCGTTGTGATTAAAATATCGGCCTTGACATCAAGAGGTCACGGGTTCGAATTCCGGCTCATGTCGTCTTGTTTACAAAGTAGATTTTTTAGGAGATCCCTAAAGATTACACCTGGAATCTACCAAGTTACATGCTTTAAGTGGTACTCTCAGCAGGCATAGTACCGCTTTGTTGAGAGGAGCAGAGTACATAATGGGGAAAGCAAGTACAATTTAGTCACTCATTTAAGTCTTTTGAGCCCTTCTGAATAAATACACTTTTGAATAAATACCATTGTGAATAAATGCCCTTTTAAATAAATACCATTTTGAATCAATACCATTTTGAATAAATAACATTTTGAATAAATAACATTTTGAATAAATACCTTTTTGAATAATACCATTTTGAATCAATACCTTTTTTGAATGAAATATCTTTTTTGAATAAATACCATTTTGAATTAATACCCTTTTGAATAAATACCATTTTGAATAAATACCCTTTTAAATCTATACCCTTTTGAATAAATACCATTTTGAATAAATACCTTTTTGAATAAATACCTTTTTGAATAAATACTCTTTTGAATAAATACCATTATGAATAAATACCATTTTGAATAAATACATTTTAAAATAAATACCATTTTCAATAAATAATAGTTTGAATAAAACAATTATGAATAATCACCCTTTTCAATAAATACCCTTTTGAATAAAGACCCTTTAAATAATTACCCTTCAATTCCTCATACAAGTAAGTCATTAGAATCATCAAATAGACCTGCTCACGAGCCGACAAGTCGATAACGCTTGCATATTAAAAGCGACTTCTAAATACATAACAACCAGAATGAAAAACACGACGGTATTAAAAAATTAAAATAAAAAATAGGCACATGACATGTTCCAAGAACTATACAAGAGTGAGGAAGTGTTTTATCGCTTGATAAGTAACCGGATCAGTGACGAATGGAGGCGAGGAAGTAGATATACGGTGCATCTTGAGGAAACACAAAACATGAAGTGTGCATGCTAGGTCGATCAACGTGAAAATAAACTCACAGACAATTAGACTATTGGGTACGGGCATAAGAAAATGATGATGATGACGATGTTGAAGTTCCTCCTTCGCAAGCAAAGATGAGCATGGCATGAAAAAATAATAAACTTGATGAACAAGTAGAAAAAACAACAAAACATTTGTGATTCTCTAATGTGGTTTGTGAGTTCAGAGATGACCCGATGAGTCCGATTCGTGCCAGGAAAGTTCTATTGCAAAAGTCAGTGTATCCTCGCCCGTGTGTTGCCCGAAAGGGGAGCAAAGAATAGCAACACTGGTTACCTTCCACGCATGTCGTAAAAGGCGACTAAGGAGGTTATGAGATGGAGTTGGCTGTCCCATCCCATATAGGGTTAGTGACCCAAAGCCATGCTTAAGTCGGATGAGCCAAGCCGAAAGGCGCAGATATCGCAGCAATGCTGTAAACCATGACACAGCGCATTTCGTTCTCCGGAGTACATCCTGCTAATCGGCAGGAGTTTGAGAACGCACGCAGAATAAGAAGTGTATCCACATCTGCCACTTTTCCACTCGTCCATCGCCGCAGGGCTTTTTTTTGATGATTAATGAGATGATGGTGAAAGCCATGACTTGAGCGATGAGAATTGGATGAAAGTGAGGGAGAGTTGCGCAGTGTCGTCAACCTCATTCTCTCGTCCTTACACATATGGTCTCAGTGGCAAGACGAGTCTAGACGACGGAGTTTGTGTCGTGGTGCACTAGATGACCAGGGTGCCTTACTGTCTCACCGAGTTCTTTGACGCTCTACGACGCTAGCTGGATGACGCCTTTCTGCCCAGTGGCCAATATTAGATGAGATCGTTTGCGCAGTTCGCCGCATCCAGACTTTAAATAGTGGGCAGGAAAATGACAACAGATACCAGTAAACAAGATAATTTCAAAGTTATAGCATGAGGTCTTTATCAAGCAAATACAAGACAAACAGTGAATGCACAGTAAAAGTAAAGGCACTATCACAATGCCTTAGAGAGTACATATTTAACAGCTGAAACATACACGGTAACAATGCCGATGTGTATACAAGTATTACAATCAAACACATGTCAACAGACGTATGACTTACAACCAATCACATGAAAACACACGCATTACTTACATTCAAACACATGACAACACACGCTTGAATTACAATCAAACACATGACAACACACGTGACTTAAAATCAAACACATGACAACACATGCTTGAATTACATTCAAACACATGACAAGACACGTGACTTACAACCAAACACATGACAACACATGCTTGAATTACATTCAAACACATGACAAGACACGTGACTTACAACCAAACACATGACAACACATGCTTGAATTACATTCAAACACATGACAAGACACGTGACTTACAACCAAACACATGACAACACATGCTTGAATTACATTCAAACACATGACAAGACACGTGACTTACAACCAAACACATGACAACACATGCTTGAATTACATTCAAACACATGACAAGACACGTGACTTACAACCAAACACATGACAACACACGTGACTTACAATATATCCACATATCAACATACTCATTACTTACAACCAATACACATAACACAACATACACGTGATCTACAATCTATACACGTGCGCGCACTGGGATACACTCGGTGTGAACTACTCAGTTTGAAGTTTGCGACTTGAAGATTCAATAGATAAATGTCAGAACACATTCGGCAAATGTCAATAGGTTGTATAATAAATGGATGAAATGCCAGATCCGGCACCGCCCTAATCTTGGAATATATTAAGAGACAACAGATCAAATGGTTTGTACACATCAGAAGACTACCATCAGACATCATACCACAGCAAGCTATGCTACACAGATACAGTGAAAGCAGACATAGAGGCTGACCACGAAAACGATGGAACACCGAAATAAAAGAGGCGACAAATTCCACAATATACTCAACACACACAAGAGGACTTCTCCAGAAGATTCTTCTACCCCTGACGCTGAAAGGCAATAAAGGGTTTAGCGAATATATATATATTTAAAATGCAAGATCAACAGGCCAATAAAAGTGACGCACTTTGTGAACTATGAAAGAATTGAAACACTGAGAACATGAGAAATATAAAATACATTGAATAACATCAGTCACAGTCAAAATGTATCACATAGGATCGCCAGAAATGTGTAACTTTCTGTTACAGCATCGCCAGAGAAGTGTACCTTTCTAGGATAGCATCGCCAGAGATGTGTACTTTTCTAGGATAGCATCGCCAGAGATGTGTACTTTTCTAGGATAGCATCGCCAGAGATGTGTACTTTACTAGGATAGCATCGCCAGAGATGTGTACTTTACTAGGATAGCATCGCCAGAGATGTGTACTTTACTAGGATAGCATCGCCAGAGATGTGTACTTTACTAGGATAGCATCGCCAGAGATGTGTACTTTACTAGGATAGCATCGCCAGAGATGTGTACTTTACTAGGATAGCATCGCCAGAGATGTGTGCCATTCTAGGATAGCATCGCCAGAGATGTGTACTTTTCTAGGATAGCATCGCCAGAGATGTGTACTTTTCTAGGATAGCATCGCCAGAGATGTGTACTTTACTAGGATAGCATCGCCAGAGATGTGTACTTTACTAGGATAGCATCGCCAGAGATGTGTACTTTACTAGGATAGCATCGCCAGAGATGTGTGCCATTCTAGGATAGCATCGCCAGAGATGTGTACTTTTCTAGGATAGCATCGCCAGAGATGTGTACTTTTCTAGGATAGCATCGCCAGAGATGTGTACTTTTCTAGGATAGCATCGCCAGAGATGTGTACTTTTCTAGGATAGCATCGCCAGAGATGTGTACTTTTCTAGGATAGCATCGCCAGAGATGTGTGCCATTCTAGGATAGCATCGCCAGAGATGTGTACTTTTCTAGGATAGCATCGCCAGAGATGTGTACTTTTCTAGGATAGCATCGCCAGAGATGTGTACTTTACTAGGATAGCATCGCCAGAGATGTGTACTTTACTAGGATAGCATCGCCAGAGATGTGTACTTTACTAGGATAGCATCGCCAGAGATGTGTGCCATTCTAGGATAGCATCGCCAGAGATGTGTACTTTTCTAGGATAGCATCGCCAGAGATGTGTACTTTTCTAGGATAGCATCGCCAGAGATGTGTGCCATTCTAGGATAGCATCGCCAGAGATGTGTACTTTTCTAGGATAGCATCGCCAGAGATGTGTACTTTTCTAGGATAGCATCGCCAGAGATGTGTGCCATTCTAGGATAGCATCGCCAGAGATGTGTACTTTTCTAGGATAGCATCGCCAGAGATGTGTACTTTTCTAGGATAGCATCGCCAGAGATGTGTACTTTTCTAGGATAGCATCGCCAGAGATGTGTACTTTTCTAGGATAGCATCGCCAGAGATGTGTACTTTACTAGGATAGCATCGCCAGAGATGTGTGCCATTCTAGGATAGCATCGCCAGAGATGTGTACTTTTCTAGGATAGCATCGCCAGAGATGTGTGCCATTCTAGGATAGCATCGCCAGAGATGTGTACTTTTCTAGGATAGCATCGCCAGAGATGTGTACTTTTCTAGGATAGCATCGCCAGAGATGTGTACTTTACTAGGATAGCATCGCCAGAGATGTGTACTTTACTAGGATAGCATCGCCAGAGATGTGTACTTTACTAGGATAGCATCGCCAGAGATGTGTGCCATTCTAGGATAGCATCGCCAGAGATGTGTACTTTTCTAGGATAGCATCGCCAGAGATGTGTACTTTTCTAGGATAGCATCGCCAGAGATGTGTGCCATTCTAGGATAGCATCGCCAGAGATGTGTACTTTTCTAGGATAGCATCGCCAGAGATGTGTACTTTACTAGGATAGCATCGCCAGAGATGTGTGCCATTCTAGGATAGCATCGCCAGAGATGTGTACTTTTCTAGGATAGCATCGCCAGAGATGTGTACTTTTCTAGGATAGCATCGCCAGAGATGTGTACTTTTCTAGGATAGCATCGCCAGAGATGTGTACTTTTCTAGGATAGCATCGCCAGAGATGTGTACTTTTCTGGGATAGCATCGCCAGAGATGTGTACTTTACTAGGATAGCATCGCCAGAGATGTGTGCCATTCTAGGATAGCATCGCCAGAGATGTGTACTTTTCTAGGATAGCATCGCCAGAGATGTGTACTTTTCTAGGATAGCATCGCCAGAGATGTGTACTTTTCTAGGATAGCATCGCCAGAGATGTGTACTTTTCTAGGATAGCATCGCCAGAGATGTGTACTTTTCTAGGATAGCATCGCCAGAGATGTGTACTTTTCTAGGATAGCATCGCCAGAGATGTGTACTTTACTAGGATAGCATCGCCAAAGATGTGTACTTTTCTAGGATAGCATCGCCAGAGATGTGTACTTTTCTAGGATAGCATCGCCAGAGATGTGTACTTTTCTAGGATAGCATCGCCAGAGATGTGTACTTTACTAGGATAGCATCGCCAGAGATGTGTACTTTACTAGGATAGCATCGCCAGAGATGTGTACTTTACTAGGATAGCATCGCCAGAGATGTGTACTTTACTAGGATAGCATCGCCAGAGATGTGTACTTTACTAGGATAGCATCGCCAGAGATGTGTGCCATTCTAGGATAGCATCGCCAGAGATGTGTACTTTTCTAGGATAGCATCGCCAGAGATGTGTACTTTTCTAGGATAGCATCGCCAGAGATGTGTACTTTACTAGGATAGCATCGCCAGAGATGTGTACTTTACTAGGATAGCATCGCCAGAGATGTGTACTTTACTAGGATAGCATCGCCAGAGATGTGTACTTTACTAGGATAGCATCGCCAGAGATGTGTACTTTACTAGGATAGCATCGCCAGAGATGTGTACTTTACTAGGATAGCATCGCCAGAGATGTGTGCCATTCTAGGATAGCATCGCCAGAGATGTGTACTTTTCTAGGATAGCATCGCCAGAGATGTGTACTTTTCTAGGATAGCATCGCCAGAGATGTGTACTTTTCTAGGATAGCATCGCCAGAGATGTGTACTTTTCTAGGATAGCATCGCCAGAGATGTGTACTTTTCTAGGATAGCATCGCCAGAGATGTGTACTTTTCTAGGATAGCATCGCCAGAGATGTGTACTTTACTAGGATAGCATCGCCAAAGATGTGTACTTTTCTAGGATAGCATCGCCAGAGATGTGTACTTTTCTAGGATAGCATCGCCAGAGATGTGTACTTTTCTAGGATAGCATCGCCAGAGATGTGTACTTTACTAGGATAGCATCGCCAGAGATGTGTACTTTACTAGGATAGCATCGCCAGAGATGTGTGCCATTCTAGGATAGCATCGCCAGAGATGTGTACTTTTCTAGGATAGCATCGCCAGAGATGTGTACTTTTCTAGGATAGCATCGCCAGAGATGTGTACTTTTCTAGGATAGCATCGCCAGAGATGTGTACTTTACTAGGATAGCATCGCCAGAGATGTGTACTTTACTAGGATAGCATCGCCAGAGATGTGTACTTTTCTAGGATAGCATCGCCAGAGATGTGTACTTTACTAGGATAGCATCGCCAGAGATGTGTACTTTACTAGGATAGCATCGCCAGAGATGTGTACTTTACTAGGATAGCATCGCCAGAGATGTGTACTTTACTAGGATAGCATCGCCAGAGATGTGTGCCATTCTAGGATAGCATCGCCAGAGATGTGTACTTTTCTAGGAAAGTATCGCCAGAGATGTGTACATATCTAAGAAAGCTTAACCAGAGATTTCAGGGCTGGTGCAACACAGAATAATGATGGAGGGGGTTGGGGGGGCAGAGATACACATTGAGTTTGCAGAAAAATACAAAAACACAATATCAACGGAAACGAACGACGTTTCGATTAAATAGTTTTCATCAGGGTAAAAACAGACAACAAGAAATTAATATTACACAGTAGCACGACATGTCATGTTCTGATTTGCTAATGGTTGGGAAAGGAGTTTTGTGAAGCCTTCAAAACGTATTCCCCCTAATTTCGGAATTGCACAAACACACGTATAAATCCACTCCCATTCACACACAGATTCCCCTCTGCAGACACACATTCACGCATAGACTCCCCTCTGAGTAGCGTCTCAAAGCATTGCACACCGCTAACAGTTATATAGAGCCATCTGGGTATGACAAAGCTCTTTTAAAAAATGAATGCATACAGGAATCAAAAGCTTCATATCTCGTTATTCCTTGGTATCTAACCAAACCCCTCTGTCAACAAAATCAGAAGAAAGACAAATTAACGTCAGATTATATCAATGGCATCAGATGTATGGAAGTGAATATTCGACACTCATCAGAATAGTGCAAAATTATTCTTCTTCTTCTGCGTTTGTTCTCAAACTCCTGCAGATTAGTAGGATGTAGTCCGGAGAACGGAATACGTTGTGTCATGGTTTACATCATTGCTGCGATATCTGCGCCTTTCGGTCTGACACATCCGACTTCAGCATGGATGTGAGTCACTGACACTATATGGGATGGGACAGCCAACTCCCATAACCTCCTTAGTCGCCTTTTACGACATGCGTAGAAGGTAAACAGTGTTGCTATTCTTTGCTCCCCTTTCGATCCTCGTCAACACTCGGGCTGAGCAATATTATAATGTGGCAGAAGAGATATGATTTTATAGAAGAATTTTAAGAACAACTATTGTCTTTCCCCAGGTGAATGATTGTTGATCGCATTCACACTTGCCGTTAAGCGTAGGGCTGGGAGCTTAAGCTTAGGAACAACACGAACAGATCAAAAGCGTAAGGGAGATATCCAGGCTTGTCCATAGGAATGTTATTCCCATGGTATTCCTAAGGGAAACGTCCCATGGGATGGGATGGGATGGACAGCACATATTTGTATTTCCCATGGCCGGATTGTTGTTGAGTAAGTTACGAAAACGGATGTCACCAGCTCTCGTTATAAACTCTGTGTACATCAGATTTGCATGTAAGATGAACATTGTGGAAATGGTTCACGGATTACCCGAATTAACTGAATTATTAGAAGCAGTCGATCAGCGGGAAATTGATAATGTGCTGAATGAGCAGAGTGACTCAGAAATGGTCTAATAAAATGAGAGTGTCAGAATGATACTGAATTGTCATAAAGTTAATACATTTTGTCGTTTTGCATGTCTCTTTGTATATGTAGTCCTATTTAGTAGACACTAAACCTAAACTTTCATAAATTTCATTGTTTTATTTTAAATGTATTCCATATTAATATTATAATAGTAATCCCATGGGATGGGATGGGATGGGACAGGCATAAATTTCCATGGGATTTGATGGGACAGAAAAATATGTCCCATGGACCATGCTGGAGATATCTTGAAAGAAGTTAATTAAACAAAATAGAGCTGCTGTAGCTTCGTCAGAAAGAGACAGTAAACAGTTTTAGGACACATCATGAGAAGAGGGAAGTTGGAAGACATTGTAACAACAAGCAAGTTCATGAGAAAGAGGGGTGGGGAAAGATCAAGAGAAAAGATGCTTGACTACCTAGAATTGCGGTATGGGAGAACATCGGTACCGGAAATGATTGTCAGCACACAAAATAGAAGTTGTGTAAACACATGATACTAACGCTACACGACATGGATGATACCAATAAATGATTGACAACACACGTAATAGAATGTGGAGGAAAGACAATATAACCGACGTCACATGGCATGGACTATAAGCAAACACCATTGATGGTTTGTTGGTTGGTTGCTGATCCAGCGGCCCATGGGCTCATGCCCTTTGACCCAATGCCATTAGATGGCATTAAATTGCTGGGAAGTCTGTGGATTATCGGCCCACCCTGGGACAGAGCCAGAGAATAACTATCACACCTCCAGGAGGGTAATTTTCAACCTATGCACTGCTCCAGGCCACTGCAGCCAAGATAGGGTTCACTGTGCTCATTCCCCGCCACCAATTGACTACTGGTTATGCCGAACTTCTCTATTGCTCTAGGCATGCAACAAAATGTTCACGTCAAAAGGATTGTCACGTCCTGAGTCACTGTGCCACTATGATGGGTTTAAGCCATAGGAAAAAAACAGTGCTGTCAGTTTCCTCCTCCCCAGTGCTGCACAGTACATCTCTGGCTCCCTCCCAACTACGGAGGGTGCATACATATATTCAAGTAAACATGAAACACATTTCAACAACAAAATAACAGCATAATAAGCATAATTGTATAGATGACGTGACATGAAGCTTCTATAAGAAGATAACCTCAATATAGCGGCATTTCATCTACTAAGGTTTTCTGTTGCATGGGTGATTTGTCTGGTGGGCCATTGGTGAGACCCACATACGCAACCACATGCGTAACTACAATTGGTCAACTGAAGAAAAACTTCAATATCATTCTGTGTTAACTCTTTATGAACTGATGGGTTTTCCTGCTTACCAACAGGATAAGTCTGCTTAACTCATCATCATCATCAGGTGCCATGCCGGGTGGCGTAGGCGGTCATGGCTCTCCACAGCTCTCTGTCCACAGTATTATGTATCAAAGTCGTTGTTGTTTCTTTGACGTGCCAGGTTGTCAAACTGTCTAATATTTTCTCACGTTGTCGCCCTCTGTCTCTGGTGCCTTCAATCTTGCCTGTTGTGATTATGTTCTCTAAACCTGCCTGTCTCATGAAGTGGCCAAAAAAAGAAGATTGCCTTTTTCTTATATTGTTGATTAAGGTCCGTTTCGCATTTAACTCTTTTAATACCTCTACATTAGTCTTTCTGGCAGTCCATGGTATTCTCAGCATTCTTCTGTAGAACCACATCTCTGTTAATAATGCATTATTATCACATAATGCATAACTAGCTGTTTTAATTGCTTAAACAACGGGATAAGTCTGCTTAACGTACCATTTTGATGTTTGGTAAGATAATGAATGGATACTTGTTCTATTGAATGTTTACTTTGCGGTTTAGTTTTAGTACTTCATTTGTCTTGTGTTATGTAATCGTGCTATGGCGGTGACGAAATAGTCAATTTAACGAATGATTTCTCAATGGATTAAATCTAACTTACTGGAAACTACTGGGACCGCGCTAATTGTGGAAATTAGATCCGTCTCGTGTATTGCAAAGTGGTAAACTTCAATAAAGGAATGCAATTGTGCAGGTGGAAATGTAATCCGGCTGTCGTCTTCCTGTGGGAGGTTTCAATATACACAAGACGGAACTGTGCAAAAACTATGAAATCCCAATACGATATTTTTTGCATTTCTCTTAGATCTGCCTTCATCGAGTGTAGAAAATGTTCATAAAGTATTTATTTTATATATTTCTTCAAATGGAGAATAATATACTTGATATGCTAGTATGATTAATTTACTGGCTAGTTTGATTAATACACTAGATAGTTTGATTAATATTCTGGCTAGTTTGATTAATATACTGGCTAGTTTGATTAATATACTAGCTAGTTTGATATGGCGTGGTAGTGAGTCGACAATGGAACTTAACAATTGAAACAGGTTCGTTCTAATTCCCGTCAGTCTTAAGAATTTTTAAATTTATCCTTTTGCTTCCTACGTGAATTTATTTGTATAAGATATTATTTTAAGCAATATTGCTCTGTCCCTACGTTATTTATGTTTACAAGAAGGCCTTTAGGCCCTTGTAGAACGAATATTAATGGTATATTTTCTGTTCCTGATGATACTTCAATACTAGTACGGGATATTCCCTGATGTTGTATTAGTCTATGTTTCGTTTGGTCTGTTCTCAGTGACTTGAGTACACATGTTGGTTTTCTTGACGAGATTACATCTTTATTGGGGGATGTAGTTAGTCAAGTACGAAAACCTGGTTACGTGTGTTGCAAATCAATTCGGTGCTGCTAGAACAGACCTGGTTTAATTCCCGTCATCCTTAAGAATTATTTTCATTTATCCTCATGCTTCCTACGTGAATTTATTGTTATTAGCGCTGCATCGTTTACATTTGTCTGAAAATAGTCTCTCAGTGGAACAAACGATAAACGTAAAATACATGGAACGATACAACAAATAGATCAATACTTATATCTTAGAAACATAATCACAAATGATAGTAGATGTGAAATAGGAAAAGTTAAAAGTAGGATAAGAATGGATATATGTACTTTTAGTGACACGATAATAAAGATATCATCTAAGCAAATTACAAACTAAAATTAAAATTATAAAATGATACAACGGTTCTACATTAGTGTATGGCTCACAGATGAACAATGAATACACAAGTAGAAGACATTATTGATACCTTTCTGATGTAGATGTACAGGAGAATAGGAAGAATATCACGAAAAGAAGAAAACAAAGAAAGAGGTTTTGACAACACTTCATATGGGGAGAAAACTACTGAAGGAAATAAAGAGAAAACAAATAGAATGTTTTTGCCAATGTAGACAACATGAACTTAAAGAACATACTAGAAGGTACAGTCGAGGGACAACTATCAAGAGGTAGGCAGTGACGAACGCCGGAGGGAAAAATGAGATGAAGATGCTACAGTCTAGCAGAGTACACTACCAAGGCAGGAGACAGAAGATGTTGGAGATCCGTTGCAGTCAACATTCGCTGCGGTAGTGACACCAGATGATGATGCCATTTCTTTAATTATGTCTGTTATCTTAGTGTTCAAATTAAATTGTCTCAGTATATGAAATTATACCATGGTGCAATTATACCATCGTGCAATTATACCATCGTGCAATTATACCATCGTGCAATTATACCATCGTGCAATTATACCATCGTGCAATTATACCATCGTGTCATTATATCATCGTACAATTATACCATCGTGCAATTATACCATCGTGCAATTATACCATCGTACAATTATACCATCGTGTCATTATACCATCGTGCCATTATACCATCGTGCAATTATACCATCGTGCAATTATAACATCGTGCAATTATACCATCGTACAATTATACCATCGTGCAATTATACCATCGTGCAATTATACCATCGTGCAATTATACCATCGTACAATTATACCATCGTGCAATTATACCATCGTGCAATTATACCATCGTGCAATTATACCATCGTGTCATTATACCATCGTGCCATTATACTATCGTGCACCCATTTCGTCACTGAGAAAAAAGTCAAGAGTATTCCTTGAACAGACATGAAACCCATAGAACAATTTTGGAATGAACTCTACAAACGACTTCATCAGCTAGATGTGGTCCCAGCCAATTTCAGTTGTCTCTTGCATTGCGGGAAGAGTATGCAGCCATCTCACAACAACAGATCCAAAGACTAATCGGATCTATGTCAAGGAAATATCATTCTCTGATAGGGGCAGATTCTTCTTCTTCTTCTTTCGTTCACTTGAAACATGTCTATATCTGTAATTCTGTCTCCTTTATAAAACTCACTGTCTTTTGTAGTTCATACAGTGTCCCATAGAGCTTTGATTATTGGTCGTTTGTTTGTTTGGCCAGTAGCTCTATCCCCTTGCCTCCTGGCTCCTCGCGACAATTGAGAAGGACTTCCAGTAACTGAGGTTGGGCCCTTTCGAGGTATAGGGACCAGCACCGTCCCTGCCTGAACGTCCGCCACAGGGCAGGCACCATAACTATTTATAGATGTAGACATGTTTCCATTGTGTTTTGTGCGTGGCATCCTGATTATCTGTGCGCCTTTTGGCTAGATGCCTCCGTCTTCAGCACTCTGCTTACTTCGGCAGGACTATGGTCCTGCTCGAGTGGGACTGCCCAACCATTCTTAGTTTCCAGCCCCTGATGGCTGAACTAAGCCCCATCACCACTGCACGGTGCTGGTCTCGATGGGGATAGGGGCAGATGAGTACAGACACCTTTTTGAAACGGAGGCCTCAATCGCAAAGAATAAAAGTCCAAACCAAATTTAATGAATATTTTTTTCATTGTTAAATCTTGAAATGTTCTTCATGCTAAGGCTGAACCATTAATTTAAAATCAAAAGAAATTCTGGTACACCTTTTAAATTTGGTGTCCATTAGTGTTGCAATAATTGTAATAATGTTACTTTACGTTTTTTAAATAGTCTATTTGAAATAGTCTTTGATACATTAACACAGTGGTATATAATTTGTGCTAAGGGAATTCTGAAAGTTTTTAAAAGTTCAGACACTGATGTTATTGATGTGCTAATAGCCTGTCGGACACATTGACATTATCAAAAGGTACATCTTTGCATCGTTATAGCATAGCGGTTACGGTAAGAGACATTCTTTAATTTCTTCTTCAGCGTTCGATTTCAAACTCCGGCAGGTTAGTAGGATGTAGTCCAGAGAAAAGTAAGCGTTGTGTCTTGGTTGACAGCTTGGCTTAGATATGTCTTTTTGTCTGACACTTCCGACTTCTGAGTGACTTCTGAGTGACTTCTGAGTCACTTTAACTATTTGAGATAAACGAGGAGGGGATAAATGTGATAAGTCTGGGTATTATCGTGTAGATGAGTGTGGGAGAGATGGTTTGTATGTATGTGGGGTTGGTGGTTGGCAGAAATGTGGGGTTGATGGTTGGCAGAAATGTGGGGTTGATGATTGGCAGACATGTGGGGTTGATGGTTGGCAGAAATGTGTGGTTGATGGTTGGCAGAAATGTGTGGTTGATGGTTGAGATAAATGTGGAATTGAAAGTTGAGATAAATGTGGAATTGAAAGTTGAGATAAATGTGGAGTTGATAGTTGAGATAAATGCGGAGTTGATAGTTGAGATAAATGTGGAATTGAAAGTTGAGATAAATGTGGGATTGAAAGTTGAGATAAATGTGGAATTGAAAGTTGAGATAAATGTGGAATTGAAAGTTGAGATAAATGTGGGATTGAAAGTTGAGATAAATGTGGAATTGAAAGTTGAGATAAATGCGGAGTTGATAGTTGAGATAAATGTGGGATTGAAAGTTGAGATAAATGTGGAATTGAAAGTTGAGATAAATGTGGAATTGAAAGTTGAGATAAATGTGGGATTGAAAGTTGAGATAAATGTGGAATTGAAAGTTGAGATAAATGTGGAATTGAAAGTTGAGATAAATGTGGGATTGAAAGTTGAGATAAATGTGGAATTGAAAGTTGAGATAAATGCGGAGTTGATAGTTGAGATAAATGCGGAGTTGATAGTTGAGATAAATGCGGAGTTGATAGTTGAGATAAATGTGGAAGTTATAGTTGCGATAAATGTGGAAGTTATAGTTGCGATAAATGTGGAGGTTATATTTGAGATAAAATTGGTGGTTGTGTGAGAGATAAATGTGGGGGCGGTGTATGTGATAAGTGTGGATGTTATCGTGTAGATAAGTGTGGACAGGATGGTTGGCATAAATGTGAAGTTCTTAGTTGGCATAAATGCGGAGGTGATGGTTGAGATAAATGTGGAGTTGCTAGTTGAGATGAATGTGGAGTTGCTAGTTGAGATAAATGTGGAGTTGCTAGTTGAGATAAATGTGGAATTGATGGTTGAGATAAATTTGGAGGGGGTTAATTTTATACATTTGGAGGTAAAGGTTGAGATAAATGTGCAGGTGGTAGTTGAGATAAATGATAAATGAGGTGTGGTTGGTGAGATAAATCTGGAGAGGATTAGTTGCCGGGGCCCAAAAGTTGAGCGAAGAATAGAAACACTGTTTACCTTCCATGCTTGTCGCAAAAGGCGACTAAGGAGGTTATATGATGGAGATGGCTGTCCCAGTCCGTATAGGGTCAGTGACACAAAGACATGCTGAAGTCGGATGTGCCAGGCCGAAAAGCACAGATATCGCAGCAATGCTGTAAACCATGACATAACTCATTCCGTTATCCGGACTACATCCTGCTAATCTGCAGGAATTTAAGAACGAACGCAGAAGAAGAAGAATGTGGAGGTTGTAGTTGAGATAAATGATAAATGAGGTGTGATTGGTGAGATAAATTTGGTGGTGGTAGCTGAGATAAATGTGGAGAAAAATACTTGCATGCAATAGAAATATATGGTTAAGCTTTGCAGAGCAGTTAAATACAACGTCAGGTGTCGAGATGTTACTTGAACTGTTCCAGATAGGAGATAGAATATGTTGAGTATGTACAACGTCGAATATTAGATGTGAAAATATGTTGAATATCTACAACGTCAGATATTCGATGTGAAATTATGTTGAATATCTACAAAGTCGAATATTCGATGTGAAAATATGTTGAATATCTACAACGTCGAACATTCGATGTGAAAATATGTTGAATACCTACAAAGTCAAATAGTCGATGTGAAAATATGTTGAATATCTACAAAGTCAAATAGTCGATGTGAAAATATGTTGAATATTTACAAAGTCAAATAGTCGATGTGAAAATATGTTGAATATCTACAAAGTCAAATATTCGATGTGAAAATATGTTGAATATCTACAAAGTCGAACATTTGATGTGAAAATATGTTGAATATCTACAACGTCGAACATTTGATGTGAAAATATGTTGAATATCTACAAAGTCGAACATTCGATGTGAAAATATGTTGAATATCTACAAAGTCGAACATTCGATGTGGAGATAGATGCTACATACTTTGCCGAGTCATATCACAGAAAGTTACTTACGAACGTACCTGATGCTAACCTCTCAAAAACCAACAATGATAATTCTCGTGAGCTTGAAACGGCTACAATTGACATATTTCTTAAACAAATCGATTTCCTTTCTACGGGAAATGCCTACACTAATTTTAATTTGTCACGTTTGACTAATTAAATTTACATCTTGGTTGTTGATAATTGTCAGAGTTGAAAAATAGTTATAGATAATGTACGCAGATCCAGGACAATCATTGAGAAAAATGTTTGAAGCAGGCTTTTAAACAGCTCACCTTTATAAATCGAGACCATCGGCAGTAAAAGCATCTGTACAGAAAGTAAAAAAGCCTTCATTCGTTACGTTTTTTATTATTGTAATATTTTTGGTTTGTCACTATTTATATATTTGGAGTCGCATGCCAAAATAATTAAAGGAAAGATAACTAAATGCATGAACAAAATACAGAAATTGCATTTCAGGTCATGTTTACTTTCTGTACACAGGTCTTTACTGGGTACCGGTCATGGATAAATGTTTAATGAGACGGGTACTTTTCAAAAACATACATCGGTAATGGAGGAATAAGGAAGTCATAGAATGCAAGACGAGCAACAGTAAGAGAGATTTACAAATATATGTACGCATGTGGTTGCGTCTGTGGGTCTCACCAATGACCCACTAGACATACCACCCATGCAACAGAAAACCTTGGTGGATGACATGCCGTTATATTGAGATTATCTTCTTAGAGAAGCTTCATGGCTCGTCATCTATACAGTTATGCTTTTATTTTGTTGTTGAAATGTGTTTCATGTTTACCTGAATATATATGTATGCACCCTCTGTGGTTGGGAGGGAGCCAGGGATGTACTGTGCAGTACTGGGGAGGAGGAAACAGACACCACTGTTTTTTTCCTATGGCTGAAACCCATCATAGAGGCACAGTGACTCAGGACGTGACAATCCTTTAGCCTTTAACATGTGGTTGCATGCCTGGAGCAATAGAGAAGTTCGGCATAACCAGTAGTCAATTGGTGGCGGGGAATGAGCACAGTGAACCCTATCTTGGCTACATTGGTTAGGAGCAGTGCATAGGTTGAAACCTACCTTCCTGGAGATGTGATAGTTATTCTCCGGCTCTGCCCTGGGGTGGGCTGAAAATCCAGAGACTTCCCAGCAACATATTATTTAATGGCATTAGTTCAAAGGGCATGAGCCCATTGACCGCTGGATCAGCAACCAACCAACTAACCAACCAACCAACCAACCAACCAACCAACCAACCAACTAACCAACCAACCAACCAACCAACCAACCAACCAACCAACCAACCAACCAACCAACTAACCAACCAACCAACCAACCAACCAACCAACCAACCAACTAACCAACCAACTAACCAACCAACCAACCAACCAACCAACCAACCAACCAACCAACCAACCAACCAACCAACCAACCAACCAACCAACCAACCAACCAACCAACCAACCAACCAACCAACCAACCAACCAACCAACCAACCAACCAACCAGCAAAAAATGTATCATATTTAATGATTGTAACAAAGTTATCAAGAGCTAGGAACCTGCTTCCGTGATCAAACGTGCATAACATTGCATTGTATCCTACATTTACCTTAAGTGAAACAACGATCGGAGACTTTCAAAGAGTGTTGGAAAAATTATCCAGCAAAATTAAATAGTTGTAGTACCTGTGTATTCCCTGACGGTTCTTAACCAAGCAACCAACAAGCCCGCAATTCTAGCAAAAAACCAACCAACCAACAAGCCCGCAATTCTAGCAAAAAACCAACCAACCAACAAGCCCGCAATTCTAGCAAAAAACAAACCAACCAACAAGCCCGCAATTCTAGCAAAAAACCAACCAACCAACAAGCCCGCAATTCTAGCAAAAAACCAACCAACCAACAAGCCCGCAATTCTAGCAAAAAACCAACCAACCAACTAGTTAAACAATCAAACAAACCGATGAAACAATCAACAAATTAAATATTCTACCAATCAACAACTCAATCCAACCATCCAACATACCAGCCATCCAAACAGCAAACCAACCAACTAACAAATTAAACAACCTTCCTACCAACTTACATACCTATAGATCTGCCTATCTTCCTATTCGTCATCTTTAGTCACCTCCCCTCGCACCTATAATTACCAAAATGCCCCAGAACAGATACAGTTTGTAAGTGACGCTTGAAAATAATATATTTCAGTATTATCTGCCGTTATATTACTGTCTCTTCTGACGAAGATCTTATGATCGAAACGTCCATTGTTTTCGACTTTTTTCTTCTTATTATAGTTGTTTTCTTCCGTATTTAATTAGTATTGGTAGGTAATGTAACACATCCTTACTTGTTCAATATAATTATCTGTATATTTTTCAACCACTTTCTTTGACAATCTCAATATCTTGTTATTGTTCTGTCATAATTTGTTGATATGTCATTTATAACGATCCATTTATCAGTTTTATATTACAAGCAATACCCTCTATTATCTGTCTTATTTCTCTGCAACATTAACCATATATTAAAACTTCGGGAAGAAAAGATATTTAAAACATTTACAAAACTCACTGTGTTCAGTGTATAAGAACTTTCAAAAACATGTACACACAAGAAACGAAATAATTAATCCAACACTCGTTGAATGCTTGAAAAACATCGAGATGGAAATATCAAGAACACAATAGTAACACGTAACAAGTATTAAGATTTGGATTTGTTTCGTGCTTACGATGGTTCGACCTTTACAAGTGATCATGCGCGCATTAAATCGATGCCGATTTTCTGGTGTCGCTTATGTAAGATTTCTGAGTATCGGTCACAGATTGAGGTCGATTACTTGGTAGTGAGTATCTGAAATCATGGCCAGCGGTTCTCGTGATGAATTATTTGTGGCAGGGTATGTATAGCATACGCTATGTGTAGCCAGGTATCTGTCTGAGGAAGTGTTTAAGCCATTTTATAAATTCAAGTAGGAAGCATGCGGATAAATGAAAATAATTCTTACAGGTGAAGGGAATTGAACAGGTCCGTTTTAGGATCACCTAAGGGCTTTGCAACACATGTAAACAAGTTTTCCGTTTTCGGTGATTCTAGAACGGACCTTGTTCAGTTCCCGTCACCTGCAAAAATTAAGCCATTTTGTCTATGTGCATTGACGATCGTCTCCAGTAAGAAATGCTATCTAGAATTGTCAGTTGACAAGACGGAGCAGTTGTTGGGCTTTCGATTGGTCATATTTAGATACCTGGAGATGCATTGACTAATTTTATTTTCATGCGATTCCAAGTATGTAAATAGTGAAAAACCGAAAGCTCAACAATAATCAAAAACGTAACGAATGGAGTCCTAATTAATTCAGTTGGAAGATCTTTGTTCCAGTCGCTGATTGTTCATTCCGTTACAGTTTTTATACACACAATGCCGATGACAGAATTTACACGATGTGCAATTCATTTAATCCAAGGGAAAGATTTCGTCTGTTTTCGAGGAGTTACCAAAACTCAGAGATGTCACAATATTACAGCATATGCCTCTAAATCGACACACATGTGTTATAGCCCATAAACCAATCTATGAAACGTTTATAGATAAAAATAGATAGATTGATAGATAAAATAATATGTAGATAGGTAGATAGATTGGTATATAGAAAGATAAATAGCTACACAGGCAGGCAGGCAGGCAGGCTTGCAGGCAGGCAGGCTTGCAGGCAGGCAGGCAGGCAGGCAGGCAGGCAGGCAGGCAGGCAGGCAGGCAGGCAGACAGACAGACAGACAGACAGACAGACAGACAGACAGACAGACAGACAGACAGACAGACAGACAGACAGACAGACAGACAGACAGATAGATAGATAGATAGATAGATAGATAAATAGATAGATAGATAGATGTATAGACGTAATATATCGGATACAAGTGTTTGGTTCAGCGCTATGTTGTGACAGCCACCGCCTGATTGTGAAAACCAAAGAAAACCATTCATGAATATGCATGTACAATTACATTGAGCATCTTACAAATCGAACTGTCTAGTCCACTTGGCATTCACTAACAAAAACAGAGGATCAAGATAATTTGATTAAACAGTTTGAAAACAAGGTAATGAAATCTTGTGGAAATGAAAGAAATAATTAGTCTACTTCCTGGTCTTGTTTGATAGCATTTTGGAAAACATTGTTCTTCTTCTTCAGCGTATATTCTCAAACTGCTGCTGAATTTCTCCTGTAGCAGGGCCATGATCCTATTATATTTCCAGCAGGATGTAGTCCAGAAAATGGAAATGCGTAGTGTCGCAGTTATATTTGCGCCACTGGCCGGACAAATCCGTATTCAGCGGGGGAAAAAATTGAAGGAGACGTTAATTTGAACTCGAAGAAAGAAACGGTAATTTAAATTCCTCAAGAAAGAAACGATAATTTAAACTTGAAGAATAAAAATATTATTCAAACTCATAGACAGAAAGAACGATAGTTGGTTGTCGGATCATCATCATTGCACTCCAGAGACGTCCATAACTGCTCTGATCTCCACGTGAGGGTTTCCACCAGTCCACGATGGCATAATTGCTCTGATCTCCACTTGAGGGTTGCTACCATCCCACAATGACATACGTGCTCTAATCTCACTTGAGGGTTTCTACCATCCCTCAATGACATACGTGCTCAGATCTTCACTTAATGGTTTCCAGCATCGCACAATGAATAACAGTTCCATTTCTCTGTTAGTTGACAAACAAACAACAAAGCTCACAGTAACGCTCATGTTGGCAACGCCGCATTACAAGTCCAGTTCCTTTATTCTGGACATGGAAAATAAATCATCAACTTTATTAATTTTATATTCCCGTATTTTTTCTCGTGAAGATTTCAAAATGTCCGTACGATCCAGTTCTCTATAATTCGTTCCATAGTACATGTTAATCACATGAGCTCAATCACGACACCTGATGTTCGTCCGAAACTCAACCATAATAATAATAACAATAAATAATAAAATAATAACAATAAATAATAAAATAATAAAGTTAATAGTGCGTTTTTAAATGACTAGCAAGTCCAATGCGCGCACAAAATGTTATTTTACAGAATTGACAACCATAGAAGGTATCTGTGTGAGGTTGATATGTTTTTTCTTTTCTACGTGTCCGCTTCTGTCTTGCAGTTTCTTGTCTGAATTCTTCTGCCGCTAGTGCTCCCGTTCTAATGCTGTAACGCCATGCTGTTCTATCCTGAGCGAGGCTCTCCCAAGCGCCTACGTCAATGTTAAGATGTTTCAAGGATGACTTGAGCGTGTCTTTGAAACGCTTTTTCTGTCCACCAGCTTTTTGAAATCCTGCCTTGAGTTCTCCATAATATATTTGTTTTGGCAAACGCGAGTTCTCCATACGCACAAGATGGCCTGCCCAGCGTGCCTGCGCCTTCATAAGTATTGTGTGGATGCTTATTGAGGTTGATTTTTCCAAGACCTCGTAGTCTGGTACTTTGTCCCACCAATGGATGTTTAGTAATTTACGTAGGCAGGTAAGATGGAAATGATTTAACTTTCTTGCATGTCTAGCATACACTGTCCACGTTTCGCAGGCGTATAGTAAGGTTGGTATAACAGCAGCATGATATACTTGTAGTTTGGTGGTTGTTCTTATACCTCTTCTGTCCCATACATTGTTGCGTAATCTGCCAAATACAGCACTAGCTTTTGCCAGTCTATTGTTAATTTCCACATCAATGTTGACATCAATCACGACACCTACCTGAAGCATAGCAACCATATTCCGCTGTTAGTCTATGCACATCACAGCACGGACTTAGAAATTCATGTTTTATAAACTAGAAAATGCACAAAAAATGTATCTGTACACAAAATTGTGAATACAATCGTGTGTCCCAACTATATATACGAGTAATAACAGGAAATGTAAGACAGTTATAATTATATCCAGAGTGTATATAAAACATTGCGCATGCGGATGCGTCTGTGGGTCTCACCAATGGCTCAATAGACAAACCAACCATGCAACAGAAAAATTTAGTAGATGACATGCCTTAATATTGAGGTTATCTTCTTATAGAAGCTTCATGGCATGTCATCTATACAATCCCGTAGTCGTAACCTTCGATAACAGTTACTATGTTGTTCCGACAGGCCGACGTTGTGCTTGAACTAGTTATGGGCACGGTGTGGGTGGGCGTAACAACAAAGAAACCTGTCGCAAGTGCCAGAGTTGTGCCCTGATGTCGACGTCTGTTTCGGCGACATTAGTCTCGAAATACCATCGACTCGGATGGCTGCTTAAACAGAGGGCGGCGCACTAATGGGAATACCCAACATGCTGTGAGGCCAGTTTCTAATCAAGAATCAAGAGAATATAAAACAGTTTTGATCTTTGATGATCAAATAGTCGTATGGCTTTCTTCTGACATCGGTGTTGAAAATGGATATATATATATATGTGTGTGTGTGTGTGTGTGTGTGTGTGTGTGTGTGTGATTATTACATAAATATAAGTAACTGCATATACAATGTTTTGAGAAGCAAAACAATGAGGTATCAGTTGAATTTGTTATATAAGTCTGTGATATTGTTAGATATTTGGTTGTTATGGGAACAGCTGAGATTGGCACATCAACTATTTTATTTAGTTTCCGGAGACTTGTAAAGATCGACTACTGTTCGGGGCTGGGTAAAATTGCAAACCATCTCGCTGCTAATATGCCTCTTCCTATTGAATATTACATGTTCATTACATGTGTCTCCAGTACTCAATATCTATTTGTCTCCAGTACTCAATATCTATTTGTCTCCAGTACTCAATATCTATTTGTCTCCAGTACTCAACATCTATTTGTCTCCAGTACTCAATATCTATTTGTCTCCAGTACTCAATATCTATTTGTCTCCAGTACTCAATATCTATTTGTCTCCAGTACTCAATATCTATTTGTCTCCAGTACTCAATATCTATTTGTCTCCAGTACTCAATATCTATTTGTCTCCAGTACTCAATATCTATTTGTCTCCAGTACTCAATATCTATTTGTCTCCAGTACTCAATATCTATTTGTCTCCAGTACTCAACATCTATTTGTCTCCAGTACTCAATATCTATTTGTCTCCAGTACTCAATATCTATTTGTCTCCAGTACTCAATATCTATTTGTCTCCAGTACTCAATATCTATTTGTCTCCAGTACTCAACATCTATTTGTCTCCAGTACTCAATATCTATTTGTCTCCAGTACTCAATATCTATTTGTCTCCAGTACTCAATATCTATTTGTCTCCAGTACTCAATATCTATTTGTCTCCAGTACTAAATATCTATTTGTCTCCAGTACTCAATATCTATTTGTCTCCAGTACTAAATATCTATTTGTCTCCAGTACTCAATATCTATTTGTCTCCAGTACTCAATATCTATTTGTCTCCAGTACTCAATATCTATTTGTCTCCAGTACTCAATATCTATTTGTCTCCAGTACTCAATATCTATTTGTCTCCAGTACTCAATATCTATTTGTCACCAGTACGCAATATATATTTGTCTCCAGTACTCAATATCTATTTGTCTCCAGTACTCAACATCTATTTGTCTCCAGTACTCAATATCTATTTGTCTCCAGTACTCAATATCTATTTGTCTCCAGTACTCAATATCTATTTGTCTCCAGTACTCAATATCTATTTGTCTCCAGTACTCAATATCTATTTGTCTCCAGTACTCAATATCTATTTGTCTCCAGTACTCAATATCTATTTGTCTCCAGTACTCAATATTTATTTGTCTCCAGTACTAAATATCTATTTGTCTCCAGTACTAAATATCTATTTGTCTCCAGTACTCAATATCTATTTGTCTCCAGTACTAAATATCTATTTGTGCAAGGGCATCACGTATTGTGTTTGCTACATCACAAAGTTTGAAAGTCTTGTTTAGTGCGGCAACTTGACCTTTGACTCCAACCCACACAAGTTCAGTGGGATTGAGATGTGAATGGTATTGACTATTATTGTCTTTCCCCAGGTGAATGATTGTTGATCGCATTCACACTTGCCGTTAAGCGTAGCGGTGGGAGCTTAAGCGATCGTTCCAAGGCAGATGTGTCGCCGAGGTTGCATTTAGTTCATGTTTGTTCAAGGTTATCTTGATGTTTTCTATCCACCGTTTTCTTGGTCTACCTTTCGCTTTACGCCCGGATATTCTTGTATTATATGCTCTTATTGATATTTGGTTTGGCTTCATTCTCATAAGGTGACCGAACCATTTTACTTGCTGTCTCTCAATATGTACGATACATGATATTATACCAACTCTTTTCCTAATTTCTTCATTTCTTATTTTATCTAGTTTGGTAACCATTGCAGTTTTTCTCAGACACTTCATTTCACATTAACGATTTTTCTTTGCTGCGAGGCTGATAAAGACCATGTTTGACATTGGTAGCACAGTGTTGGTATAAAAATTGTTTATATTATTTGTTTTTTAATTTCCACCTTGATCTTTGGGTGAAACAGTATTGGTGACAGTTGGTAAGTCACTGTGTTTGATTTCTGGCACTGTGTTTCTATTTCTCTGTCTAGTCTTCCATCTTCGGAAAAAATGCTGCCTAGATATTTAAATTCTTTGCCTTTTTTGACTTTGGTGTTATCTATTGTTATATTCATGGGTGTTGAATACTTGCTAATTTTCATAACTTCTGTTTTTTTTCTACATTAATTTTCATGTTCTACTTCTGACATGCTAACAGCAATGCCTTGATGTGTTTTTGGAAAGTTTCCTAATCTTTGTATATTAGACTTTGATAATCCGCAAATAATAGTTCATAGATTTCATGATTAAGTTCCTCATCAGGTTTATTTGCAATGTTTTCCTCTTTGTTGATATGAGCTTGTTTTTTTTATTCTGTCCATTTATATGTTGAAAAGTAGAGGTTAAAGCACGTATCCTTGTCTTACTCCTGATCTTATTTCAAAAGATTCAATCATTCCATCTGTTGTTTTTACAGCTTTTGGGGTAAGATGGTGGCCGAATAAAAGTATGACCATGCTCAGCGATAATTGCGTTAATTACAAAAGTCTTCGCCTTCAAAAGTCTTTGTGAGTTTTCGTCAGTCTCACAATTTCTAATAACTCTGGTTTGAATTTATTACTGCAAAAACATACATTTTCTTTTGCAGGCCATGTCATATTTTCCTGTTTTGTGTTTGATGAAGTGGGAATTTTGTCTTCATGCGCTACTGCGTTATGATATGAAAAATTGTCCATATCAATATATGACAGATTATTCAGACCAGGTAGAAGTGAGTTCGCTAATAAATGACAGATTATGCAGCGCAGGTAGAAGTGAGTTCGCTAATATATGACAGATTATCCAGCGCAGGAAGAAGTGAGTTCGCTAATATATGACAGATTATGCAGCGCAGGTAGAAGTGAGTTCGCTAGTTTATTCCTGAAAACCATTTCATTGATTTCGGTGTGGTAGTCTCTGCCATTCTGTGTCTTTTAAGAGACAACTGGTTACAACAGAGATGAGATGTCTGAGAAAAGCCACAGGAGTGACCAGACGACACAGAATTAGAAACGATGTCATAAGATAAAGAGTGGGTGTCATATCAATTCTACAATACATACAAAACCAACAGATACAATGGTTTGGTCATCTGGAAAGAATGACGTGTGATTCATTAGTTTATAAAGCACATAGGAAGAGAGGAGAAGCAGAAAGAAGAGCCAAGGGTGGACCTAGAGTACGCTGGATCGACAACATCAAAGAGACATTACACGAACACCAAATAACATTATCTGAAGCTGCTAGAAAAGCGAGAACAAGAACTTTGTATCTCCCTCGACACCCGTAAAGGCAAAAAGAAGAAGGAAAGAAGAAGAAGAAGTGTCTGTCATCTTCAGATAATGCTTGGAAAATAAGCATTACCGAAATACCATCGAGTCGAATATCTGCTGGAACAGAGGGAGGAGCACTTATGGGAACGCCCCACGTGATGTGAGGCCAGTATTCTAATCAAGACTCAAGGGGACCAAATTGCCCAGTTCTGCCTGGGTAAGAAAGTCGTTTTCAAAAATTTGGCATATAGTTTTGTAATGTAGCATTGATCCTGTTGGCGGAAAATATCACCAATCTTGATATAATTTTTAATAGCTACTTACAGACCAAGAAGACGATGGACTGACGACATTAAAGATAACATGAATACATCGCTAGAAAATGCAAACCACATCGCCCAAGACAGAGAGAGGTTCAGAGAGTTCATTGGGAAGACAACGTTCTGGAAGGAATACGTCACATGACACTTAACATTGCGGGATCAATCTTTGTATAAACTTGTAATCCGTCAGAGTCGTAGTGGTACCACATTGTATGCTTCAGCACACAGAGTCATCCAGCTATTTCTATCTTCAACGATGCGGATAATTGAGGAAAAAATCGTGTCCTGTCCATTCCTTGATGTTGTCTGTCCATGTCTGTATTTCTCCTCCTCTGATTCTCCCCCCTTCGACAGTTCCCTGCAGTATTGTTTTTGACAAGGAATCATGTCTGTATACATGTCCAAACCATGTTCGTTTTCCTCGTTTCACTATTGAATACAATGGCTCTTGTACACCTGTATACATCTCTACTTTATTTCTTACGTACACATTTGTCTTATGCTCTCTATTGGAGATGAATAAAATGTGTATTACTCTCTCGTCCGGCTCTGTGGCGAAGTGGTACAGAGCTCGTCTGTGACGGCAAAGGTACCGAGTTCGATCCTCACCACAGGCAATTGTGCATCCGGACCGTTCAGAAAGCAATGGCAACCTACTGAACGTATTTATATTGCCTAGAAAATCACCACAGCCAACAAATGCTGGGTTGATAGCTACGTCCTGGATAGGATATGCTACCAATATATAGGAGATGAAAAAAATGTCTTACTCTCTCTTTATCTCCCTTGTAGCAAGACCATTGTCCTACTAGATTTCTAGCAGGATATAGTCCAGAGAATGGAAATGCATTGTGTCGCCGTTTTATCTGCGCCAATGGCCCTTCATTCATTCTATGTACATGTATGACATAAGTCCATCGTTTTCTTCTATTTGCAGTAGCAACATTCTACTGTTTGTTGTCTTCTCGTGTTTCATGCTTGACTTCCTCGCAACCAATATCTGTTTTCTAAAACATTTACATTCAAATAATGAATTTCATTTCTTCTCCAATGCTTTTGTTATTTTCCAATTATCCCAGCCACATGTTAATACGGAAATTACAATATAGTTAAAAAGTCGTATTTTAGTATATTTTCTAATTATCTTTTATTTCCAGATATTTGTTTTTATAACTTCTTTACTTGTATAATTCTCGTTCCCTTTTCGTTCTCCCTATTCCTTTATCTACTCCTTAATATTCTATATTACTCCCTATTCCTTTATCTACTCCCTAATCTTCTATATTACTCCCTATTCCTTTATCTAATCCCCAATCTTCTATATTACTCCCTATTCCTTTATCTATTCCCTGATCTTCTATATTACTCCCTATTCCTTTATCTAATCCCTAATCTTCTATATTACTCCCTATTCCTTTATCTACTCCCTAATCTTCTATATTACTCCCTATTCCTTTATCTATTCCCTAATCTTCTTTATTACTCCCAATACTTATTTATTTAATGAGAATACTGCCCATTCTTCTTTATACTCCCCATTTTTCTATATACTCCCTATTCCTCTATATTACTCCCTATTCTTATATCTACTCCCTATTCTTTTAACTACTCCCTATTCTTATATCTACTCCCTATTCTTATATCTACTCCCTATTCTTATATCTACTCCCTATTCTTATATCTACTCCCTATTCTTATATCTACTCCCTATTTCTCCATATCGACTCCCTATTCTTATATCTACTCCCTATTCCTCCATATCTACTCCCTATTCCTCCATATCTACTCCCTATTCTTTTAACTACTCCCTATTCTTATATCTACTCCCTATTCTTATATCTACTCCCTATTCTTATATCTACTCCCTATTCTTATATCTACTCCCTATTCTTATATCTACTCCCTATTCTTATATCTACTCCCTATTCCTCCATATCGACTCCCTATTCTTATATCTACTCCCTATTCCTCCATATCTACTCCCTATTCCTCCATATCTACTCCCTATTCTTTTAACTACTCCCTATTCTTATATCTACTCCCTATTCCTCCATATCGACTCCCTATTCTTATATCTACTCCCTATTCCTCCATATCTACTCCCTATTCCTCCATATCTACTCCCTATTCTTTTAACTACTCCCTATTCTTATATCTACTCCCTATTCCTCCATATCGACTCCCTATTCTTATATCTACTCCATTCCTCCATATCTACTCCCTATTCCTCCATATCTACTCCCTATTCTTTCAACTACTCCCTATTCTTATATCTACTCCCTATTCCTCCATATCTACTCCCTATTCCTCCATATCTACTCCCTATTCGTCCATATCTACTACACAAACAATAAACAAACAATTATGCTGGAATCAACAGCGCTGATATCAACCTAGAACTACTGAATAATTTCAACTCTTAAACTTATTTGAGAAAAAAAACACAAAAATCAAGAGAACATGATCAATCAAACCGTCAAGCAATGAATAATACCAACAATAGCATCCATCTTATACGCAGAAGGTTAGTGAGAACTGACATGCGAACATGTTACAAGGCATAACAAACATCCATTAAGATCATTCTTTCAGACCTGATTGACATTTTTTTCCCTTTATTAACGAGGTTTAAAAACAACGTACCCGAAGTGGCAGGATGTCATTCTGAACACAATCGTTGGACTACAATGAAGTCTAAATGAGATCGAGTCCTATTTTTTAAACTTATGGTTGTTGCTAAGCTCAGACCATACCACAACAAAAAATAGAATTGGGAAATTATGTGATGAAATACCAGAAATGAGATAATTAGGGAAGGGAAATTGTTGGAAAAAATTAAGGAAAATATTGAATAATTAGAATGGAAAATGAGGCGATATATTGAACAATAGAATAGAAAATCGCCCGTGTGTTGCCGGGGACCGAAAGGAGAGCAAATAATGGCAACAATGTTTACCCTCCATGCACGTTGTAAAAAGCGACTAAGGAGGTTATGAGATGGAGTTGGCTGTCCCATCCCATATAGGGTCAGTGACCCAAAGCTATGCTGAAGTCGGATGTGTCAGGTCGAAAGGCGCAGATATCGCAGCAATGCTGTAAACCATGATACAACTCATTCTGTTCTCTGGAGTACATCCTACTAATTTGTAGGAGTTTGAGAACGAACACAGAAGAAGAAGAATAGAAAATCAGGAACTGGTATCCACCGTGTGTTATCAGGGCAACAAAGTGGTTCAATGAATTCTAACACTGTTTACTTTCCGTGCATAACGTAAGAAGCGACTAAGGGGTTGTGTGGAGATGACTGTCACATCCTAAATACGATCAAAGTGACCCAGAAGTTATTCTGAAGTGGAAAGTGTCAGACCGGATAATATGGCACCACACCTGTAAAAAATGACGTAATGTATTCCGTACTCTGGATTACCCACATCCACAACTAAATCAGCGGTGAATGACATCACATTTATTATCCCAGCCTATGTTAGATCTAAAAATATAGTCACTTGTACTAAATCGTTTGAAAGCTTTTTGTTTCTATAATAAGGTTAAAACAAAAATTGAAGATACATTGCAAATGAACAAATTGAACATTCTTGTAAATTCTTCAGAATATTAGCCGGACATATAAACGCTGATCACATAAAGCTGAATATTAGCCGGATATGTAACTGCTGATCACAAAAACCAGAATATTAGCCGAATATATAATTTTTGATCATATAAAGCTGAATATTAGCCGAATATATAAATGCTGATGACAAAAAGCAGAATATTAGCCGGGCATTTAAACGCTGATCACAGAAAGCAAAATATTATCCAAATATATAAATACTGAACACAGAAATATTAATATTAGCCGGACATATAAACGCTATCATATAAAAAAAAACTGGATATATAAATACTGATCATAGAAAGATGAATATTAGCCGGATATATAAACGCTGATCATAGTATAAATGCTGATCACAGAAAGCTCAATATTAGCCAGACATATAAACGCTGAATATTAGTCGGACAGATAAACGCTGATCTCAGAAAGCTAAATAGTAGCCAGATTTATAAATGCTGATCACAGAAAGCAGAATATTAGCCGGATATATAAAACGATAATCACAGAAATCTGAATAAGTACTGTACTCCAGACATAGCCGGACACACCGAAGAAATCATCATCTCAGCTGAGCTATATGGTTAAGTTAGACTTCGGTGATAGAGAAACACACAATATGAAGACTAAAAACGTTGAGAACAAACGCAACATGGTATACTCACGTACACGAAGCTTGCAGCAAAACTGTACTTACCTAGAAGAAAAAAAAAGAAAAATGTGTTTAAGTAATCGAAAAGGTAAATTATGAATTTTATTAAAATAAATATATAGTCGCGTAACAGGGACTTCTTCTTCTGTGTTCAGCATCTGTGGTCATGCTATATTGTCAGGTCTGTCGTCAAAACGAAGTCCACTGTCTTCTCCAGGTCAGAGCGGCTGCCCCATAGCTTTTACCTCAAGTTTGTATCCTCTGGACAGGTCTGCTGTCTCTGCGCTTTGTATGTTGGGCAGTCCTGAAGTATGTGTACCGGAGTCTGGGTTCCGGATCCACATGGACATTCATCTGTGTATGAGATCGTCAATCGGTAAAAGTGATCCAACAGTCTGCAGTGGACTGTCCTAAGGCGAAATATTGTGGTCTGTTGATAGTAACAGTGACTAAAAGTAAAGGTATATCCCATGGCAGTACCTCCCGTAGGGGATGTAGATGCCATGTACTAAACGGCAACAACTATTAAGTGGGGGTGGCCAGTTCGCTTCTTTGCTGTCTTTACTTCCCCCAAATCAGGCGTCAGGTACTCATTTACAGCTGAGTCGACTGGAAGAATGGTCGTGTCAAGCGAGAAATCACAACCGGATTTTTGTGGGTTCAGATTTGGTTTCGAACCTGGCTCGCTGTAACCTGGTGTTAGCAAACAAGCTATCAACTAGGCCACCGCGAACAATGACTGCTTCACAGTATATACATGAGCGATTAGTTGAATGTGTTATTAAATGTTTACCCTTCTCAATCACGTATATACGGGGTAGTTAAGTGGGGTGTGCAATCCCCCCTCCCCCTAGAAATTAGCACATGACGGTTAGTACTAGAAATTTTAACCAAAGAGTGGTTAAACTCCACCCCTTGTTTCTATATTTTAAACGATTAGCGAATTTCCAGAAAAAAGGTAAGTACATAACTTATGAAAAAGAAGAATTACACAGGAAGATATGAGAATGAGGTTTTTATAAGTAAACCCCCTTCCCCCCAATGCTGGAGACGTATCTATGGTCCTGATCCGTCTCATCGTAGTGTACTGTCGCTGCTCGCGGAAGTCTGGGTTTGAATTCTGGCTGCGCGTCTTATTTATGTGGATATGTCAATGTCATGTTCATTTTGACGTTGAAATGTCTTTTTCTTTTTCTTTTGTTGTTGTTGTTGTTGTTACTGTTGTTGTTGTTGTTACTGTTGTTGTTGTTACTGTTGTTGTTACTGTTGTTGTTGTTGTTACTGTTGTTGTTACTGTTGTTGTTGTTACTGTTGTTGTTACTGTTGTTGTTACTGTTGTTGTTACTGTTGTTGTTGTTACTGTTGTTGTTGTTACTGTTGTTGTTACTGTTGTTGTTGTTACTGTTGTTGTTACTGTTGTTGTTACTGTTGTTGTTACTGTTGGTGTTGTTACTGTTGTTGTTGTTACTGTTGTTGTTGTTACTGTTGTTGTTACTGTTGTTGTTACTGTTGTTGTTGTTACTGTTGTTGTTGTTGTTACTGTTGTTGTTGTTGTTGTTACTGTTGTTGTTGTTGTTGCTACTGTTGTTGTTGTTACTGTTGTTGTTGTTACTGTTGTTGTTACTGTTGTTGTTGTTACTGTTGTTGTTGTTACTGTTGTTGTTACTGTTGTTGTTACTGTTGTTGTTACTGTTGTTGTTACTGTTGTTGTTGTTACTGTTGTTGTTGTTACTGTTGTTGTTACTGTTGTTGTTGTTACTGTTGTTACTGTTGTTGTTACTGTTGTTGTTACTGTTGTTGTTACTGTTGTTGTTGTTACTGTTGTTGTTACTGTTGTTGTTGTTACTGTTGTTGTTACTGTTGTTGTTACTGTTGTTGTTGTTACTGTTGTTGTTACTGTTGTTGTTACTGTTGTTGTTGCTGTTGTTGTTGTTGTTGTTTTTGTTACTGTTGTTGTTGTTACTGTTGTTGTTACTGTTGTTGTTACTGTTGTTGTTGTTACTGTTGTTGTTGTTACTGTTGTTGTTACTGTTGTTGTTACTGTTGTTGTTACTGTTGTTGTTGTTGCTGTTGTTGTTACTGTTGTTGTTACTGTTGTTGTTGTTACTGTTGTTGTTGTTACTGTTGTTGTTACTGTTATTGTTGTTGTTACTGTTGTTGTTGTTACTGTTGTTGTTGTTACTGTTGTTGTTACTGTTGTTGTTACTGTTGTTGTTGTTACTGTTGTTGTTGTTACTATTGTTGTTGTTACTGTTGTTGTTGTTACTGTTGTTGTTGTTACTGTTGTTGTTGTTACTGTTGTTGTTACTGTTGTTGTTGTTACTGTTATTGTTGTTACTTTTGTTGTTACTGTTGTTGTTACTGTTGTTGTTGTTACTGTTGTTGTTGTTGTTACTGTTGTTGTTGTTGTTGTTACTGTTGTTGTTGTTGTTACTGTTGTTGTTGTTACTGTTGTTGTTGTTACTGTTGTTGTTACTGTTGTTGTTGTTACTGTTGTTGTTGTTACTGTTGTTGTTACTGTTGTTGTTACTGTTGTTGTTACTGTTGTTGTTGTTGTTACTGTTGTTGTTGTTACTGTTGTTGTTACTGTTGTTGTTGTTACTGTTGTTACTGTTGTTGTTACTGTTGTTGTTGTTACTGTTGTTGTTGTTACTGTTGTTGTTGTTACTGTTGTTGTTACTGTTGTTGTTGTTACTGTTGTTGTTACTGTTGTTGTTGTTGTTGTTGTTGTTGTTGTTACTGTTGTTGTTACTGTTGTTGTTACTGTTGTTGGTGTTACTGTTGTTGTTACTGTTGTTGTTGTTACTGTTGTTGTTACTGTTGTTGTTACTGTTGTTGTTACTGTTGTTGTTGTTACTGTTGTTGTTGTTACTGTTGTTGTTACTGTTGTTGTTGTTACTGTTGTTGTTGTTACTGTTGTTGTTGTTACTGTTGTTGTTACTGTTATTGTTGTTGTTACTGTTGTTGTTGTTACTGTTGTTGTTGTTACTGTTGTTGTTACTGTTGTTGTTGTTACTGTTGTTGTTGTTACTGTTGTTGTTGTTACTGTTGTTGTTGTTACTGTTGTTGTTGTTACTGTTGTTGTTGTTACTGTTTTTGTTGTTACTTTTGTTGTTACTGTTATTGTTGTTACTGTTGTTGTTACTGTTGTTGTTGTTGTTACTGTTATTGTTGTTGTTACTGCTGTTGTTGTTACTGTTATTGTTGTTGTTATTGTTGTTGTTGTTGCTGTTGATGTTAATGTAGATGCTGTTGTTACTAAGTGAGTCAAAACAAAAAGTTGAATTGACTATTGACTACTAGTAGATGTGGTGAGGTGCGACCGTCCGCGGTATGGGAGACCTGTAAACTAAAATATAAACATTAACTAGTTTCCGATTTTCATGGTATCAATTGATTGACCTGGCTATTTTTGGCATGCGACTCCAATTATATAAATAGCGACCGATTAAAAGCCTAACAATAATCAAAAAAAAGAAACGAACATTGCACAAGTTACTTCAGCTAGAATTCATGTACAGTCAAGAGCCTTGTGTGAGGTGTTTAGTCTCATCAAAGAGGGAGTAAATATTTTACATATATGTTTTGGTTTGGAAAACACAACGAAAAACACTCTTTCCATCGACTATTTTCTTCTAGTTGGGAGAAACAAAGACAAACACTCCTTCCATCGACCATTTTCTTCTAGTTGGGAGACACAACGACAAACAATCCTTCCATCGACCATTTTCTTCTAGTTGGGAGACACAACGACAAACACTCCTTCCATCGACCATTTTCTTCTAGTTGGGAGACACAACGACAAACACTCCTTCCATCGACCATTTTCGTCAATTTGGGAGACACAACGACAAACCCTTCTTCCATCGACCATTTTCTTCTAGTTGGGAGACACAACGACAAACACTCCTTCCATCGACCATTTTTTTCTAGTTGGGAGACACAACGACAAACAATCCTTCCATCGACCATTTTCTTCTAGTTGGTAGACTCAACGACAAACACTCATTCCATCGACCATTTTCTTCTAGTTGGGAGACACAACGGCAAACACTCCTTCCATCAACCATTTTCTTCAAGTTGGGAGACACAACAGCAAACACTCCTTCTATCGACCATTTTCTTCTAATTGGGAGACACAACGACAAACATCCCTTCCATCGACCATTAAATTCCAATTGAAAGACTCAAAGACAAACACTCCATCCATCGATCATTTTCTTCCAGTTGGAAGACACAACAACAAACACTTCTTCCATCTCACCCCCCCCCCACTCTATAAATAAGAGCTGGAAACATACCTCAATCGTGGGGTAGAGTACGAACCAACATTTTTTGGCTGTTGTGAATTTCTAGACAGCATAATTGCGATCGAGCGACAATAGATCAAGTAACTTTCACACACTTTCAGATTACCAATAGACAGCATGCCACAGTTAGCCATGACACATTGCCATCAACACTATAAATCCAGAGGCAGACCATGTAAAAAAATGGATCACAGAAATCAAAGTGGCTACCGTGTACAAGTTTACAAACAGCACACAAGAAAGCCATCTCCAGAGAACTCTTCTACTCCTGACACCGCAAGGCAAACAAGGGCCACAGCGTATAGATAATTAAGTCCAAGATTTTGTCATTTTTATCTCAACGGTCCTGATGCACATTTACGTGCATTAATAGTAAAAAAGTAAAGTAACCCATAGCATTTGTTAATGCCGTAGGGGTGTGAGATGTTAGCGATCTCACATTTAAGAGGCTCAGCTATATGAGGGCGGTAGTCGTCTCCTCTCCCTCCCAGTCTTTACTTCCTGGATTAATCCGGTACCCATTTTAGGCTGGGTCGACCTGGAAGCCTTTGCGATCTGAAAAACATTTCCGCCTCAACTGGGGAATGAATCCATGACCACTCATATGCGAAGCCAGTGCGATAACCACTGCGCTAAGCTGGATTTACGTGTATCGAGGATTGCTTATGGTAGAGTTGCTGTTCGTTACTCACTTTGTACCGCCCCTACGTCCAGAAATCACGTGGTTGGGGGATTTCAAGTTCTTGTCGGCATGTGGCAGGAAGGCTGACAAAAAGTAATGTCACCAATACTATTTTATACACATCAATTAATTGTGTGAATTTGAAACTTTTTACTAGAAATGTGAAATTATATCATTTTTTGCTACTGTTTCTGATAATTGCATACATTTGTAACTACATTTGTGATATTTGAGTAGGGGTTTTTTTGTTTGGGGGGGGGCCTTCTAAACATTTTACAGTTGTTGAGAAAGGTTTGCAGGGGTGGATGGTTTTCGAAAATGTTGATAATTGTTTATCTGAGTGGGAGAGAGGTTTCCTAAAATCTTGATAGTTATTGACTAAGGTGAGGGGTTTCCTAAAATCTTGATAGTTATTGACTAAGGTGAGGGGTTTCCTAAAATCTTGATAGTTATTGACTAAGGTGAGGGGTTTCCTAAAATCTTGATAGTTATTGACTAAGGTGAGGGGTTTCCTAAAATCTTGATAATTGTTGACTAAGGTGAGGGGTTTCCTAAAATCTTGATAGTTATTGACTAAGGTGAGGAGTTTCCTAAAATCTTGAAAGTTATTGACTAAGGTGAGTGGCTTCCTAAAATCTTGATAGCTATTGACTAAAGTGAGGAGTTTCCTAAAATCTTGAAAGTTATTGACTAGAGTGGATGTCATAAATTGGCAAAAAACTGTTGGCGTAATTTATAGTCTCAAAATGCATATATGCTTGACTTCAATGTACTCAGGTTTTCCCATATACACTCCGTCGTTCTCAAATTATCACTCGGCACACTTGGAAACAATTCCCTTTTATAAATAATACGACCAGAGACGGATTCGAACCTAGGACCTCCTGAACACAAATCGAACTGTTGAAACTACTAGGCCAAGGATACCCACTATCTGCATGAATACAATGTACATGAGCTGTAATCAGGATGATAAGAATTATGCTAGCAAACTGGGATCGATTCATTATATTTTTCACACCGTCCTGATTTTGGTCTGATTTATAGGTCCACACGGATGGATGAATTCTCTAAGTGGATGAACTTCTTTCTGGTGATTAGGTCTTGTGTTTACTGTTGATAGTTAAACAATGTCGATTGTCATTCAATGGCTGATCGTTGGCAACTCAGAATGGGAAAAATGTTGGCAGACTTATGCAGATATTGGAATTTGGCAAGGAAATGTCGGTTCCGCTGGGACTGGTTACGTGAGTTAGTGACATAAATGAAGCGAGACATGGATGTAGTGAGACATGGATGTAGTGAGACATGGATGCAGTAAGACATTGACGTAGTAAGACATGGATGCGGTAAGACATGCAAGTAGTAAGACATGGAAGTAGTAAGACATGGGTATAGAAAGTCATGGATGTAGAAAGACATGGATGCAGTAAGACATGGAAATAGTAAGACAGGGAAGTAGTAAGACATGGAATTAGTAAGACATGGAAGTAGTAAGACATGGAAGTAGTAAGACATGGGCGTAGAAAGTCATGGATGTAGAAAGACATGGATGCAGTAAGACATGGAAATAGTAAGACAGGGAAGTAGTAAGACATGGAAGTAGTAAGACATGCAAGTAGTAAGACATGCAAGTAGTAAGACAGGGAAGTAGTAAGACATGGAAGTAGTAAGACATGGATGTAGTTAGACATGAAATTAGAGACACATGGATGTAGTGAGGCGTGTGTGTAGAGCAATTATAAACCATAGTTTTTCTTTTGAATAGTTAACATTTCTGTTAGTAAACTAACCTTCAGCGTCGCACTCCGGACACGCAAATAGGTACTCATGTCTTCACCTGCGTGTACTCACCATTAGCACACTAACATCGCAAATGAGTGGTCCAGGGTTCATTCCCCAGTTGAGGCGGAAATGTTTTTCAAACCGCAACGGATCTCGATTCTACCCAGATATAATTGGTTACCGAATCAGTCCTGGACAGTAAAGACTGTGTTGGAGAGGAGATGGCTACCGCCCTCATAAAGCAGAGACAATGAAATGTGAGATAGCTAATATCTCACACCCCTACGGCAGTTAAATGCTATGGGTTAACTTAACTCTACATTTATTCGCTATTATATAATCACCGACAGCTAGAGTTCTCTCTTTGAAGGCAAATATTCGACCACGCCCACGGTAGCGCTTATTTCAGGCATCGTCATAATTCATGCCCCGTTCATTTATTTTGGACATGGAAAAGGAATTATCACCCTTAATAGTTATGGGTGACAGACAGATGGACAGACCGACCGACAGACAGACATACTGACAGACGAACGGATGGAGAGACCGAAAGACAGACAGGCAGGCAGATAGACCGAGAGACCGACAGACAGGCAGGTAGACAGAAAGGCAGACAGACAGACATATTGATATATAGTTAGATAGATTAGATAGATTAGACAGACAGACGGACGGACAGACAGAGAGACACATATAAAGATACATAGATAGATTAGATTTGATTAGATTAGATTAGATTAGATTAGATTAGATGGGATAGACAGATATATTAGATAGGTAGGCGGATAGGCAGGCAGGCAGGCAGGTAGGTAGGTAGATAAATAGATAGATAGACAGACAGAGAGACAAACAGAGAGACAGACAGGCAGGACAGGACAGGACAGGACATGCGGGCAGGCAGGCAGGCAGGCAGGCAGGCAGGCAGGCAGGCAGGCAGGCAGGCAGGCAGGCAGGCAGGCAGGCAGGCAGGCAGACAGACAGACAGACAGACAGACAGACAGACAGACAGACAGACAGACAGACAGACAGACAGACAGACAGACAGACAGACAGACAGATAGATAGATAGATAGATAGATAGATAGATAGATAGATAGATAGATAGATAGATAGATAGATAGATAGATAGACAGACAATGAAATATTTATATAATATATATATAACAAATAAGCACACACACACATATATATATATATGTATATATATATATATATATATATATATATATATATATATATATATATATATATATATATATATAGACAAACAGAGAAGAAGATAGATGGGGGAACATTAGTCAGAAAGCTACTACCAATGTTGATAGACACAGTTTATAAACTTCTCTATTGTTTTCTATTCTCTTGAAACTGTCTTTGAAGACAGCGCTCAGATAGAAGATCACGCATACAGTGTCACTTCTGATTAAAACTGACGGTGTTATTATCTATTCAGAAAGTTTCATTTTGTTTCCACCGATAATATTTGGTTGTAGTTTGTGTTATTTCAAGAAAAAAACATACAAACATATTATATTTGACAGAATGACACTCAGAATTGAATAATTCAAAGTTGTTTAGTTCTTTTCATATGTGAAATTTCGACGTTCAATGGCAGACACACAAAGAAGGATTGAGGCTTTTGAAAACAATTTCTACAGACATTTGTTAAAAATTAGCTATATAAAATACAATACAAATATATTTGTCCGGCAGCAAACAAACAAAATTGCAGAATATCAATAACCATTTTTGACAGTGGAGAAACGGCGTAAACTTGTTTCGTTTGGAGATGTAACGAGAAACAACTAGTTTCTTAAAATTATTATGCGAGAAACAGTCGAGGGTAGAAGGAGAAAGGGAACTCTGTTATAATCCTGGATTGATCACATTAAAGTAAGGTTTGGGTTTGATGTTATACACTCCACCAAATGCTGAGGATAGAGATTTTGCAGACCTTTTTTATGCCTATGTATTCAGTGTGACAGACAGACAGACATTGCACTAGCATCACGTGCCTTTAACAGACTGTCTAATATCTGGATGTGAAAGTCAATCATCACACGCACGAAAATGCGCTTATTTAATTCCTGCGTTATTCCGGTGCTATCATATGGATGTGAGAGCTGGAAAAGCTCTTTGTCTTCAGAAAAGAAATTACTGAGTTTTGAGAACAAATGTCTTCGTAGGATAACTAACACCCATTGGAGTGAATTCAAATCGAATGATAAAATCAGAGAAGAGACACATCAAAATTTCACCAAAGATGTTATCAGAAAACGCCGTTGGTCCTACATCGGGCATGTCCTACGCGCAGACATCAATAGAATACACCACCAATCTCGTGAATGGTTACCTACAGGCAAGAGAGCCAGGGGAAGACCAAAAGAAACACGCAGAAGAACAATACGTAGAGCAAAAAAAATCAATATTCATACTATTCAAGAACTGCACAGAATAGCGTTGAACAGACAGAATTGGAGAGATCTGACCTCTGCCATATGCGCTAACTTCAGAGCAAAAGGAAAATGAATGAATCGAGTGTGGCTCTGTACGACAATAACTGATTATGCGTCTTATTACTCTATCTATCTACTTATTATTCTATATATCTACTTATTATTCTATCTATCTATTTATTATTCTATCCATCTACTTATTATTCTATCTATCTACTTATTATTCTATCCATCTACTTATTATTCTATCTATCTACTTATTATTCTATCTATCTACTTATTCGCTAAACCCATTGTTGTCTTTTAGCGTCATTGGTAGAATAGTTTTCTTGATATGGCCTGATAATATTATGGAATTTTAACCTCCAAAACAGTCAAAAGTCGTAGAGGATTGCCTTCACTGTACTCTGTTTCCCATATGTATTCCGTCACTCTCAACGAGTAATACAACGAGTAATACACAGTTATCTACGAAACAAAACAACAGCTCACAAGTACCGACATATATCACACAACGCCATTGGATCATAAAGCATGAACCCATGATGTTAAGCTGCTCGCCTTGTGTTCAACAGGTCATGAGTTCGAATCCGGCTCGTGTCGTCTTGTTTATAAGGTAGATTTTTTCAGAGATCCCTGTGGATTATCAATTGAAGCTACAGAGTTACGTGCTGTGAGTGGTACTCTCTGCAGGCGGTGTGCCGATTCGTTGAGAGTGACGGAGTACATATGTGAAACCGAGTACAGTAAAGTCAATCCTCTACGACCCCCTTTTGAACCCATTTTGAACTTATTAAGCATTTAGCAACCAACCAATAATCCAGTAGAATGTATTTCAGTTGAATAGAATGATTTTGAATGTGAACGTAGCATGTCTTACATAATCGTATCACTACGTTGATCTCTCTTGTAACTATGGATGCATGTCCCAGGCACCTTAAGTCGATATAAAATTTCTATTATTATTGTAGATTCATAGGATAACACCTCTGATTCGCTTATTTAATGAACTTGTCAAACCAACCTAGGTGCGTGATTCAGCTGTAAGCGGCTTTAATTGTATACTTACCAAACGTGCTCTACTGCCTGCTTATGCCCCCTGTATGGGCACGTCTGCCTTCAATAATGTATACATATGATCGTTGACTCTACATTGGCAGCTCTAAGAATGGATATTTCGTCTCTGTCCTACTTTCTAGTAATGAATATTATGTATTTCTTGAAACAGTTTCAAAATAATCTCCAAGATACGGTTCAGTACATTCTTTTATTCCTGACCCTCTACTGGAATAACTATTTTCCATAATTTATAAGAATATTTTTTTAATTTTCCATAATTTTCCATATTTTCCATAATTTATAAAAATTGTTCCATAATTTATAAGAATTTTAAAAAAAATGTGTTACTGAACTGTACAAATTACAATTTAGACCATCTTCTATCTATCTTTATGTTTGCTAAACCCTTTATTGCCTTTCATCGTCTGGAGTAGAAGCGTTTTCTTGAGAACGCCTAGTGTGTGCTGAGTAATTTGTGGAATTTGTTGCAGCTTTTATGTCGGTAGTCCATCGTTTTCGAGGTCGGTCTCTAGGTCTGCCTTCATTGTATCTGTGTAGCATAGCTTGCTGTGGTATGCTGTCTGATGGTAGTCTGCTGATGTGTTCATACCATTTGGTATATTGGCTTTAATATACTCTAAGATTGAGGTGGTGCCTGTTTTTTGTCTAATATCATCATTCCTCATTCTGTCTCTAAGTGATATCTTTTGGATTCTGTACAAACATGCCATTTTAGCTGTCACAAGTTTACGTTTGTCTTGTGCTTTCATTTCCCATGTTTGCCATTGGTAGCAAAGCGTTGTCATAAAATTCTTTATGAATAGTGTTATTCCGGTGTTTAAAACAAAATTTTTGTTTCTGAAGATTGGTGTCATTTATCGTAGGGCTTGATATGCTTTGCTACATCTATTCTGTATTTCTTTAATACTCTTGCTATCTGTTGTTATATTACTTCCTGGGTATGTGAATTATGCCACTTGTTTAAGTCTGTGATTTCAAATATATTGATGTTTCTTTCTGTCTTCCTATCTTCATTACTTCAGTCTTTTCTGTGTTTATCTTCATGTTAAAGGTTGGCATGTTTGATGTAATCTTGTCTATTTGTCTTTGTAGTTGCTCTGCTAATGATGCTACAAGTGCTTGGTCGTCTGCAAATAGCAATTTGTTTAAGTTATCCCTGATGTTGTTTTCTTCCGTTGTCTTTGCTACTTTGCATATGTGATCTATGTTTGTTATACGCATGTGGTTGCGTGTATGGGTCTCACCAATGGCCCACTAGACAAACCATCCATGCAACAGAAAATCTTAGTGGATGACATGCCGTTATATTGAGGTTATCTTCTTATAGAAGCTTCATGGCACGTCATTTATACAATTATGCTTTTGTTTGGTTGTTGAAATGTGTTTCATGTTTACTTGAATATATATGTATGCACCCTCTGTGGTTGGGAGGGAGCCATTGAAGCACTGTGCAGCGCTGGGTAGGAGGAAAATGACAGCACTGCTTTTTCCTATGGCTGAGACCCATCATAGAGGCACAGTGACTCAGGACGTGACAATCCTTTTGACTTGAACATTTAGTTGCATGCCTGGAGCAATAGAGATGTTCGGTATAACCAGTAGTCAATTGGTGGCGGGGAATGAGCACAGAAAACCCTATCTTGGCTACAGTGACTGGGAGCATTGTATAGGCTAAAACCTACCTTCCTGGAGGTGTGATAGTTATTCTCTGTCTCTGTTCCGGGGTGGGCCGAAAATTCACAGACTTCACAGCAGTATAACGCCATTTAAATGGCATTGGGTCAAAGGGCATGAGCCCATGGACCGCTGGATCAGTAACCAACCAACCCAACCATGTTTGTTATAAACAATAGAGGGCATAGTACACATCCTTGCCTCACTCCCGAGTGAATTTGTACAAACAATTTTGATGTACATGTGCGCGTTCTTGCAGCTCATTGACTATCGGCGTATATGATCTGACAAAGGTTTATCAGATGCTGAGGGACTCCATGTCTGTAGTGTTTTCCATAGCTGTGATCCACTCCGTCGAAAGTTTTTTTCTCGGTCTACGAATGTTACATATAAGTCTTGGTTATGTTGTGTCGTTCTTTCTGATAGCCAAATATAAACACCCACATGCCTTTATTAGATAACATAAACATACCTTCAGTATATAACTCCCAGGTACCTTCAGTAGACAACAGCCACACACCTTCAGTAGACAACAGCCACATACCTTTATTATACAATATCCACATACCTTTATTATGCAACGCCCACGTACCTTCAGTAGACAACACCCACATACCTTTATTATACAACACCCACATACCTTCATTATACAACACCCACATACCTTTATTATATTATACAACGCCCACATACCTTCAGTAGACAATACTCACATACCTTCAGTAGACAACAGAAACATGCCTTCAGTAGACAACGCTCAAATACCTTCAGTAGACAACACACACACACACATGCATTCAGTAGACAACACACACATGCCTTCAGTAGAAAACGCTCAAATACCTTCAGTAGACCACACACACATACCTTCATTATACAACACCCACATACCTTTATTATACAACGTCCACATACCTTCAGTAGACAACGCCCACATATCTTTATTACACAACGTCCACATACCTTCAGTAGATAACGCCCACATATCTTTATTATACAACGTCCACATACCTTTATTATACAACGCCCACATACCTTCAGTAGACAACGCCCACATACATTCAGTAGAGAACGTCCACATACATTCAGTAGTCAACGTTCACATACATTTATTATACAACGTCCACATACCTTTATTATACAACGTCCACATACCTCTAATATACAACGCCCACATACCTTTATTATACAACGCCCCCATATCTTTATTATACAACGCCCACATACCTTTATTATACAACGCCCACTTACCTTTATTATACAACGCCCACATACCTTTATTATATAACGCCCACATACCTTTATTATACAACTCCCACATACCTTTATTATACAACATCCACATACCTTCAGTAGACAACGCCCACATACCTTCAGTAGACAACGCCCACATATCTTTATTATACAACGCCCACATACCTTCAGTAAACAACGCCCACATATCTTTATTATACAACGTCCACATGCCTTCAGTAGACAACGCCCACATACCTTCAGTAGACAACGCCCACATATCTTTATTATACAACGTCCACATACCTTCAGTAGACAACGCCCACATATCTTTATTATACAACGTCCACATACCTTCAGTAGACAACGCCCACATATCTTTATTATACAACGTCCACATAACTTCAGTAGACAACGCCCACATACCTTCAGTAGACAACGCCCACATATCTTTATTATACAACGTCCACATACCTTCAGTAGACAACGCCCACATATCTTTATTATACAACGTTCACATACCTTCAGTAGACAACGCCCACATACCTTCAGTAGACAACGCCCACATACGTTACGTAGACAACGCCCACGTACCTTGAGAAGACAAACACCAAGCTCACAATCTAACAATACTCTATATTAAACATATTTTTACCCCTACAGTTTTAGTTTTACAGAAATCATTGTCTTGTCCTGTTACATACATCTTACGAAATGTCTTGTTTTATTGCTACGATCGACATACGACCTCTGGTGCATTGATATTGCCGTTACTGCAAATCATAAACTCGAAGAATAACTGTAATTACTTGTATACCTTCCTGTTATTAGTATTCCTACGAAACATAAAGATGTGTCGTTCTCTCTCTTTTTATCTCCTTGTCTGTGTTTCACTCGGCTATATTTGGAATGACATTTACTCCATGGAAAATAAGTGTTTAGTTCAGCGGTTCGTAAATTTTGTACTTACAAAATTTCAATGAGTCTAATTATAACATTTTTCTTATCTACCGCGGGTACCGAAAATATATTTCCATTTATATTTTTATTGTAAATGTAAGGTGTAGGATTATATACATATCTTTTCAAGTCTCTGTGAACATCCTTAGAGAATCGCACGGGCTTCATGGAGTTTAGAGATCACAGTTTCAGAACCGCTGGTTTTGTTGAACAGGATGGGTTACAGAGTATATTTCTTCTTGAGTAGAATTTTAGGTTGTTTGATAGCTAGTGCGTGAAATTATTTTTGTTTATCGTTCATTGTTTGTTAGTGTACGTTTTCGAGTGTGATAGTTTCCGTGGGTGTTTGATCGTTTATTTGTTTTTGTGTTTTTTTAATAGTTTGTGCGTGTTATTGTGTTTGTTTATGTTTATAGTTTGTTAGTGTACGTTTTTGAGTTTAATAGTTTGTGTGCGTGTTTGATAGTTTGTGTGTGTGTTTGATAGTTTGTGTGCGTGTTTGATAGTTTGTGTGCGTGTTTGATAGATTGTGTGCGTGTTTGATAGTTTGTGTGCGTGTTTGATAGTTTATGTGTGTGTTTGATAGTTTGTGTGCGTGTTTGATAGTTTGTGTGCGTGTTTGATAGTTTGTGTGCGTGTTTGATAGATTGTGTGCGTGTTTGATAGTTTGTGTGCGTGTTTGATAGTTTGTGTGCGTGTTTGATAGATTGTGTGCGTGTTTGATAGTTTGTGTGCGTGTTTGATTGTTTGTGTGCGTGTTTGATAGTATGTGGTCGTGTTTGATAGTTTGTGTACGTGTTTGATAGTTTATGTTCGTGTTTGATTGTTTGTGTGCGTGTTTGATAGCTTGTGTGAAATTGTGCTTGTTTCTTTGTGTGTTTGCTTCTATGTGTGGGTGTTTTGTGTTCGTCTGTTCATGTGTTTCTATGTTTGTGTTTGCATGTGTGTATGTGTTTGAGTGTTTGCGTGTGTGTTTGCGTGAGTTATTGTGTTTGCTTGTCTGAGTGTTTGTTTGTGTGTATTTATTTGTGCGTGTATCTGGATGAGGTTATTTGTATTTCTGTTTGTGTATGTGTTTGTGTGAGTATTTATGTGTGTATATATTTGTTTCTTTGTTTCGATCCCCAGAAATTACGAGCTATTAAGCTGAATTTTGTTTCTCATACTCATATCGGAAAGATGGAAAAGCTACCCAGAAAACACCACCTCTCAGGCTCAGGCAATACTTTGACAAGCCGTCTTCTACCGTGACCTTCGACAGTGCAATGCACTGAGACGGCCATGCGTTTACTTACACAGTTATGAATGCAATTAAATTGTGTTTCTGCTGAGAGGCAACAAGAGGACGTTTTCTCCGCTGCTGTAAGCTGTGCAACAGGAGACGTTGTCTCCACTACTGTAAGCAGTGCAACAGGGAACAATTTCTCCGCTACTGTAAGAAGTGCAACAGGGAACAATTTCTCCGCTACTGTAAGAAGTGCAACAGGGAACGTTTTCTCCGCTGCTGAAGTGCAAAAAGGATGATTTATTTTCTACTTCAGGCAGTTGCATCCTCTATGTATTTATCTAGTTGCTAAACCTTTATTGCATTTCATCGTCAGGGGTAGAAGAGTTCTCTGTAGATGACCCTCATGTGTGCTGAGTATATTGTGGAATTTGTCGCCTCTTTTATTTCGGTGGTCCATCGTTTTCGAGGTCGGCATCTAGGTCTTCCTTAACTGTATCTGTGTAGCATAACCTGCTGTGATATGTCGTCTTGTTGTAGTCTGCTGATGTGTGCAAACAATCTGATCTGCTGGCTCTTAATATACTCCAAGATTGGGGCGGTGCCGGTTCTGTGCCTAATGTCCTCATTTCTCACTCTGTCTCTTAGCGATATTCATAGGATTCTGCGTAAGCATGCCATTTCATCTGTCACTAGCTTGTCGTGTGCTGTCGTTGTCCATGTTTGGCATAATAATAATTTTGGAAAGTGTTATTTTGGTGTTTAAATCTACATCTTTGTTTCTGAGGATTTAGACACTATCTATGATTTATTCGCTAGCTCGGGAGTGCAGTACATCAAAGAGATTGATACTCTAAGTTAAACCGCTACATCCTTGTAGGCTATGAACTGTTAGGGTTAAATGCAAATGGTGTAAACCATAAACATACCGGTGAACATAAGTGGGAATCCAACGATGTATCATCCCTGAAATATCGTAAGTGACTATTTAGAATAGTCCTTCAATTTAGAAGGTTATTTTCTAATTATCAAAGAGGAATTATATTGTCACTTTTCTTCGTTTATGACGTAATCAATTATTGCGTAGTAACAGTTTTGATTTGTCATCAATTATTACTCAGGTTCTGTAACTCCAACATCATCCATATTCTATCATATGAATGCGAAAGTTGGAAAGACACAAAAGCCACAGATAAGAGACTCGACTCCTTTGAAAACAAATGCCTACGTACCATTCTGAATGTTAAGTGGAGTGACTTTAAATCTAACACTACTATAAGAGAGGAAATCAAACAAACCTATATATCTTCCTTCATTAGACAAAGGCGTTGGACTTACATCGGCCATGTTCTCAGAATGAACAGCATAATAATTCCCCAGCAGTCACTATATTGGGTGCCACCCGGAGTAAGAAGAAGAGGGAGACCTAGAGAAACTCTATTAAAAACCATTAATAGACAAGGCATGTCTCAATGAACCTAAACAACACACAACAATTGAAAGACCTGGCAACACAAAGACAGAAATGGAAAGATATGATTTCTGCCCTATCCGCCGCCTATGGCCCTGGAGGAACATAACATAACATCAAACCATAGTATCAAACCATAGAACAGCCTATAACAAACAGCACCATGTATTATCAATTTCGGACAAGATTTATACTGATTGACAGCAGAAGATCGTAAGAATTATCTCCAGAACTTTATAACAAGTATGATATATTTTCACCAGTATAGCTAGAAACTTAAAGACAAGACATAACAGCATTGAGCAGCCGACATTTGTGTTGACATATCTGTGATCGTCTCAACGTCAGAAAATCGGTACCAAACCTAATGTTCTGGAACGTTCTATCATTGATGACTCCTCCACGGCGTAGGTTCTATAGGTCATAATAGTCAGACATTTTCTGGTCAGCCACTGACTAGGCGGTTGAAAATCTTTGGATGATTAATGACCCAGAGGTGGATGGATCATTTCTTTGACCCATAACATTTGGATGAGTGTCTTTTTAGTGTTTTCGAGTAGACTTCCGTGTATACGGTTGTATAATCTGAGTAAATAAACAAACTTAAAAGGTTGCCATGGATAACATTTTGCGGTGGTGAAGCGACGCCATCTTGTTTGTTTTGGATATGTAACCAGGCACGGCTCATTTTCTAAAAAATATTTTGCAATGTCAGATCGTGGGGAGAGGAGAAGAAGTGGTCAAAGAACGTGCTATATTTTAGCAGCAAGGAATGGTGTGGACATGATTTGTCTACTTTCCTTCAAATAGCTTAGCATATAGAGATGTATGGAGAGTTTATTGTGTTGGTGTCTCCAGTGTGGTGCTCCTACGACCCTCACAGGTTATAGGCAATATTGTTATAATCAGGGGAATTTATGGACGTTTCCTAATTGCATTGTCAGTGGGACCGGTGGTTTATGTAATGGTAAGGCCTAAGTTTAAATAATATAAACATATATTTTAAAAATATGTAAACATGACATGAATAGACAACCGTCCGTGTGTACATTTGGGCAGGAAGCATAGACTACGGAATATATCCTGCAAGACTGCGTTACATTAAACCATGTACATTTTTGGAACGTGGAATCGAATTCATAATTGTACCAGTATTGGATAACCATGCGGTGAATACCCTCTCACTGTGGAATACCAGGAAATGAAAAAACAGACCAATTGGCAAAGGAAGGTGCTGCCGAGGACCAACCAGATGTACCAATCACCTACCATCAGAAAAAAAAACAGATGATCAAGTCAATAAGAAAACCACAAACACCGACAGAAGATGACTATTACATTATGAATAGATCAGAACAAATTGTAATTCTGCTCCTCAGAACGGGACACAACCGACTCCGCAGTCACAAGTTCACAAAATTGAAGATAGGCAACACGGCCATGTGTACATGTGGACAGGCAGCACAGAGTGCCAAGCATATACTTCAATATTGTTCTCAGTATGAAACGCTGAGGCAGACATATTGGCCAGAGGAAACAACACTGGAATCAAAGCTCTATGGGCCACTGTATGAACTACAAAAGACAGTGAGTTTTGTTCAGGAGACAGAATTACACATATAGACAGTGAACGAAAGAAGAAGAAGAATTGTACCCAGAATCATTAATATCTTTAGAATTCATGTCCGAGTTTTATTGTATTCCATATAGTTTTTCCATGTGGGGTTGGTTATCATATTTTCCCACAGTCTTCTTTTTCGTTTGCTGTCAATCATTCACTATACAGATGTTCTTCCATACCACAATACAGGTTGTCTAGCGTCATCGTTATTGGCCTTCTCCGTCTCATCTTGCTCTTAAACGTGCGTGCTGTCTTTAATCTTCAACGTGCGTGCTGTCTTTAATCTTCAACGTTCGTGTTGTCTTTAATCTTCAACGTGCGTGTTGTCCCGATTTGTTACACGTTTCCTCTTCTCGCAAGTCAAAAAATTTAGACTTGTGAGTTTCATTACTGTTCATTACGTCCGGACAGCAAATAAATCCTGGTTGTGATTTCTCGCTTGACACGCCCACTCCTCCAGTCGACGCAGTTGTATATGAGTACCTGACGTATGAGTTGGGGGCGGTAAAGACAGAAAAGAAGGGAACTGGCCACCCTACCTAATAGTTGCTGCGGTTTAGTACATCAAAGAGTTATCTTCATCCCCGACGGCAGGTTGCTGCCATGGGGCATACCTTTACCTTTACTGTTCATGAAAATAATTATCACCTGGGAAACAGGTAATAATGTTTTACTGGACAACTAACACACTATCACTGTCGGATGCCCGTGTGTTGCCGGGGCCTGAAAGGGGAGCAAAGAATAGCAACACTTTTACCTTCCACGCATATCGTAAAAGGCGACTAAGGACGTTATGGAACGGAGTTGGCTTTCCCATTCCATATTGGGTCAGTGACCCAAAGCCATGCTGAAGTCGGATGTGTCAGGTCGAAAGGCGCAGATATCGCAGCAATGCTGTAAACCATGACACAACGTATTCCGTTCTCAGGATTACATCCTGCTAATCTGCAGGAGTTTGATAACAAACGCAGAAGAAGAAGACTGTCGGATACTAACAAGAAATGACAACAAAACACAGGATATACAATCATACAAAGAACAATACACAGGACAAAATCGACGTTTCGAACCAAAAGGCCATTATCAACATACGTACATAAGATAAAAAGACGACAAGTAGAAATGACTACACCACAACAAACGTAAACAAGTGAAAAATGAAATATGGATATAATGTTCTGTTCATGGAGTTCTAACGGTACCACATTGCTCTCGGCGGACCCAGGGTTAGCAGATAACTAATATCCCCCCCCCCCCCAAAGCACCTCCTCCTGGTGCTCCCTGGAAACATAAATACAGTTACACATGCTTTTTCTGGAGAAATATTTGGGGATCGTCTCAGTGAATGTGAAGGCGGTAGATGGAAGGAGAATTGACTGCAGAAGGACAGGCATTATCTCCGACACTTCTGTGGCAATATATGAAGCGGCACTGTCTCCACATAGTGTCAACACATCAACTTCGGTCAAGGAATGGGGGGGGGGGCGACCAGTATGGATGTTACATAATAAATAGAAATCATGCTATATTTTTGACATAAGAGTTGTGAGACAGTCTCTGAAAGGATAACATATTGAGTACAATGAGAGGACATCACAGCGTTAGAGGACAGTACAACGAGAGGACATCACCGCGTTAGAGGGCAGTACAATGAGAGGACATCACAGCGTTAGAGGGCAGTACAATGTGAGGACATCACAGCGTTAGAGAGCATTACAATGTGAGGATATCACAGCGTTAGAGAGCAGTACAATGAGAGGACATCACAGCGTTAGAGGGCAGTACAATGAGAGGACATCACAGCGTTGGAGGGCAGTACAATGTGAGGACATCACAGCGCTAGAGGGAAGTACAATGTGAGGATATCACAGCGTTAGAGGGAAGTACAATGTGAGGACATCACAGCGTTAGAAGACACTACAATGTGATGGTAGATTTCTCTTAGCAAAGAGGGAATTATACACGAAGTAAGGCGAATAATCAGGAATAATTAAGCCGGACAGATTTGTCTGTGGTTATGAGAAATATGGCCGAGGCTTTATAGCAATTGGAAGTGGTATAATTACATCTAAGTACAACAGAACATATATAATAAATACTTCAAGTATGAGGATGGATGTTGAGCACGTTACTCCAGATCCTCGATGACTCTCTGAGACATATCACTGGGACAGTTATATTGTATGATTCTCATTGTACGCTTTGAAAGATTTAATAAGGCCGGTGACAGTATGAGCTGATGGACTTAATAGAACGTTGCAATCTTGTAGCTGTCAGATGGATTTCCTATCAGGAACATGATGGCAATGACGGATTTGAGAGAACAGATGCGTATGTTGTATAATCGGTGAAGTGAGAATGATAAGGGGGAACATTGTACAGTTACTTCGGAAGCACATATTCATTGTAGACTACACTAGATAAAGGCAAAATATGATACAATTGTTGAATGTAGACAGTACTATAGATGATACATCTAGGATACAATTGTTGAATGTAGACACTAGACACTACTATAGATGATACATCTAGGATACAATTGTTGAATGTAGACACTACACACTACTATAGATGATACATCTAGGATACAATTGTTGAATGTAGACACTACACACTACTATAGATGATACATCTAGGATACAATTGTTGAATGTAGACACTACACACTACTATAGATGATACATCTAGGATACAATTGTTGAATGTAGACACTACACACTACTATAGATGATACATCTAGGATACAATTGTTGAATGTAGACACTACTATAGATGATACATCTAGGATACAATTGTTGAATGTAGACACTACACACTACTATAGATGATGCATCTAGGATATACTTGTTGAATGTAGACACTATACACTACTATAGATGATACATCTAGGATACAATTGTTGAATGTAGACAGTACTATAGATGATACATCTGGCATACAATTGGGGCAGTATGTTATTCAGTGTGGTTTTAGGACCGGGCATCTGGAAGCGTTGCGGAGTGAGCAATATTTTCAACCAGCAAACCACAAGAACTATCAGCATACATACATTCAATATTTACTTGCCAAAACGCAGCATTTATATGTTTTATCGAAGTGGCCATAACGACAGCTCATAATCGATAATCAATATACAGTAATACTTTCTTCATGGTTGCCAACTGTCTGGGCCGCAAATAACTTCCAACACATCAGGGCAAACCAGAACTCACAAATACAATATCACAACAATAACAAACCAATATCTAGAACATATAACAACAAAAGCATAGGATTCTGTTCATTATTCAAATTTTGTGCACCACGTCACTTCCTAATCGAATCAACACAGCTTGACAACTCTGACTAGCCAACCATATTGACAAACTGTCGTACAGGTCTGAACTGAAATTGATCAAGTGTAAATGTGTAGGAACGGGGGGAAAAAGACAAGATAGACATATACGCAGTCGATTCGGTTGTATATATCGTCAGAAACGCGTATTTACACTTCACATTTCTTTTTACCGCAAAGGGAATGCTCAGAGAGGGGGATAAATTGATAATCATCATTAAAGTGAAGTCATCTCAACTAAGTTTGGCTGCAACGGATCTCCATCATCCCCTGTCTCTGTCCTTGACTCTGTTAGACTCTAATATATCTATCTCAGGGCCGCAGCGTGAGAAAATATTAGACAGTGTGACAACCTGGCACGACAAGGAAACAACAACGATCTTGATACATAATACTGTGGACAGAGAGCTGTGGAGAGCCATGACGCCTACGTCAGCCGGCATGACACCTCATGATGATATTTATCTCGTGAACTTTCTCTCAGACTTGTATCTCTGCCTATCCTCGCCTTTACCCTCAAGTAAGGTCTTCAACAAGGTGTCATGTCTGCTAATATGTCCAAAATACTTCAACAAGGTGTCATGTCTGCTAATATGTCCAAAATACTTCAACAAGGTGTCATGTCTTCTAATATGTCCAAAATACTTCAACAAGGTGTCATGTCTTCTAATATGTCCAAAATACTTCAACAAGGTGTCATGTCTTCTAATATGTCCAAAATACTTCAACAAGGTGTCATGTCTTCTAATATGTCCAAAATACTTCAACAAGGTGTCATGTCTTCTAATATGTCCAAAATACTTCAACAAGGTGTCATGTCTTCTAATATGTCCAAAATACTTCAACAAGGTGTCATGTCTTCTAATATGTCCAAAATACTTCAACAAGGTGTCATGTCTTCTTATATGTCCAAAATACTTCAACAAGGTGTCATGTCTTCTAATATGTCCAAAATACTTCAACAAGGTGTCATGTCTTCTAATATGTCCAAAATACTTCAACAAGGTGTCATGTCTTCAAATATGTCCAAAATACTTCAACAAGGTGTCATGTCTTCTAATATGTCCAAAATACTTCAACAAGGTGTCATGTCTTATAATATGTCCAAAATACGTGTCATGTCTGCTAATATGTCCATAATACTTCAACAAGGTGTCATGTCTTCTAATATGTCCAAAATACTTCAACAAGGTGTCATGTCTTCTAATATGTCCAAAATACTTCAACAAGGTGTCATGTCTTCTAATATGTCCAAAATACTTCAACAAGGTGTCATGTCTTCTAATATGTCCAAAATACTTCAACAAGGTGTCATGTCTTCTAATATGTCCAAAATACTTCAACAAGGTGTCATGTCTTCTAATATGTCCAAAATACTTCAACAAGGTGTCATGTCTTCTAATATGTCCAAAATACTTCAACAAGGTGTCATGTCTTCTAATATGTCCAAAATACTTCAACAAGGTGAAAATATTAGAAAACGTCTTCTAATATGTCCAAAATACCTTCTTATTGTTTGAACTTTATTTCTCTGTTTAATTATGTCTACATGTTGCTATTTGTTTTTACTTCGTTTTCTTTTCTTTCCATGAAGGTCTCTTATTCGTCTATATATTCAAAATCTCGCCCGTGCGTTGCCAGGGGCCAGAAAGGGGAGCAAAGATTAGCAACACTGTTTACCTTCCACGCATGTCGTACAAGGCGACTAAGGAGGTTATGGGATGGAGTTGGCTGTCTTATCCCACATAGGGTAAGTGACCCAAAGCCATGCTGAAGTCGGATGTGTCATGCAGAACGACGCAGATATCGCAGCAATGCTGTAAACCATGACACAACGCATTCCGTTCTCCGGACTACCTCCTGCTAATCCTGCAAGAGTGTGAGAATGAACGCAGAAGAAGAAGAAGATATCCATAATCTCAAAGGCTTCAATTCTGTCCTCTAATTAGTTCTTGTTTCATTGTCCATGTTTCTGAACCATAGATTGAAATAGATTAGAAGTGCCATTTTATAATTCTCATTTTTAACTTGTTTGTAATTTGTTTAGATGTTAATATTTTCCTCATGTCATTGAAGGTACTTTTTAGCCATTCCTATTCTCCTTTTAACTTCTGTTTCACATCTGCCATCATTTGTAATATCACCTTGCAATAACTCTTATATAGAATATATCCAGTCTAAGACGAATGTGTTGGGCCATTGGCGCAAATAAAACGGCGATACAACGCATTTCCATTCCATGGACTACATTCTGCTGGAAACATAGTAGGACCGTTGCCCTGCTACAAGAAAGATCCAGCGGGAGTTTGAGAATGAACGCTGAAGAAGAAGAAGATATAGCATATATAATATGCCGAAACAAAAATTGAACTCACAGACACCATGTACACACGAATTTATCTTTGTTTAAAACTTCACAATATATACAACATCCCAATATCTACAATATTCCCATATCTACAACTTCCCACATCTACAACTTCCTCACATCTACAACTTCCCACGGCTACAACTTCCCCCACCTACAACTTCACAATATATACAACATCCCAATATCTACAATTTTCCCACATCTACAACTTCCCACATCTACAACTTCCCACATCTACAACTTCACACATCTACAACTTTTCCATATCTACAACTTCTCCACATTTACAACTTCCCCATATCTAAAACTTCCCATATATACAACTTCTCAACATTTACAACTTCCCCATATCTACAACTTCACCATATCTACAAATTCCCTCATCTACAACTTCTCCACATCTACAACTTCCCCACATCTACAACTTCCCCACATCTACAACTTCCCTCATCTACAACTTCCCCACATCTACAACTTCCCCACATCTACAACTTCTCCATATCTACAACATCCTTATATCTACAGTTACTTCTTGAAGTTTCTTGTAATATTTCTGGCACAGGAAGCACGAGATATCCGCTCAATATTTTTTGTTGTTGTAAACACAATTAACTAATTACTGGGACAATGACATATTCATGACCTGGCTTAGGTATAGACCTGTTAACGGAAATTAAACAGGAATTCATTCGTGACGATTTCATTATTGTTGTGCTTTTAGTTGGTCACTATTTATATAATTGGAGTAGCATGACACAAAAAAACCAAGGCTGACTAACAAAAAGCACGGAAATAATCACAAATCAATCTTTCAGGTCATATTTACTTCGTGTACTGAGGTCTTTACTGGCGATGGTCTGGGCATAATTCCCTTCCGGAATTTCTCCCAGATTTCAGTTTTCTAATTATTATTTTTTACTAAAATCCCATGTCACAACAGCAACGTGTTTTGTCATGACAACGAAATATCCTTAAGCCGTGCTTGAAGACAAATAAAATGACGTGTTCCAACGAGGCGTTTTCTAAACACGGAACGCAAGACGATTTAAATCATACTTTTATTTCAGAGTGTGTCAATCTAGATTTTGTCTCTTCTGAAGTGCTTTTTGGAATGCAGATCTTCTGTGTGTTAGTTCCGATAATTTTTAAATTAAATAGTTTGTTGGTTAGTAGGTTGGTTAGTCTGTTTGTTTGTTAATAGGTTGGTTAGTTGGTTGGCTGGTTGGTTAGTCAATTGATTAGTTGGTTGGCTGGTTGGATAGTCAGTTGGTTAGTTAGTTGACTGGTTGGTTAGTCAGTTGGTTAGTGGTTGGCTAGTCAGTTGGTTAGTTGGATGGCTGGTTGGATAGTCAGTTGGTTAGTCGTTGGTTAGTCAGATGGCTAGTGGTTGGTTAGTCAGATGATTTGGATTTTGGTTGGTTGGTTCGTCAGTTGGTTAGTTGGTTGACTGGTTGGTTAGTCAGTTGGTTAGTTGGTTGACTGGTTGGTTAGTCAGTTGGTTAGTTGGTTGGCTGGTTGGTTAGTAAGTTGATTAGTGGTTGGTTAGTGATTTGCTGGTTAGTTAGTCAGTTGGTTGGCTGGTTGGTTAGTCAGTTGATTAGTTGGTTGGCTGGTTGGTTAGTCAATTGGTTAGTTGATTGGCTGGTTGGATTGTCAGTTGGTTAGTTGGCTGACTGGTTGGTTAGTCAGCTGGTTAGTGGTTGGTTAGTAGATGATTAGGATGTTGGTTCGTTGGTTAGTCAGTTTGTTGGTTGGCTACTCCGTTGGCTAGTTGGCTCGTTATTCAGTTAGTTAGTTAATCAGTTAGTTGGTTGGTTAGTTAGTAAGATAATTGGTTATTTAGTTGGTTGGCTGGTTATTCCGTTAGTATGTTGGTTATTCAGTTGGTAGGTTGGTTATTCAGTTGGTAGGTTGGTTATTCAGTTGGTAGGTTGATTATTTAGTTGGTAGGTTTATTATTCAGTTGGTAGGTTGTTTATTCAGTTGGTAGTTTGATTATTCAGTCGGTAGGTTGATTAATCAGTTGGTAGGTTCATTATTTAGTTCGTAGGTTGGTTATTCAGTTGGTAGGTTGGTTATTCCGTTGGTAGGTTTGTTATTCCGTTGGTAGGTTGGTTATTCAGTTGGTATGTTGGTTATTCAGTTGGTAGGTTGGTTATTCAGTTGGCTAATTGGTTGATAGGTTAGTCATTTAGTTAGTTGCTTAGTTCGTTCGTTAGTCGGTTAGTTGGTTGGTTTTTTAGTTGCCTTTATTGTGTGCTTGCTTCTAACTTTCATTGCGTTAGTTTGTCCTGTATGACTATCTAGAAGATTGCAGCAGAAATCTACAACAGTAGGTTACATCTGAAGATTACGACAGAAGGTTACATCTGAAGGTTACGACAGAAGGTTACATCTGAAAGTTACAATAAACATTGGAACTGAAGGATACATCTGAAAAGTACAATAGAAAAATATATTTGAAGGTTGCAACTGAACGTTACAACTGAATGTGACAACTGAATGGGACAACTGAACGTGACCACTGAATGTGACAACTGAATGTGACAACTGAACGTTACAACTGAATTTTACAACTGAAGGTTACATCAGAATGATACTTCAGAAGGTGACAACCGAAGCAAAACTAATACGACAACTTCTTCAGCTGAGAAGAACATAGTTTCACGGAACATAGGATCTATGAGGATCTTCTGAATTTTTCACGATTCTGATTGAGTTGACCTGTTGCAGGGAGGGACATGTTTAAACAATGTGGATGTTCTTATACAATGTCCTCTTTAGCATGGTCACTGCATGGTCACTGTTCTTATACAATGTCCTCTTTAGCATGGTCACTGCATGGTCACTGCATGGTCACTGTTCTTATACAATTTCCTCTTTAGCATGGTCACTGCATGGTCACTGTTCTTATACAATGTCCTCTTTAGCATGGTCACTGCATGGTCACTGTTCTTATACAATGTCCTCTTTAGCATGGTCACTGTTCTTATACAATGTCCTCTTTAGCATGGTCACTGCATGGTCACTGTTCTTATACAATGTCCTCTTTAGCATGGTCACTGCATGGTCACTGTTCTTATACAATGTCCTCTTTAGCATGGTCACTGCATGGTCACTGCTCTTATACAATGTCCTCTTTAGCATGGTCACTGCATGGTCACTGCATGGTCACTGTTCTTATACAATTTCCTCTTTAGCATGGTCACTGCATGGTCACTGTTCTTATACAATGTCCTCTTTAGCATGGTCACTGCATGGTCACTGTTCTTATACAATGTCCTCTTTAGCATGGTCACTGTTCTTATACAATGTCCTCTTTAGCATGGTCACTGCATGGTCACTGTTCTTATACAATGTCCTCTTTAGCATGGTCACTGCATGGTCACTGTTCTTATACAATGTCCTCTTTAGCATGGTCACTGCATGGTCACTGCTCTTATACAATGTCCTCTTTAGCATGGTCACTGCATGGTCACTGCATGGTCACTGTTCTTATACAATTTCCTCTTTAGCATGGTCACTGCATGGTCACTGTTCTTATACAATGTCCTCTTTAGCATGGTCACTGCATGGTCACTGTTCTTATACAATGTCCTCTTTAGCATGGTCACTGTTCTTATACAATGTCCTCTTTAGCATGGTCACTGCATGGTCACTGTTCTTATACAATGTCCTCTTTAGCATGGTCACTGCATGGTCACTGTTCTTATACAATGTCCTCTTTAGAATGGTCACTGCATGGTCACTGTTCTTATACAATGTCCTCTTTAGCATGGTCACTGCATGGTCACTGTTCTTATACAATGTCCTCTTTAGAATGGTCACTGCATGGTCACTGTTCTTATACAATGTCCTCTTTAGCATGGTCACTGCATGGTCGCTGTTCTTATACAATGTCCTCTTTAGAATGGTCACTGCATGGTCACTGTTCGTATACAATGTCCTCTTTAGAATGGTCACTGCATGGTCACTGTTCTTATACAATGTCCTCTTTAGCATGGTCACTGCATGGTCACTGTTCTTATACAATGTCCTCTTTAGCAGTCACTGGTTTTGCTATTAACAAGCATAACTTATTTTACTAATTTGTCCATGCTGTTATAATCCAACAGGCAGAAATTTAAAATGAATTTAATGCAGTCTTGTGAACCACTGTAGACAGATGCATGTTTTGTTTTGTGAAGTAACTGTTGACAGTGCAATTCTTTGCTTATCTTTTGATTCCTTATGTTCTTGATAAAGGTTTTATGATCAAAACGTCAACGCGTTTTGTTAACTTCCAGTTATAAGTAAAACCTCATTACACCAAATTTCTACATTTGACCTGTGGTATCGTTGGGGTATTACGTGATCTGATCTTTTGTGTTATTAGTGTAGGACAATACGTAGCCATCTTCAGCACTATAACACATTTAAACAGACAGAAAACATGAAATAAAACACTCATTTTTGATTATTTCTATCTATTTCGTTGACCAGTCGTGGCTCTTTTTTTGGACAGACGACTCTAGGTATGTGAAAGTGAGCTACGAAAACCACGACAATAATAAAAAAATGTCATGAATGAAGTCATGTTTAGGCATTGTTCAGAGGTCTATACTGTAGCCAGGTCTTTTATTTTATTATCTTTATTGTTTTTATTAGCTTGTATTGTATTTTATTATCTTTATCGCCAACGCCAGCCGGCATGTCACCTGATGATGATGATGATCTTTATTGTCTTTTCCCAGGTGGTTTATTATCCACTCATGCCGTTAAGCGTAGGGGTAATTTGAGCTGGAGCTTCCGTTCTAAAGCCAGATGCGTGGCCTCGGCTGTGCTATGAACGTGTCTGTTCAGGGTCTCCCTGACGTTTTCTATCCATCGTTTCCGTGGTCTTCCTCTGGCTTTGTGCCCTGATCTCATTTGGTTATATGCCTGTATGGGCAACTTGTCGTGATGCATTCTCATAATGTGACCAAACCACTTGATCTGATGCTTTTCTATGTATTCTGTGCAAGGTATTATACCTATTCTTTCCCTGATATCTTCATTTCGTAATCTCTCAAGCATGGTGACATCTGGAGTCAGGTCATGCCATGTAATATGTGATCTGATGTCTGTATTGTCGCTCTGCAGGCTAAAGAGTCGCTGAGACAGGCTCAGTGTCGTTGCACTTAAAAACGGCAGCGAATCAGTCGAAATAGTGTGACTAATTATGTAATATGCTACCGCAATGTACGCCCATGCTCATGCGCGAATAAATGAATGATATTTTTGCACCAATACACGATTTCCATCTTTCCCGTAATCTAATACTCGTCAAGGGACAACTAGAAATCCGATTTCTAGCAACGGCAGACAACTTGCTCTAAGCCTCGCAAAAAGCGGCGTTGAAGTTATCAATATTGTAAAAATTAATTCCCCTGGGTTCATTATATCCCTGAACATGGATATCTTGTACTGGCTAAATTGGAAAGCTAAATCTGTTTCTGAGAAAGCAAAAAATATATTTGGCTATATATTGTCGAAAAATCATTTTGCTTCATTTGTACAAGGATTCAACACTTTAAAAATTATTTGTTCGACTTTTAAAGAAAAAATATTTATCTAAAGTTGCTTTAGGGAGCCGTGTAGCGCAGTGGTTAACGCACTGGCTTCGCATATGAGTGGTGCTGGTTTAATTCCGCAGTTGAGGCGGAAATGTTTTTCAGATCGCAACGGCTCCCAGGTCGACCCAGCCTTAAATGCATTCCCCAGTTGAGGCGGAAATGTTTTTCAGATCGCAACGACTCCCAGGTCGACCCAGCCTTAAATGGGTAACGGATTAATCCGAGAAGTAAAGACTGCGAGGGAGAGGAAATGGCTACCGCCCTCATTTGCAGAACCTCTGAAATGTGAGATCGCTAACATCTCACACCCCTACAGCATTAATAAATGCTATGGGCTACTTTACTTTTACAGTTGCTTAACTGGTCCGCTTAATCTTGTGATATGACAGAATATCTCGTGCAGAAATGATCAGAAGAGTTTGACCAATCACAAATTAGAACCTAATACCAGAATCAAGACAAAACAGAATCAGTCTTCTTCAGTGAGATTAAAAATATTAATTTTGTGATTTTCGTTGGTCGCTATTTATATATTACAGGACAATGACAGGAATTGGCAAGACAATAGCAGAACAATGACTTTACTATATATTTAACAGGGCATATCAGGATGTGCAACGTGGAAACATGGAAACAGGGTAACAAAAATCATACCCGTGTCATTTCTTGATGTTCTCAATCCTATTTTTTGTCATTATCTAGTCTCCTTTCAGTCTCGACAACCGATAATTTTAAAGATAATTAAGATAAAAGTTAATTTTAACAAGTCATTTGTTAAATGTCCAAAACAAACACGTACACACCGTCTTAACACCCGCCAAAAGTGGTTTTTGATAACCAGCAAGATTGTTTCTTCATTGCCGGACAGATCTGCAAGATTGTTCCTTGCTGCCGGACAGATCTGCAAGATTGTTCCTTGCTGCCGGACAGATCTGCACGATTATTCCTTGCTGCCGGACAGATCTGCACGATTGTTCCTTGCTGCCGAACCAATCTGCACGATTGTTCCTTGCTGCCGGACAGATCTGCAAGATTATTTCTTTGTTGCCGGAGCAATCTGCAAGATTGTTTCTTTGTTGCTGGAGCAATCTGCAAGATTGTTTCTTTGTTGCCGGAGCAATCTGCAAGATTTTTCCTTGCTGCCTGACAGATCTGCAAGATTATTTCTTTGTTGCCGGAGCAATCTGCAAGATTGTTTCTTTGTTGCTGGAGCAATCTGCAAGATTGTTTCTTTGTTGCCGGAGCAATCTGCAAGATTTTTCCTTGCTGCCTGACAGATCTGCAAGATTATTTCTTTGCTGCCGGACAGATCTGCACGATTGTTCCTTGCTGTGGGACAGATCTGCAAAATTGTTCCTTGCTGCCGGACAGATCTGCACGATTGTTCCTTGCTGCCGAACCAATCTGCACGATTGTTCCTTGCTGCCGGACAGATCTGCAAGATTATTTCTTTGTTGCCGGAGCAATCTGCAAGATTGTTTCTTTGTTGCCGGAGCAATCTGCAAGATTTTTCCTTGCTGCCTGACAAATCTGCAAGATTATTTCTTTGTTGCTGGAGCAATCTGCAAGATTGTTTCTTTGTTGCCGGAGCAATCTGCAAGATTGTTTCTTTGTTGCTGGAGCAATCTGCAAGATTGTTTCTTTGTTGCCGGAGCAATCTGCAAGATTTTTCCTTGCTGCCTGACAAATCTGCAAGATTATTTCTTTGCTGCCGGACAGATCTGCACGATTGTTCCTTGCTGTGGGACAGATCTGCAAAATTGTTCCTTGCTGCCGGACAGATCTGCAAGATTGTTCCTTGCTGCCGGACAGATCTGCAAGGTTGTTCCTTGCTGTCGGACAGATCTGCACGATTATTCCTTGCTGCCGGACAGATCTGCAAGGTTGTTCCTTGCTGTCGGACAGATCTGCACGATTATTCCTTGCTGCCGGACAGATCTGCACGATTGTTCCTTGCTGCCGAACCAATCTGCACGATTGTTCCTTGCTGCCGGACAGATCTGCAAGATTATTTCTTTGTTGCCGGAGCAATCTGCAAGATTGTTTCTTTGTTGCTGGAGCAATCTGCAAGATTGTTTCTTTGTTGCCGGAGCAATCTGCAAGATTGTTTCTTTGTTGCCGGAGCAATCTGCAAGATTGTTTCTTTGCTGCCGGACAATTCTGCAAGATTGTTTCTTTGCTGCGGGACAAATCTGTAAAATTGTTTCTTTGCTGACGGACAAATCTGCAAGATTGTTTCTTTACTGCTGCGTAAGTTTACGACATATTTTATAGAATTTTTTTTAATGTAATCTAGTTGCATAGGATTTCAAGATCAATAATTGATTAATTCTGTAACCTATAGATTCATTTTAACTACATTCTTCAATACTTGTTGGTTATTCCAAAAATGCAGCTCTATTTTCACCAGTAATTCCATATGTCTTTCATTTTCATTGATGAAAGACTGTGTGTGGGCGGGGCACTTTGAATTGTAGGTTCCTCAGTAATTTCATAATTGAATTTCCTTTCAGTATTCCTAGGATCACAAGTTTGTCACATGCTTGAACTATGTCTAATTCACATTGATTGTGTTCAACGGTTAACCTGTTCCCGTGAAATTTGAGCTTCCTAAATCTAAATAAATATTTTTATCACTTGGCATTGTTTACACTTTCAGAAATCACACAAAATTTAGGAAAGTTATATGTAAAAACTATTCAAAATCTACCTAGGCTAATAACCAAGGGGCTTAAATAGTGTTCACATTTTATTAACAACTACCGGTTTGGGAGCATACATTATATAAAACATGACGGGAGGTATCAATAGTTGTAAATAAGATTGCACAACTCCGTTTATGTCTGGATGTATTTTTATTTCAGGAATAGAGAAAGGGAACACCTCAACATCACTGAATCATCATTTCTCACTCACTAATTAATTGATTCTAAAAATGTTAACGGATTTATGTTGAGAAACGGTTGATCTTAATTTATACACCATTTGTAATGTACTGTTAATAAAAATGTTCCACTATTCTCTGCTATATCTCACCCGCCAACCCTTAAGAAGAAGATTAACAAGATTAGGAAGAAGACTTGGAGGATGAAGGGGACTAAGAAAATTAGGAGGAAGAAGACAAGGAGGAACAAACAGATTAAGAAGATTAAGGTAAAGATGTGTCCCATGGCAACATATGTCGTCGGGGATGAAGTTTAACTCTTCGTGCATTAAGCTGCAACAACTATTTAAGAACATTGGGAAGAATTATAAGGAGAAGATTTAGAAGAAGAAGACGTAAACTAGGAAGAAGAAGATGAAGATTAAAAAGAAGAGGACTAGGAAGAAAAAGAAGAACTAGAAAGAAAAAAACATTTAGAATAATTATTAAGAGGAAGACATGGAAAAAGAAGACTAGGAGAAAAAGAATATCAAGAAGATTAAGAAAAGTAAGACTTGGAAGAAGAAGATTAAGAAAAGTAAGACTTGCAAGAAGAAGAAGATTAAGAAAAGTAAGACTTCCAAGAAGAAGAAGATTAAGAAAACTAAGACTTGCAAGAAGAAGAAGATTAAGAAAAGTAAGACTTGCAAGAAGAAGAAGATTAAGAAAAGTAAGACTTGGAAAAAGAAGAAGAATAAGATTAGGAAAGAATTTAATAAGAAAGTTAAGAAGAAAAGGAAAAAGAAAGAAATGTGGATTAGAAACAACTCCTGTGGACTAGAAACAACTCCTGTGGATTAGAAACAACTCATGTGGATTAGAAACAACTGCTGTGGATTAGAAACAACTCATGTGGATTAGAAACAACTCCTGTGGATTAGAAACAACTCCTGTGGATTAGAAACAACTCCTGTGGACTAGAAACAACTCCTGTGGATTAGAAACAACTCCTGTGGATTAGAAACAACTGCTGTGGATTAGAAACAACTCCTGTGGATTAGAAACCACTCCTGTGGATTAGAAACAACTCCTGTGGATTAGAAACACCTCCTGTGGATTAGAGGGAATAAACAAGACTTAAAATTAAACTAAAGAACAATTTATCATTAGAAGAAACTGCAGAATTTTGTGAAGCCTCATACTCCACAGGGAATTGCAATGTGAGGTCGTGTTAATTCACCTACTCGTAGTAATTTCACAGTAATTCACTCGAAAGGAAGTGATTTCGCTCTCTCCTCTACCCCCCCCCCCCTTTCCACTTCCAGATCTTATTAAAATAGGTTGAAGAAACAACAAAAAAGGAGGAAAAAAACATAATTGTTTCGTAAGAATGTCTGGAAACGCCATTTTCATTTAACCAAACTGCGCTGATCCCAAAATCTGTTGACCAAAATGAAAACAGACCAGTAAGGGAATGAAGTGAATGAAGTGTAAAGTAAAATACCATTTCGGAACGGGTTACAATAAATTGAAGTTACAAGCCACACAATTTTCGTGGGCGGTTACTTAGATTCTGATTCGGTGCGTTTTATCGAGGCCTCAATGTGAACACTAAGTAAAGTGTTCTAGAATTGATTGCTCCGTTCTTGCAAACATTGTGCGCTAATTCGCAATCTTTTTTAAATAAGTATACACAAATATTTAATTTGCGTGCTAACCATGAATGTTGTTCTCTAAATTAAAATATTGAAAAGGTAGTTCCGCCGATGACGGATGTGTTAGGCCATTGGCGCAAATAAAACGGCAAAACAACGCATTTCCATTCTCTGGACTACATTCAACTGGAAATCTTGTAGGACCATTGTCCTACTACAAGAGAAATCCAGTGGGAGTTTGAGAATGAACGCTGAAGAAGAAGAAGAAGAAAAGGTAGTAGATATAATGCAACAATTAATACAAGGTAACTGCGTGAAACGTAACAACAATTAGGCTTACGTAAAACACAGGTTTATATAATCGCTTCAATGAGACACGACAGACTATAGCTAAAACTAGTAGGTAATGATAGTCTTTGTATTTATTTTTTTTGTTTCGTCATTTATTCATCTTTTTGTTCGTTTCGTTTCCACATATATTTACGTTTTTTTATGTACTTTCTGACCTTCCGGCATCTAATTTCCATATTTCCGTTGGATACGTTTGTTTGTCGTGATAATTTTTCCATTCGTCGTCTTTTGATGTTTTGTTTGTGTCTGATAAAGACCTTTTCGTTGAAACGTTGAATATGATTTGTGTAATGTAATTTGTATGATTTCTTGTGTGCCCATCATTACCTACTAGTTTTAGTTATAGTCTGTCGTGTCTCATTGAAGCGATATATAAACCTGTGTTTTACGTTAGTCTAATAGATATAATACACATGGTACAGAGATGGCCAGAATATATTAAAGAACTTTATGATAACAATAGACCCGAGATAAACATACAAGATAACGGTGAGGGTTCATCAAATCTCGCAGTGAAAGTAATGGAGGCCGTAAGACACATGAAATATGACAAAACCCCAGGACCAGAAATATCACAATAGAGGAATTAGCAGCTTTAGCTGACTTTGGAGTTGAAGCAATCACATAATTTCTGAATGATTTATATAATAGTGGAAACATACCCGATGACTTAATGAGGCCCATATCTATAGCCTTACTAAAAAATCAGGGAACACCGAATGTGAAGAACACAGTACAATCAGCCTCATGAGCCAAATTAAAAAAAACAATTATCAGAATCACCATGAAGAGAGTGAGAAACAAAATAAAACCAGAAATAAGTCCAGAACAATGTGGCTTTGTAGAAAGAAAAGGTACCAAGAATGATATATATATATTTTGAAAACACTAATATAGAGTTCTATAGAGGTAAAACAGATATGTACCTCTTTTTTATAGACTACACGAAATCATTTGATAAAGTTAAACATAGTAAAGTTATACACATGCTAGAGAATTTGAACATCGATAATAAGGATTTAAGAATCATCAAGAACACGTACTGACAACAAACAGCAGCAATAAGAGTAGGAAATCACTTTGGCCCTTTCCAACAAATAAAACAAGGAGTCAGGTTGTCGAACTAATATTTTCTAACGTTGTGACCTTCTGTCTCTGTTGTCTTCAATCTTACCTTTTGTGACTGTTCTCCAAACCTGCCTGTTTCATGAAGTGGCCAAAAAATAAAGATTGTCTTTTTCTTATATTATCGATTCTCTGTTTAGTCTTCTAATTTCGGAAAAAAATACTGCCTAGATATTTAAATTATTTGGCCTGTTTCGCTTTGGTGTTACCTATTGTTATAACTATTGGCGTGCAATTTTTCGTACTTTCATAACTTCAGTTTTTTTTCAATGTTGTACTTAGTAGTGTCAGTAGTATTGTTTTGATGCGGTTTAATACATTTTCTTCATCTTTGTATATTAAACTTTGATCGTCAGCAAATAATAGTTCGTTGATTTCATTATTAAGTTCCTCATCAGGTTTATTTGCTATACTTTTCTCTTTGCTGATGTGAGCTTCTTTTATTATTCTGTCCATGTATATGTTGAAAAGTAGGGGTGAAAGTACGCATCCTTGTCTTACTCCAGAGCTTGTTTCAAAAGGTTCAGTCATTCATTTAGGGAAAGTAATTTTTTTTAAAGTCCCAGATATCATACGATCAACATCTGACTGAGACTACGAGTCTACATACACTGCGATGACTGTTGGAACGGAGGGCGGAGCACTTATGGGAATGCCTCCCGTTATGTGAAGTCAGTTTCTAATCAGAATCAAGAAAAATCATGTAATTTTCTTATTTGTCCAATTCAATATCAGACATGGACTAAAAGAAACAGGAGAGAAAGATTCAATATCAGACATGGACTAAAAGAAACAGGAGAGAAAGATTCAATATCAGACATGGACTAAAAGAAACAGGAGAGAAAGATTCAATATCAGACATGGACTAAAAGAAACAGGAGAGAAAGATTCAATATCAGACATGGACTAAAAGAAACAGGAGAGAAAGATTCAATATCAGACATGGACTAAAAGAAACAGGAGAGAAAGATTCAATATCAGACATGGACTAAAAGAAACAGGATAGAAAGATTGCTACGTGTGAAATGGGAAGTCTAAGAACAGCAGCAAACACAGCAGCAAACACAGCAGCAAACACAGCAGCAAACACAGCAGCAAACACAGCAAACAGAGATCATGTGAGGAATTAAGAAAATGCAAGTACAACGGAAAATGGTGTGAACTACATCTGTGGTATAAATTTTAAAAAAGCAAGCTAAAATGGTTCGGTCAATTAATGAGAGTGAGCCCTTATTAACCAGCGGCAACAGCATACAACATGAAAATGGAAGCAGCTAGATGCAGAGATAGATTAAGAAGAAAGCGGATTGAAGACGTTATCAACATTCTGAGAAGTTATCAACATTCTAAGAAGTTATCAACATTCTAAGAAGTTATCAACATTCTAAGAAGTTATCAACATTCTGAGAAGTTATCAACATTCTGAGAAGTTATCAACATTCTGAGAAGTTATCAACATTCTGAGAAGTTATCAACATTCTGAGAAGTTATCAACATTCTAAGAAGTTATCAACATTTTAAGAAGTTATCAACACTCTAAGAAGTTATCAACACTCTAAGAAGTTATCAACATTCTAAGAAGTTATCAACATTCTGAGAAGTTATCAACATTCTGATAAGTTATCAACACTCTAAGAAGTTATCAACACTCTAAGAAGTTATCAACATTCTAAAAAGTTATCAACATTCTCAGAAGTTATCAACACTCTAAGAAGTTATCAACATTCTGAGAAGTTATCAACATTCTGAGAAGTTATCAACACTCTAAGAAGTTATCAACACTCTAAGAAGTTATCAACATTCTAAGAAGTTATCAACATTCTAAGAAGTTATCAACATTCTAAGAAGTTATCAACACTCTAAGAAGTTATCAACATTCTAAGAAGTTATCAACATTCTGAGAAGTTATCAACATTCTAAGAAGTTATCAACATTCTAAGAAGTTATCAACATTCTGAGAAGTTATCAACATTCTAAGAAGTTATCAACATTCTGAGAAGTTATCAACATTCTGAGAAGTTATCAACATTCTGAGAAGTTATCAACACTCTAAGAAGTTATCAACATTCTAAGAAGTTATCAACATTCTGAGAAGTTATCAACATTCTAAGAAGTTATCAACATTCTGAGAAGTTATCAACATTCTAAGAAGTTATCAACATTCTGAGAAGTTATCAACATTCTGAGAAGTTATCAACATTCTGAGAAGTCACAATATTACTGTATATCAAGCGATTAAACTTGCCGTATCCTGGACACTGATTGTTATTCAAGCATGCGAGACCTTACAGTAAAAACTGAGAAAATACAATGAGCAGAATTTTACAGTACACACTGTACCCTTCTCCTCCTTTACTCATAATCGTGAACAGTAAAACTATGTGTATCAATTTGTACAGGAATGATTGAAATGTAATATGATTTAAGGATCGTTAGTGTTCCCGAGCACTATTTAACTAACATGACACGATTAACCAGGGGTTTACGGTATCACGACCATCCAGGGGTGTGCGTTATCACGATCACCCAGAGGCGTGCGATGGATTTTCTCAGAATGATGCAAGTCTTCGAAGTGCCACCCCCGTCCCCCTTAAATGGTTGTTATTCGATGTTCCGCCCCGATATTGAAATTTGATTGGTTTCTCTTGATACAGCCGCCTCTCTGCATCATAACCCAGCGTGGCCCTACGGTCACCACTTGTTATTACGAGATAATTACGGTGCTTGCAGGTTCTGGTTGAGAACATCTGTTGCAGACATTTACCAATATCTAGGAAACACAATCGTCAATCAATCAATCAATCAATCAATCAATCAATCAATCAATCAAACCCATAACCCTTCAGGGTCGTAGGTGTACCACATTGGAAGCTTCAACACACAGAGTCCTCCAGCGAATTCTATCCTCAGCGATGCGGATGAGTGTGGAAATACCCTATCAAAAACACAATCGTAACTGACGGTAGATGTGATATAGACGTTAAACTGTGAATATGAATTAAAGTTCAATGACATGAGGAAACTGTGAATCATCCACAGATAAAGTTAGGTCCTCTGTCGGCAACGTGCCGTCGGTGATGAAGGTAAAACTCTTTATGTATTAAGACGCAACAAATATTAGGCGGGTGACCAGTTCCCTTCTTTTTATGCTTACCTTCTCCAACTCATACGTCATGTACCCATTTACAGCTGGGTCGATCGACAGAAGGAGCGGTCGCGACAGGAGATAAATCATAACCCGATGTGTCGACTTACAGATGTTATTTTGTCAAGACGTGGTTTCGAACCTGACACGCTGTTACCCGAGGATGGTAAGCAAGCTCACTGTCGATTAGGCTGCCGAGCTCTTCATCTAAACTTCTTCTTCAGTGTTAATACGGAAGCTGTCTTCGGTAGGAGTTGCCACTCACTGTCTTCTATTGCGCCGCCAGTCTGCCACTGGGCTAGTTTGGAGAAATCTAGTCCAAAGGCTATTCAAAATCATGCTTCTAACCACATTAAATTGTCCACTACACTTTGTGATTGTCCAGTCTGTAAGCGTCCAGTGATGGCATATCATTGTTCTGTGATGAGATGAACCATAAGAGGTAAATACGAAGTTAATTATAAAAGTTACTGAATAAAACATAACTATCAATATAAATAAATTAGAAATAACAATAAAACAAAGAACAAAGAACAATTTTCAACGTGTCGGTCATATTGGGACCTTTGTCAAGAAATTAATTCTGCACCTAATCTAAAAGCTGCGACAAAATAGCCACTTCGGCAATGGTTTTTGTAAGGAAACCATTGTCCAAATCTTGACATTGTTGTATTTTTATAGTTGTGTTATCTTGGTTTTTGTTTCTTGACAAAGGTTCCATTAGGACAGATAAGCAGAAAATTGTCTTTGTTCTTTGTTATATTGTTATTTCTGATTTATTTATATTGATCATCATCATCAAGTGCCGTCTCCGCAACGAAGGTTGGCTGCAATATATCTCCAACATCTCCTCTCTCTTGTCTTGGTGGTGCACTCTGCTAGACTGTAACCTGTCCATCGTGTAATGTTACTCTCCCACTTGTATCTCTGCCTACCTCTAGCTCGCCTCCCTTTGACTTTACCCTCAAGTTAGGTCTTCAATAAGGTGATATGTCTTTTAATGTGTCAAATATATTTTATTTGCCTGATCTTTATTTCTCTTAGTAGTTCTTTCTTCATATTAAGTGTTTTTAGCACCTCTTTGTTTGTTTTCTTCTCTTTCCATGATGAAAACAAATAAAGAGGTGTTAGTAATATTGAAAGTTAGGCTATTTTCAGTAACTTTTATAATTAACTTCGTATTTACCTCTTATTTGTCCGGTTACTGCGGCACTTTCCGATTTGTCGGAAATCCTCTGATATTTTGGTTATTTATATCAGATGAACCATACTTGCATATGATTTATATATTAGACATTATCAATGAGATATACATGAGACATTGTCAGGGAGTTATACATGAGACATTGTCAAGGAGTTATAAATGAGACATTGTCAAGGAGTTATAAATGAGACATTGTCAAGGAGTTATACATGAGACATTGTCAAGGAGTTATAAATGAGACATTGTCAAGGAGTTATAAATGAGACATTGTCAAGGAGTTATACATGAGACATTGTCAAGGAGTTATAAATGAGACATTGTCAAGGAGTTATAAATGAGACATTGTCAAGGAGTTATACATGAGAGATTGTCAAGGAGTTATAAATGATACATTGTCAAGGAGTTACACATGAGACATTGTCAAGGAGTTACACATGAGACATTGTCAAGGAGTTATACATGAGACATTGTCAGGGAGTTATACATGAGACATTGTCAGGGAGTTATACATGAGACATTGTCAAGGAGTTATAAATGAGACATTGTCAAGGAGTTATAAATGAGACATTGTCAAGGAGTTATAAATGAGACATTGTCAAGGAGTTATACATGAGACATTGTCAAGGAGTTATAATTGAGACATTTTCAAGGAGTTATAAATGAGACATTGTCAAGGAGTTATACATGAGACATTGTCAAGGAGTTATAAATGATACATTGTCAAGGAGTTATAAATGAGACATTGTCAAGGAGATATAAATGAGACATTGTCAAGGAGTTATAAATGAGACATTGTCAAGGAGATATAAATGAGACATTGTCAAGGAGTTATACATGAAACATTGTCAAGGAGTTATACATGAGACATTGTCAAGGAGTTATACATGAGACATTGTCAAGGAGTTATAAATGAGACATTGTCAAGGAGTTATAAATGAGACATTGTCAAGGAGTTATACATGAGACATTGTCAAGGAGTTATAAATGAGACATTGTCAAGGAGTTATAAATGATACATTGTCAAGGAGTTATAAATGAGACATTGTCAAGGAGATATAAATGAGACATTGTCAAGGAGTTATAAATGAGACATTGTCAAGGAGTTATAAATGAGACATTGTCAAGGAGTTATAAATGAGACATTGTCAAGGAGTTATACATGAGACATTGTCAAGGAGTTATACATGAGACATTGTCAAGGAGTTATAAATGAGACAATGTCAATGATTTATATAATAAACATGGGTAATGATTATACATTAAACAATATCAATGATACATAAATTAGACATTGTAAATGAAACATAAATTAGATATTGTAAATGATACATAAATTAGATATTGTAAATGATACATAAATTAGATATTATCAATGACTTATACATTAGAAATTATCAATGATTCATATATTAGACATTGTCAATGATTCATATATTAGACATTGTCCATGATTTATACTTTAAACAATGTCAATGATTTATGCATGAGTTATTGTCAATGTATAGACGAGTAATTATTTGGGTAGTGTTTCAATATCAGAAAATTAGCGAAGGTAGACCAATGGACACTTATATAGAGTAGGTTGCTATCCAAGCAACTTTCAATTGACAAAAACATTTTAAAAATTCGAATAAATTAAACATAAAAGCATGTTGTTCAGTGGACAGAACTAAAACTGGGATTAAATAATTAATACAAATTGCAAAAGAAAATTACCTCGTCTTATTTCAACTGGAAGGACAAAGTCCAAAATGTCTAACATAAAGTCTATGTAGCAAGCAGTTAATGTAAAAGGGAAGTAATCAACTGAAATACACAACACTCCTCGTTGTAATGTTATTTCCCTTGTAATGGATTTTGAGATTTCATGTTTTGTATTTTGTATATATGTGGTCTATTCATTCCTTTTTGAAAACCACTCCAGGAAATGCAATTTAGAGTAGGCGGGAGGGGGAGGTTGGGGGATTTCAATCAATTTTAGCAGGTGAATTTTGGGATTCAATCAATTTATAGCAGGTAAATTTCGGCTATCCAATACATTTTAACAGGTGAATTTGGGGGATACAATCTGATTTTAACAGGTGAATTTGGGGGATACAATCTGATGTTAACAGGTGAATTTGGGGATTCAATATAATTGTAACAGGTGAATTTGGGGATACAATATAATTTTAACAGGTGAATTTGGGGAATTCAATCACTTTTTAGCAAGTGAATTTAAGAAAAATAAACACAAACTTGTTAGTGTCCGGGTGATATTAACAACGTGGTGGATTGACATGTTTGAAACAAGATTTTACGATGTGTAAGTTTCACAAATCTCGCTTAATATATTGCACAATGCGTTATTTTCGAGTAAGTATTTCTAGTATTTCAATATCTTATGAGTATTTGAGAGGACACAGAATTAGAAACGATGTCATAAGAGAAAGAGTGGGTGTCATATCAATTCTACAATACATACAAAACCAACAGATACAATGGTATGGTCATCTGGAAAGAATGTTGTGCGATTCATTAATTTATAAAGCATATACGAAGAGAGGAGAAGCAGAAAGAAGAGTAAAGGGTAGACCTAGAGTACGATGGATCGACACCATCAAAGAGACATTACACGAACACCAAATAACATTATCTGAAGCTGCCAGAAAAGCGAGAACAAGAACATTGTATCTCCCTCGACACCCGTAAAGGGAAAAAGAGGAAGGGCAGAAGAAGAAGAAGAATAACTTTAGGAAAAAAAATATTGCAATAAATAAACTGAATGAGGCGTCTCCGTATAGTCACTATAGAATTATATAGAAACGATGAAAGGGTGACCTATAGATAATCACCATAAACATTGTTTTCCTCAATAAAATGGAATGACCTGTCTGTATATATTGAATGGACATAAGCTTGAAGAGGTGAATACCTTCAAATACCTCGGATCCAGTATATGCAGCGATGGTAAATGCAAAGCAGAACTAAAAATAAGGCTGAAGATGGCTTTAGTGTCCTTGTCAAGGCTAACTGTGATTTGGAAAAGCAACATCAGTGTTGGAGTGAAAATCAAACTGTATAGGTCGCTGGTGCTTTCCGTTGTGTTGTATGGTTGTGAGAGTTGGACACTCACTGCGGACATGGAGAGAAGATTACAGGCTTTCGAGTATAAATGCTACAGAAGAATTCTACGAATTTCCTATAGGGAACATAAGACCAATGTGTACGTAAGAAATAAAGTAGAGATTTGTTCACGTGTCCAAGAGCCATTGTTTTCAATAGTGAAACGACGAAAACTAGCATGGTTCGAACATGTATGCAGGCACGATTCCTTGTCAAAAACAATACTGCAGGGAACTGTCGAGGGTGGAAGAAGCAGAGGAGGACAAATAAAGACATTGACAGACAACATCAAGGAATGGACAGGGCTAGATATTTCCACACTCATCCGCATCGCTGAGGATAGAATTCGCTGGAGGACTCTGTGTGCTGAAGCTTCCAATGTGGTACCCCTACGACCCTGAAGGTTTATGGGTTTTAGTGAGTGATTGATGTATTGAAATATGCATAGTAATTATGTATGAATATATGTACATCACCGATACTTTGGGTATATTTTATAATGTGGTAAATATAATAATTTTTCGCAATTCTTCTTTGTTTTTACTTCTCTGTTATAATCTCACATCCTGTTCTGTAGTGATCTTTTTTCTACAAATTTATATTATTGTCAATTGTTTTTCCCCAGGTGGTTTGTGATTCACTCTTGCGGTTAATCGTATGGGTGATTGGAGTTCGATCTTGCGTTCTAAAGCCAGATTTGTGGCCTCGGCTGTGCTATGACCGTGTCAGTACAGGATGCCCCTGACGTATATATATATATATATATATATATATATATATATATATATATATATATATGTTTTATAAAGATAATTAAACTGTAATTTCCCAATAGTGGGATATACCCCACGTCTGTGTATAAGTAAAATAAACATTAACAAATTAAACCGTGTGGAAATTGTAATTAAGAAATTAAGTGGGAATATTGAAAATAAACAGCTGCGCAAAACTGGGTTTTGGCATAAGATAATCCTTAATTAAGAAAATTAATTAAAGACAATGTTCTGGAGAGAATACTTCACACGACATTACCATGTGTTTGTTATCTCAAATCGATGTTTCTGTTTTCATTTACTTATTGTGCTGTACGCATAGTCACATCTATTCTACAACAGCCTGTTATGTTTAGTACTTGACATGTCTGAAGGTATCAATATTGGCCTAATAAACCAACCTTTATGTGGCAGTAAACTCACAAAAAGATAACGTGGAAGAACTGAAGAATAGCGAGATTATTGGTCTAACTGGCCAATTATTATGAGACAATAAAATCACATTTGATGATGTAGAAGGTCTGAAGGTGTCACAGTCTTCTGCAGAAGTGCTTCCTAAATATTTAAATCCTGATGTGTCTTCTAGTTTTACGCCGCTACTAGACACATTTATCTGCTCTGTTGCTCTGCATATTTTCATAATTTCTGTTTTTACTGTTACTTCCTTTTCTCCCGCACTGGCATGACATTAACAGAAGTGACGAATAGACAAATAAAACCCATTGATATTCGAAGTGACGTGCTGTACATCAGTAGCATTGTCAGAAAGAGTATCTGGGATTTGGATCAGACTTGTTTTGCGCATGAAAATTAATAAGTTAATTCTCAAAAATACCATTAGGACAATAACAGAAGAGGAAGTGACATAACTGACATTAAATATAATACCGATAATATTCAAGGATATAATGTAACGGTCGTGTTTTTGTCTGTTGATTAGGCCCTACTACGGATGTTGCTTGTTCATTATGTCCAACTACAGTTGTTGCTGATTAATTAGGCTCTACTACGGGGGTTGCTGGTTGATTAGATCCTTACGTAGGTCGTTGTTGGTTGATTAGGCCCTACTACGGTAGTTGCTGGTTGATTAGATCCTTACGTAGGTCGTTGTTGGTTGATTAGGCCCTACTACGGTAGTTGCTTGTTGATTAGGTCCATACGTAGGTCGTTGTTGGTTGATTAGGCCCTACTACGGTAGTTGCTTGTTGATTAGGTCCTTACGTAGGTCGTTGTTGGTTGATTAGGCCCTACTACGGTAGTTGCTTGTTGATTAGGTCCTTACGTAGGTCGTTGTTGGTTGATTAGGCCCTACTACGGTAGTTGCTTGTTGATTAGGTCCTTACGTAGGTCGTTGTTGGTTGATTAGGCCCTACTACGGTAGTTGCTTGTTGATTAGGTCCTTACGTAGGTCGTTGTTGGTTGATTAGGCCCTACTACGGTAGTTGCTTGTTGATTAGGTCCTTACGTAGGTCGTTGTTGGTTGATTAGGCCCTACTACGGTAGTTGCTTGTTGATTAGGTCCTTACGTAGGTCGTTGTTGGTTGATTAGGCCCTACTACAGTAATGGCTGGTTAATTAGGCCCTACTACAGTAGTGGTTGGTTTAACAGGCCCTACTACAGTAGTTGCTGGTTTATTAGGCCCTACTACAGTAGTGGCTGGTTAATTAGGCCCTATTACAATAGTTGCTGGTTTATTAGGCCCTATTACAATAGTTGCTGGTTTATTAGGCCCTATTACAATAGTTGCTGGTTTATCAGGCCCTACTACAGTAGTTGCTGGTTTATTAGGCCCTACTACCGTAGTTGCTAGTTTATTATGCCATACTACTGTAGTTGCTGGTTAATTAGGCCCTACTACCGTAGTTGCTGATAATTAGGCCCTACTACAGTAGTTCTCGGTTGATTAGGCCCCAATAGGATTGTGTGCTACAGGGACCCGAAAGGGGAGCAAACCATACCAACAATGTTACCCGCCATGCGTTTCGTAAGAGAAATGTAGGATAATTTAAGGTTTTGAGGGTGAGATTGCCATCTCATGAATATAGATTAAGAGTGACCCAGAAACCATTCAGAAATCGGAATCGACGGACCGAATCACACACACACACACACACACGCACGCACGCACGCTCGCACACACACAGACACACACACACACACATATATATATATATATATAGTAACAAAGATTTGAATTAAGCCACAGAATTCTGTACTCTGGACCGCTTTCTTGGAATATCCAGAAGTCTGAAAACCATCGTAGACAGTAAAGACACAGTTGAAGATAACCTGAGTTACGAACCAGTATGACAGCACATGGTTTTCCATAAGTGTTCAGCTGTCTACTCAGTGATTGACCAGAAACATAAGTGTTCAGCTGTCTACTCAGTGATTGACCAGAAACATAAGTGTTCAGCTGTCTACTCAGTGATTGACCAGAAACATAAGTGTTCAGCTGTCTAGCCAGTGGTTGACCAGAAACATAAGTGTTCAGCTGTCTACTCAGTGATTGACCAGAAACATAAGTGTTCAGCTGTCTACTCAGTTATTGACCAGAAACATAAGTGTTCAGCTGTCTACTCAGTGATTGACCAGAAACATAAGTGCTCAGCTGCCCTAGCCAGTGGTTGACCAGAAACATAAGTGTTCAGCTCTCTACGCATTGATTGACCAGAAACATAAGTGTTCAGCTGTCTGCTCAGTGATTGACCAGAAACATAAGTGTTCAGCTGTCTGCTCAGTGATTGACCAGAAACATAAGTGTTCAGCTGTCTACTCAGTGGTTGACCAGAAACATAAGTGTTCAGCTGTCTACTCAGTGATTGACCAGAAACATAAGTGCTCAGCAGTCTAGTTAGCAGTTGACCAGAAACAATAGTGTTCAGCTGTCTACTCAGTGATTGACCAGAAACAATAGAGTTCAGCTGTCTACTCAGTGATTGACCAGAAACAATAGTGTTCAGCTGTCTAGTCAGTGATTGACCAGAAACATAAGTGTTCAGCTGTCTACTCAGTGATTGCCCAGAAACATAAGTGTTCAGCTGTCTAGTCAGTAATTGACCTGAAACATAAGTGCTCAGCTGTCTACTCAGTGGTTGACCAGAAACATAAGTGTTCAGCTGTCTACTCAGTGATTGACCAGAAACATAAGTGTTCAGCTGTCTGCTCAGTGGTTGACCAGAAACATAAGTGTTCAGCTGTCTACTCAGTGATTGACCAGAAACATAAGTGATCAGCTGTCTAGTTAGCAGTTGACCAGAAACAATAGTGTTCAGCTGTCTACTCAGTGATTGACCAGAAACAATAGTGTTCAGCTGTCTACTCAGTGATTGACCAGAAACATAAGTGCTCAGCTGTCTACTCAGTGATTGACCAGAAACATAAGTGTTCAGATGTCTAGTCAGTGATTGACCAGAAACATAAGTGTTCAGCTGTCTACTCAGTGGTTAATCAGAGATTGTCTAACTAGCATCGCCGTCTGAATTTACTCAGTAACATTGACGCCATTCCTCGACCTTTTCAAAACTTGATCCTTGGTACCCTAATTCATGTTAACTATGTGACCACGTGAGTAATTTCTATTTGAATAACGAGTGTACTTGAAATCTGGAACTTCTGATCGGCGGTGGGACAACCTATCATGGCACCACCCCCTTACTTCCCGGAAGAAGAAATGCGTAATTTGATAATGAACGGTATTCACATCCCTGCACAATCGAGTCTTCAGTGTTTCAATAGAACTTCAAAGCTGACAAATACTCGTAATTATCACGTGCACTACCTTGCTGGTGTGTCTACCCTAGCAATTCGATTTAGATGTAAAGTAACACTCACCTGTGGGGACATTCTTGAATACAAAAATAACGATTATATTGAAACTAATACATTATTTTTCTTACATTATTCCAAAGCTTTATTCTACTTCTTTATCATTCTGGTCCTGGTAAAGCATAACTTCCTTCACAAAACCCAACCTTTGAATATTTAAACGGATTTAGCTGTAAATTACGGAAAGTTTTTGTAATGTAAAGAATCATTATCTTCACAGATTTGCCTTGAGATATTTTCAAAAGTGGCTTCAAGGAAATCATCCGGAAAACAGATTACAGGATGTACTCTAGGGGTCTTATTCTAAATCACGAAAACATTTCTTGAAAATGGAAGTGGCATTCGATGATAGATGCTAACTATTTATGCATATTCCTATTCCTGAAGTTTTCCTGGAAATGGTAACTCTGATGTAAAGAGACGCTTGGCTAGGAATTTAAAACGGATGTCGACGTGTATTTCCCGCAAACATGAGAAGCATCTTTAGCAGTCGAGATGGTTGAAATCAGAAATGTTTCAATGGAGACAACTGTGAGAAGTTCTTCAGAAAGTTTAGTAAAAGTTCAGGATTTTCTTTTCTTACAAAAGTGGATATTTAGAAAAAAAAAGGCCGAATAAATTTTTAACAATGAACATTCAGAAACGTCATTTATGTCAAACATACCTTTTCTTAAACAACTGTAGCGGCGGTTTTGTCATTTTTTTGGGTTTGCATACAGTGTTGCCATAATTTCAGCTTCTCGAAACAAAGATTTTAAAAAATGATGTTTAACTTAACTTTAACATGGAGTAGTAATCATTATTTCTCTACTTCTCCTTCATGTTTATATGTATTTTTCCTGCGTTTGAGAATGATTCACCACTATACATTATCATGTCACGTTCACCTTAACAACGGTATATAGGTATTTTAGAAAATGTCATACTATGATGTAACAATTAGGGATGTAGTAATAAATGTAGTAGAAGAATGTAGTAGGAGAATGTAGTAGGAGAATGTAGTAGGAGAATGTAATAGGAGAATGTAGAAGAATGTAGTAGGGGAATGTAGTAGGAGAATGTAGTAGGAGAATGTAGTAGGAGAATGTACTAGAAGACTGTAGTAGGAGAATGTAGTAGGAGAATGTAGTAGGAGAATGTAGTAGGAGAATGTAGTAGGAGAATGTAGTAGGAGAATGTACTAGAATGTAGTAGGAGAATGTAGTAGGAGAATGTAGTAGGAGAATGTAGTAGGAGAATGTAGTAGGAGAATGTAGTAGGAGAATGTAGTAGGAGAATGTACTAGAAGACTGTAGTAGGAGAATGTACTAGAAGACTGTAGTAGGAGAATGTAGTAGGAGAATGTAGTAGGAGAATGTAGTAGGAGAATGTAGTAGGAGAATGTAGTAGAAGAATGTAGTAGGAGAATGTAGTAGGAGAATGTAGTAGGAGAATAAAAAATGTAGTAGGAGAATGTAGTAGAAGAATGTAGTCTGGAGAATGTAGTATAATTTATTATGAGAATGTGGACTAGCTTATACGGATGTTTTATGTTTGTTGTTACTGAGGATACTTCAATACTTATACGGCATGTTCGTTGTTGTTGCAATAGTTCTTGTCTCCATTGGTCCGTTCTAAGTGACTTGAGTACACAGTTTGAATTTCTTGACAAAATCGCATTTTTTTCTTGGAAGGGTGGTTAGTCAACCACGGAAAAACCTGTTTACTCTTGTTGCCGATATGGTGCCGTCAAAACGAAATGGTTCAATTCCAGTTTGTCTCAAGAATTTTTAATTTATCCTCTCGTTTCCTACTTGAATTTACATTTTATTATGGAACTAGTTTTATTTGAGGCTGGGATAGAAGGCACTAGAAGGACGTTTATACCTAAACGTCGCTGGACAAGAAATATTCAGCAATGCATGCACATGTCGCTAGAGAAAGGGGGACAACGTGCCAGATTCAGTAGATTTCAGGAGATTCATAAGGGAGGCTACGTTCTGGAAAGAATACGTCACATGACACACAGTTTATTATACGTTTCAATAAAACGCTCCGAAGACTACTTGAAGGCATATGTCAAGCACTGCATGATTGACTCAAGCTCATGGGGAACCACAACTCTTGACAGTCAAGTCCTGGCATAGACGGATCAATGCAAGATCTGCAAGATTGACCATACTCATGGGGAACCACATCTGCGCATGCGGTTGTGTCTGTGGGTCTCACCAATGGCTCACTAGACAAGCCACACGTGCAACAGAAAACCTTAGTAGATGAGATGCCTTTATATTGAGGTTATCTTCTTATAGAAGCTTCATGGCATGTCATCTGTACAATCCCGTAGTCGTAACCTTCGATAACAGTTACCATGTTTTTCCGACAGGCCGACGTTGTGCTTGAACTAGTTACGGGCATGGCGTGGGTGGGCGGAACTACAAAGAAACCTGTCGCAAGGGCCAGAGTTGTGCTCTGATGTCGGCGCTTGTTTCAGCAGCATTATACTTGAAACGCAATCGAGTCGAATGGCTGCTGGAACAGAGGGCGGAGCACTTATGGGAATACCCCATGTGCTGTGAGGCCAGTTTCTAATCAAGAATCAAGAAGAACCACATCTCGTGGCGGTCAAGCCCTGGTATGGACGGATGAATGCAAGATCTTCAAGATTGAATATACTCATGGGGAACCACAACTCTCGACACTCAAGCCCTGGCATGGACGGATCAATGCGGATAGTATACGTTTTGAAGAGAATATAACCAACACTGCAACTGCGTCGACAAATAGTGGTTATCGGACTGGATTCCTTCATCCCAAGACATAATGCACTCCTGTTCACAATCAAACAGGTTTTTCAAATCCCGTCTTGGACTCATCATTCATTTGTCTTCTTTGTGCGCTCTCAAACTCAGGATGTAGTCCAGATAACAAAACGTCTTGTGTCAAGGTCCACAGCTTAGCTGCCGTATCTGCGCCTTTCGGCATGACCAACCCGACTTCGGCTGGGCTTCCGGGTCACTTTTACCCTATAAAGGATGAGCATAGAAATCCACTCCAAAAATTCTTAGTAGTTTCTTATAACATGCATGGAAAGTAAATAGTGTTGCTATTACTTTCTCCCCTTTCAGGCTCGACAGAAAACTGACTGTCAGCCGTTTGAGGAGTCACAAATAATAATCCAACTCTGATCTCTTCCAAGGTGAGGAAGAGAGTTCTGCAGTGCTATATAACCCCTATACTAACATATGGGTGGGAGTCTTGAACAATAAACAAACTGGAAAGAGGCAATAGAGATGTGTTTCTACAGAAAATGCTAAGAAAACCATGGACTACCAGAAAAAACTAATGTGGGGGTGTTGAAAGAGTCAAAAGCAAAACGGAGCTTAATCAATAATATATGAAAAAGGCAATCTTTATTTTTGGCCACTTCATGAAACAGGGAGGCTTAGAGAACATAGTCAACAGACATGATTAAAGGCAACAGAGACAGAGGGGGACATCGTGAGAAAATATTACACAGTTTAAAAACCTGGCACGGTATCGAAACAACAACGATCTTGATACATACTACTGGAGATATAGAGAGCTGTGGAGGGTCATGATCGCCTACATCAGCCTGCACGGCACCTGATGAGTGAATGACCTCTTTTAATACCATGTTCATTTTCGCATGCGAAGAAAGTGCAGCATCTGCGCAATGAAGAATTTGTGTTGATTTACCATTGCAGCTGATCATAGTTGCAGATACTTGATCAGATCACAAGAATATTAATCAAATGAAAGACAAGTCAAACAACATTTCAACTTACCACTGATGTCGGTACCCACTTCCTCTTCAAGAATGTTGTCTGCGCGATGAGTTCCTTCCATAAAAATGATCAGTTTAGCCGTTAAATTTGCAGTTTGGTACGCGTGGATCATTGCACTTGCCATTAAATAACAAAATCCGGGAATTTGATGACCTTTAGCATGACCATCGTAAGCAACCTTAACTTTGTTCCAACCAAATTGTTTCATAAAAGCCACCAATCCCAGAGTCATGGAGTCAAACGTGGCCCCAATCCTCGTTAAAGTCCTAAAATCCTTCATTTTATCAATCCCAAATGAATGACTAAGACCTCCGGGAGATATTATTGGAATTTTCCAATACGGGGCGTATCTAGAAACTGGCGCAAGGCTGAAATCACAGACCGGACCTATAAAACAGTTAATATTGTTCTTGCTGTAATACTCAAAGGCTAATATTGGCCCATCCTTATCGCTGCACTTGGAATCACCGAAATAGAAGTACAGATCAAATCCCGTAGCAATCCTCCTCTCAGAAAGGTACTTTTCAGCTTCAAAAATGCTAGGAACTATTATCCGCACATTAAATTGAAAGGAATTATCGAATGGCAGAATAACAGCGAGTTTTACGGGAATTTTATCCGTATTGTTGGAATCCTGCAGTATATCCGCCGGAAAAAAGTTTAAATCTTCATTATCGATTCCCAATATAGAATTGTCTGGAAGTATTATTATTGACATGGCGACGTGTCTTGATGTCAGCGTGAAAACAGTTAAAGCTATTAATTTCCAGTATGTAACACAAGTCGGCATGTTTATTATGCTTGCATATAACTACACAGTTGGCGATATTTATCGTGCTGACTTGCAGTATACAAAGAATAGCATTGATGTAATGCAAATGAATAATATTATATAGAAGAATCACGTATTTATTAATAAAGAAAAAAATCAGGCAGGAAACGGGATTTGAGCAGGTTTGTTAAAATGGTACACAATCGCCTCGAAAATTGAGTTCTTCTTCTTCTTCTGCGTTCGTTCTCAAACTCCTGCAGATTAGCAGGATGTAGTCCGAAGAATGGAATGCGTTGTGCCATGGTTTACAGCATTGCTGTGATATCTGCGCCTTTCGGCCCGACACATTGGACTTCAGCATGGCTTTGGGTCACTGACCATATATGGGATGGGGCAGTCAACTCCATCGCATAACCTCCTTAGTCGCCTTTTACGACATGCGTGGAAGGTAAACAGTGTTGCTATTCTTTGCTCCCCTTTCCCGCCTCGACAACACACGGGCGGAAAATTGAGTTAACACTTCCGTCTTTGAGAACATTGTATACTTAAGGCGAGGAAGAGGAGATGGGTACCGTCCTCATATAGCAGAGCCATTGAAATGTGAGATCGCTAACATTTCACACCCTTACGGCATTTGTATACTCATAGATATAATGTTAGTCAAGACTTTCATCGTGTAAGTATCAAAGATACTATGAATATGGACCAGTCGATTGAGACAGTGTGAAAAACAGCATGCACTCTGCATAGGTATGAAAACTCGAGAACCACTGACTTAATGATGCAATGTAACCTACAAGCAAATATCTTATCTAAGGATAAAGAAATAATATTGATATCGTTTAAACTGTAAACCCGTATTACTCTGAGGTGTAAATAGTTTTACATTGTTATTACATAACATTTTACATCTCGTCAAAGGTGTAGGTTGTAACAAAATATTCAAAGAACATATTAGAAAAAAAAGTTGTCTTTTACACAATCACGTTGATAGTGATTTAGACAGCGGCAAAATATGCAGTCATTGCTAAATAATATATAGTATTCACAACGGTGAATGGGTCCAGCGTACAGTGCGGTAAGTGTGTTAAATAGGTCGCACTGAACTGAAGTGTTCAGTAAAAGTGGTTAAAAACACAACCGTATTAGATACAAGCACCGAAGTTCGGATGTGTTGGGCCATTGTCGCAAATAACACAGTAACATAACGCATTTGTTGTCACTTGATTGCACACTGAACGAAATATATGGCCAATATTCCGTTAGGAATAAAAAGACTTAGCGGGAGTTTGAGAATGAAAGTTTATGAAAGTATGCATTAATTACTTGTTTGTGAAACTGAACAGAAGCAAACTCAGAGTAACATTTTTAGACAGTATATCGATATGACAAACCGACGTTTCTACAGTAGAGTCTTTGCCTACTTTACAGTAGAATTATTTTTTAATAATTTAAAAAAAACCATTTGAAACGACAGGTACCGATGTGAAGCACACACAAAAAATAACGCAATTAATATGAAAATGTCGGATGTGTCCAGTAAATTGACCCAAACAAAACAGCTGACAGAAACATTGCGTCTCACGTTTTCTGGACTACACGCTTCTGACGTTTTAGTAGGGCCATTGTCCAACTAGAAAGGAGATCCAGCGAGAGTTTGAGCATGAATGCTATCAAACAATAGCAATGAAAAGGAAAAGGAAGATATGCATACTCGAAACGTCTTCTTTTTGTGTATAGATATCGACAACGAACTGTAGAGAAAGGGCTACAACTAAACGTAAACATCCGCTCATCGGAGTCCTTATTTACATAATTTTAACTGTTAACAGAATCACGTCATAACACTGCACTATTGCGAGTGACTTCGAGGGCTTACTCACCGGTCCCCAATCAATGAAAAGAATAACTTAGCCTGTCACAGTCACGCACAAAAAGTTGTGTTATAGAATATTGTTGTCGATAGGTCAAGAAAGGCCTCCGATAAACGGATGTTTACAAATTAGATGTCTCAACTTCTCTATAGTTCGCCCAGTAAATTAAATTAGGAAGCAAGAGGATACATTAAAAATTATTGAGACTAACGGGAACACATTTGCTCAAGTTGCAAAGCGATTCGGTGCCGAAAGAACGGACCTGGTTCAATTCCCGTTATTATCAAGAATTGTAGTTCTCCGTGACACCTCACAATAAACCACAACGCATTGAGATTCGAGGCCTTCAATTGGTCATTCCCGCAGGTACTTCACAATAAACCACATTGATTTGAGATTCGAGATCTTCAACTGGTCACCCCTACAGGTACTTCACAATAAACTACATCCATTTGAGATTAGAGGCCTTCAACTGGTCACCCCTACATGTACTTCATAATAAACTACATCCATTTGAGATTAGAGGCCTTCAACTGGTCACCCCTACATGTACTTCATAATAAACTACATCCATTTGAGATTCAAGGCTTTCAGCTGCTCAATCCCGCAGGTACTTCACAACAAACTACAGTGCATTGAGATTCGAGGCCTTCAACTGGTCATTCCTACAGGTACTTCACAATAAACCACATTGATTTGAGATTCGAGGCCTTCAACTGGTCAATCCCGCAATCTGACTTCGGCTCATACAGCTCATTGGTCATTCTGCATACATTTGCCGCTACTGTCCTATGCGCATGCCGTTGCGTCTGTGGGTCTCACCAATGGCTCACTAGACAAACCAACCATGAAAAAGAAAACCTTAGTGGATGACATGCCTTTATATTGAGGTTATCTTCTTATAGAAGCTTCATGGCACGTCATCTATACAATCCCGTAGTCGTAACCTTCGATAACAGTTACCACTAACAGAGTGCACCACCAAGAACGAGACAGGCGATGTTGGAGGTCTATTGCAACCAACCTTCGCTGCAGTGACGGCACTTAATGAATGAAGTTTCGCCCGTCTGTTACCGTGGCCCGAAAGGGGAGCTAAGAATAGCAACACTGTTTACCTTCCACGCATGTCGTAAAAGGCGACTAAGGAGGTTATGGGATGGAGTTGGCTGTCCCATCCCATATATGTCCAGTGACCCAAAGACATGCTGAAGTCGGATGTGCCAGGCCGAAAGGCGCAGATATCACAGCAATGCTGTAAACCATAACACAACGCATTCCGTTCTCCGGACTACATCCTGCTAATCTGCAGGAGTTTGAGAACGAACGCAGAAGAAGAAGAAGAATGAATTTTGAAATGTTTAGACCCTGCTGTGTCGTAGCTTATTTGTTAAATGGAGGATTAAATCCTCTTAGCTGAGGCACGATCCTTTCAACCTATGACATGTTGAAAAATAGTGTCTTAACTATTTCTCAACTGAGGCATATAGTTCGCCGCAACAGCCACTTCGAAGCCGCCAATCGTAAATCATTTAAATGATCGATTACTTCCAACAAAATACTATTTTAGCGGGAAATAAAGGCGATTATGCAGATTCGGTGTTAATACTCATGAGACGTCTGTACGTTAACAGAAGTGGTTCTCAAACTCTACTCGTCTATGCCCCACTATTAGGGGCAATTTGTATTTCATATCCTTGATGAACATAAACTGAACATGTCATCTATGACGAAATATTATTATTTGTCTAATTGTTTGTTTGTGTGTTATTTGTTTGCCGTACCCAGAAATTTCAAGTGATTTTCTCTTAATTCCTATGTGCTGTTTTGTGTCGTTTCTCTGAGCGTTATGTCATACTCAGCAGGTTTTATCTTTCGGCTTAATGCAATGAATATTTATAACCCTTCTACTCTGAAGGTATATGAGACGAGACTAACAATAAACCAGAATTATAATTTGCCTGGGTCACGCATTGGGCATGTTACCTCCGATGAGGCGACTCGCAGACAGCAAACTGTTTCTGGTGTAGGAAGTACACCACATTACAACCCTTCGTGTCTCGAGGTCCCAGACTTAATTTCTTCTGTAAGAGCAGTGTTGGTCAACAGCGAAAGTCGAATTTGACTCATGGTTAACTCTGTCTCCGTACGGTTTTCCTGCTATGCCGAACACGATAGTAAAATCATATTAAAATGTAGATTAGAGCGGCTTTTCGGCATTGTGGGTCTCCAAAGAGTGGATATTAGTGGCTCAGTGGACATAAAGAGTTAATACATCTTCGCAGGCGAGGTGCTGTTTCGCCACATACGTCGGTGGTCTGGGATTTTTATCACTTTATTGTCTTTTCCACAACTGTCTGAGGAAAGCTGCAATGGTTACCAAACTAGATAAAATACGAAATGAAGAAATTCGGAAAATAGTTGGTATAATATCATGTATCGAACATATTGAGAGACTGTAAGTAAAATGGTTCGGTCACCTTATGAGAATGAAGCCAAACTAAATACCAATAAGAGCATGTAACACAAGAATATCCGGGCGTAAAGCGACAGGTAGACCAAGAAAACTGTGGATAGAAAACATCAAGATAACCTTTAACAAACACGGACTAAATGCAACCTCGGCGACATATCTTGCCTTGGAACGACAGCTTAAGCTACAACCCCTACGCTTAACGGCAAGTGTGAATGCGACCAACAAGTATTCACTTGGGGAAAAACAATAGACAACTGATATTACGATTCGTGGGAAGTTAAGTTTTCTGTCTTGTTCATCTTTGCTGCGTTTGCTGTTGTTTTTGACAATCTCTCTGATTGACACTTCTCATCTTGTTCTTGGTCCTCCTCTTACCTTGTAGCCGTTCTTTCTGCTGTTGTACGCATAGATGGCTCGTTGTGATGGATCCATTCACATAAGGTGTCCGAACCAGTGAATCTGCTGTCTTTCTATATATTTTTTGCATGATATGGTCTTCACTATCTTTCTAATGTCTTCATTTTTCATTCTGTCTCTTCCGGTGACGTTTATAGCCTTTCTCAGGCATTTCATCTCACATGTTGTATTCTTTCTCAAGAGTGTTTTTGTTAAGGACCATGTCTGGCACTGGTACCGCAACGGTAGAATAAAGATGATGTTTATCATCTGTCTTTTGTAGTCAATTTAGTCACTGGGTTTTTAAGCAGCTGTGTCAGTTGGTATGTTACAGCGTTTGTTTTTCGGCATCTCGTTTCAGAACCCCAACGCCGTATAGGATTTGTCATATTTATTTCTCATACACTCTCCTCGTCAGCTTGTGATTACCTCGACTTTTTTCATGAAAAATGTGCCTGTTTTCTTCGGATAACTCGGATTTCGTCTGGTCCTTGTGCTACAAGTCCACGAAGGAAAGTGACTACAAATAGTGCATTGAAACATAAGGTCCTTATGGAATGTGATCCCCCTTTTAAACAACATCTACACCTCTCTCTCCCCTCCTCGCCGTCTTCCACATGTCAAGAAGAGTCTTGAGAACGGTAAATAATATGTTAAATGTTCATTTATACCTTATGACAATCAATACAAGGTAACTGCGTGAAACGTAACAACAATTCGACTTACGTAAAACACAGGTTTATATATCGCTTCAATGAGACACTATAGACTATAGCTAAAACTAGTAGGTAATGGTGGGCAATGATGAGCACACAAGAAATCATAAAAATTACTATACACAAATCACATTCAACGTTTCAATTAAAATGTCTTTATCAAGACACAAATAAAACATCAATAGACGACGAATAGAAAAATTATCAAAACATCCAACGGAAATATGAAAATCAGATGCCTAAAGGTCAGAAAGTACTGTGATAGAGAAAGTACATAAGAAACGTAAATATATGTGGAAACTAAATTAACAAAAAGATGAGTAAATGACGGATCAAAATGAATATGATCTTGTGTGCTCATCATTGCCCATCATTGCCCATCATTGCCCATCATTGCTCATCATTGCCCATCATTGCCCATCATTGCCCATCATTGCCCATCATTGTCCATCATTACCTACTAGTTTTAGCTATAGTCTGTCGTGTCTCATTGAAACGATATATAAACCTGTGATTTACGTAAGTCATTTATTCCTTACAGTAGTCTTTTTAAAACTCATTTTACATTAATTTTTTTATTGGTTTAGTATTAAATATTATATTTATTCTCTATAAAAGGTGTTTTGGAAGAGTTTCGAGAGGGAAATAATTACATTTGCAATGGTTCATATGGAAATAGTTGCCTCGGTTTTCGTCGGATTCGAATTTCGTCGGTTTCGAATTTCGTCGGTTTCGAATTTCGTCGGTTTCGAATTTTGTCGGTTTCGAATTCCGCCGATTGTTTTCGGAAGGACTATCGTCAAATTCCGTAGTATCAATGTTTACATAAGAAATTTATGTTTACGTTTTATCTATGTTTACATAACAAATTTATGTTTTATCTATGTTTACATAACAAATTTATGTTTTATCTATGTTTATATAACAAATTTATGTTTTATCTATGTTTACATAACAAATCTATGTTTTATCTATGTTTAAATAAAAAATCTATGTTTATGTTTTATCTATGTTTACATAACAAATCTATGTTTAAGGTGTATCTATGTTTACATAACAAATCTATGTTTAAGGTGTATCTATGTTTACATAACAAATCTATGTTTAAGTTTTATCTCACTATTCTTTGTCGAAATAATTTCAGATAATTATCATTATGTAGCCTTCTCTACTAGACCGTGAATCGTCTCATTTGTTCGGTGTTTCTTTGTAGCGCCCCGGCAAAACATAGTTGCCCCTGTAGATGAGTATTAATTTGAGAACCACTGATACAGAAAATGAAGCTGAAATATGTTCCATATGGAAATTCTGATTGTTAAGTTCCTGTTAAAATGAAAATTATACGTGATTGTTCATCCTAGTCCCTTCTTCTGCCTTCATTTTTCAAACTCCAGCTGGTTTACTGGATGTAGTCCAGAGAACGGAATGTGTCTTATGGCTTACAACTTGGCTGTAATATCTACGACTTTCAATTGGACAAATCAAACCAGCCACAACCTTAGACCTAATTAGATTTTTCCTAGGTTGAGACAACGTGATATTCTTACTCGTTTCTAACGATATACATGGCAAGCAACGGTGTTGCTATACTTGGCTTCTGTTCGCTGGTTCAAGAAACGCACAAGCCATAAGCTTCCTTTAACTCTTTATCTCTGCATTAGTTTACCAGTCCTGCAATCTTATGTTCAGTAGTAATTACACAAATGTGAAAATCATCCGACTTATCGCTATTCAAATGTGCTATGCAAATAACGACATCAACAGAGGACTTAAACATACAAGTAGAGAGAACACACAAATAAAACAAGTCAAAGAGTTCAAATACATAGGAAGTATCTCCACAGAAGACGGGGGAATCGGTAGAGAGATAGAAACAAGATGTCAAAAGACAAATGCTGTAACATACCAGACTGTCACTTTTGCTATGTCACCCAAAAATCAACATGGAAGTAAAGAAACAAATAATAAAGATATTTTTTATACCAACACTATGCTACCACTGCCAGACGTGGCAACTGACATCTACACATACGAGAAAGATTGAAACTTGTGAAATGAAGTGTCAAAAGAAAGCTATTTGTGTTACCAGAATAGAAAAAGTGCTCAGTGAGAACATCAGAAAGATAAAAGGTATCACATCATGCACATAGAGATACAACAGATAAAATGGTTTGAACATCTTACCCTCACAGGAAGCGATGAACGATCAACTTCCCATGAGAGCTTATAAGAAGATGAAATCAGGATACATAGCGGGCAGACCTAGGAAAAGATGGATACACAACATCAAGTCATCTTAATAAACATGATTACACCTTAATCAGATCTAGTTCAAACACGAAACTACAAACACATAACTACAAACATATAACTACAAACACATAACTATTAACAAATAACTACATACATATAACTACAAACACATAACTACAAACACATAACTACAAACACATAACTATAAACACGAAACTACAAGCCCATAACTACATATATATATAACTACAAACACATAACTACAAACATATAACTACAAACATATAACTACAAACACATAACTACAAACATATAACTACAAACATATAACTACAAATATATAACTACAAACATATAACTACAAACACATAACTACAAACATATAACTACAAACATATAACTACAAACACATAACTACAACACATAACTACAAACACAAAACTACAAACACAAAACTACAAACACATACCTACAAACACATAATTACAAACATATAACTACAAACACATAACTACAAACATATAACTACAAACACATAACTACAAACACATAACTACAAACACATAACTACAAACACATAACTACAAACACATAACTAAAAACACGAAACTACAAACACATAACTAAAACACGAAACTACAAACACATAACTACAAACACATAATTACAAACACATAACTACAAACACATAACCACAAACATATAACTACAAACACATAACTACAAACACATAACTACAAACACATAACTACAAACACATAATTACAAACATATAACTACAAACACATAACTACATATTTTTTAAATTAAATTATTGATTCAGGAGCCGACATGAGAAATTACGAAGAACAAGACAACAGAAAACTCCTTTGCAAAAATAACACACACATAGAGAACTTTGCACAAATAATCTACATACAGTGAACTCCTTTGCACAAATAATCAACAGACACATATATAAAATTACCCGAGTGTTATACAAGATGTAGAGACCAGTCCAATAATTCCCAACAGGTCCATCTCTGAAAGAAAAGCCTTTAGAACGTATTTATCGAACGTCTAAAGACACATTTCCCACAGGACAGTAAGTAAAACATTTGACAAAGAAACTAGATTATAGACACGCCGAAGAGCTTCGCTGGACGTAATGAATAGAGAAAATACTAAATTATTGACACGCTGTAAAGCTTGGCTGGACATACAGATTATAATAAACCAAGATTCTAAGCAATGGCATAGCTTGGTTGGACGTAAAGATTACATGGACACGAGATTATGGACACACCGTATATCTTAGTTGTATGTATATGTTACACAGAAACTCGATTTTAGGTACACCACAGTATTGTTTAGCTGGACGTATAGATTACATGGAAACAACATTATAGACACGCCCCATTAGAGCTTGGCTTACGTATAGTGTCATGTGACGTATTCCTTCCAGAACGTTGTCTTCCCAATGAACTTTCTGAACCTCTCTCTGTCTTGGGCGATGTGGCTTGCATTTTCTAGCGATGTATTCATGTTATCTTTAATGTCGTCAGTCCATCGTCTTCTTGGTCTGCCTCTTCTCCTCTTCCCAGGTACTCTTCCCTCCATTATTGGTCTTTCTAAACAGTTATGTCTCTTTATATGACCAAACAGGCGTAGTATATGACGTATAGATTACATGGAAACTACATTATAGTCACGCCCCGTTAAAGCTTGGCCTGACGTATAGATTACATGGGAACTACATTATAGACACGCCCCGTTAGAGCTTGGTTTGACGTATAGATTACATGGAAACTACACTATAGACAAGCTGCGTTAGAGCTTGGCTGGACGTATATATTACATGTTCGTGAATAAATAAGTGCATCTGATAGAGATTAGAGAAGGGGTGTGTAAAATACGACCCGCGGTCCAAATTCAACACATCAAGCCAATTTTCCGGACCTCTAGGTAGATCTAATAATAATATAAGGAATGGCTCCCGGATTCAAGAGACACTAATGGTAACTCCACAAGAAACTAAGACAAAAGCGTATTGAAACATAGCGCAGACACGCTCAATCCTGCCCGATGATACACAACACTTGCCCGATGATACACAACACTTGCCCGATGATACACAACACTTGCCCGATGATACACAACACTTGCCCGACTCTAGGATGTCTAAATTTGTGATAAGTACGTATATGTTAGTTGAAATGTCGTCTCCGCTTTTGAAGATTGGTTGAAACTGGCAGAAGTTCTGCATATGTCATATGTTCTGTCTATTACCCACTTTATTCCGGTTATGTGGCTGGAAGGTACAGGTAGGACATCGGGCAGCACTTTCAGTTGCAGTGCGTTCTACACCCGGACTATTCAGAAAACCACAAATCTACTGAACTTATGAATCCTACTGCTGTAAGATTGATATTCGCTTAAATATCAAAACAGCAAACACATACATTCACATTCTGTTTTTGTTCATTACTCAGCAATAGACTATAATGCTGACTTGCCTGCCTTCCATGCCACATATCATATAGATTCCTTGTCATATATGGCAGGAATATGACAAGGAATATAGAAGAGATGTGGCAGGAATCTAGAAGAGATAAAACAATGAGTCTATAAGAGATGTGGATCTAGAAGAGATGTGACAAGGAATCTAGAAGAGATATGACAAGGAGTCTAGAATCTGCTATATTTTTTCTATATTCCTGCCATCTCTTCTATATTCCTGCCATATATGACAAGATTCCGTGCCACATCTCTTCTAGAGTCCTTGTCATATCTCTTCTAGATTCCATGCCACGTCTCTTCTAGATTCCTGTCATATTTCGTCTAGATTCCTTATCAGATTTCTTCTAGATTCCTTGTCATATCTCTTCTATATTCCTTGTCACATCTCTTCTAGATTCCAGCCACATATCTTCTAGATTCCAGCCACATCTCTTCTAGATTCCTACGATACTTCTAGATTCCTGTCATATCACTTCTAGATTCCTGCCACATCTATTCTAGATTCCTGCCACATCTCTTCTAGATTCCTGTAATATCACTTCTAGATTCATGTCATATCTCTTCTAGATTCCTGCCACATCTCTTCTAGATTCCTACGATATCACTTCTAGATTCCTGTCATATCACTTCTAGATTCCTGTCATATCACTTCTAGATTCCTGTCATATCACTTCTAGATTCCTGTCATATCACTTCTAGATATGTATATTCCTGCAATATCTCTTCTATATATTCCTGCAATATCTCTTCTATATTCCTTTGCTGAAGGATTGTAGATATGTCTTCATTATTAAGCGGTTTACCTAACAAATTGTGACGATTGTGTTGCTGGTATTTTGATTATCTATTATTGTTGGAAAACTAAAACTTTTTGTTGCACGGTGTAGTATTTTTTTTTCTCCATAAACCAAGTAACCTCACACATCTTGATAATCTTTGTGTTCACAATTTTAACAGTTGTTTCCCTTTAAAATCACGTTTTTTCGATGGATCCTGAAAACGTACAAAATAATATATAATTCTATGATATTCTGCATGTATTAACATTTTTTTAACAATTTTTGCTGCAAAAAATGTATTTAAAAATTAAGAAACATGCCGAATTTATTGAAAAAATGAAAATAATTGACTACATTTTGTGCCTTTCAAAAATAGTATATATTTCTTGTTTTAGTTTGACTTTAGTATTCTAAAATGAAATAATCAGTAGTGATGCACGTTAGTTTATTACACAGGTATTACGTTTTTTTTAGCTTATTACAGCATTCAGATTTTGTAAAAAAAAAAAAACAAACAAACTTTTTCCTTAAAAAACACTACAGAGAAATAGGTACCATGCCAATAAACAATACATTCCTAAATAAATCTCAGCGGCGCCAAGATAAAAGGAATTGGTGCAGTGGTTGCCAATATTCACAATTTTGACATACTATTTAACAAACATAAGGGCAGACGACGTTTCGAATGAGAAACCTTTTCAGGGTAAAATACAAGAAACAAGTAATGCTACATAGAAACACACACGCAAATGTATATTCATAACATTGGCAACACATGTACATATTTTCCCCGTATTTTACTCCTATTGCCAAGTGATACCCCACCATTTTTATTTCCAGCGCCCCCGACAGTATCCTGGATACTGAATAGTTATTTCATTGTTGCGATTCGAATATTTCTTTTTACCTTTTTTTTTAGCCATAACTAACGAAGATAACAAAACAAGATAATTCTTCATTCCAAACAAAAACATCTCTTCTCAGTGTCAAGAACAACTTCAACATTTCTACCCGAAACTTAACTACAAACCGAGCATTCTTCACAAGCTCTTCATCAAACAAAATCTCCCCAAAAACCGTTATTACAAAACGAGAAAAGACATTAACGTTATTGAATTCAGAATATTAGATCCACTATTTTGCCTGTCTTGGCAGCATCACCTCCTCGGCCTGGGATCGAATTAACATTATCAATAGCATCAACACGACATTTAGACTAACAACTTCAGCCACTGACCAGTTTGAACACTAGAAGTGATTGCTATTTCTTGGTTAAACAGTTCAATGAGTACCATGGGGGGAGATGTTCCAATGAGTTTCAGAGCGATAGATGGTTCAACACCGTAACAGTATTGATTCACTAATAACGAATGGTACCTAAAGAAACCGAGAACATTCGAGCTACACCGAAGGAGGAGGTTATGGAAAACAATAAAAATATCAGCGGATAAAAATAAGTTTACATATATTAGCTGGGTGTGGGGGAATTAGGTTGCGGTATTTAAACCCCACCCGTTTTTTTCCCGTAGTCGTAACCTTCGATAACATCTACCAAGTAGTTACAACTTGTGTATTTATTCCAGGGCAACGCAGAGTGTTACAACTTATGTATTTACTCCTGGGCTGCGCAGAGTGTTACAACTTGCATATTTACTCCTGGGCCACGCAGAGTGTTACAACTAGAATATTTACTCCTGGGCAAGACAGAGTGTTACAACTTGCATATTTACTCCCGGGCAACGCAGAGTAAGAATATCAGTACAGTTCTTGACGAGAGGGAAAGAAAATATGTCGACAGTTGTTGACAAGAGGGAGAGATAATATGATAACAGTTGTTGCCGAGAGGGAGAGATAATATGATAACAGTTATTGACAAGAGGGAGAGATAATATGATAACAGTAGTTGACAAGAGGGAGAGATAATATGATAACAGTTGTTGACGAGAGGGAGAGATAATATGATACTATTTGTTGACGAGAGGGAGAGATAATATGATAACAGTTGTTCACAAGAGGTAGAGAGAATATTTGAACAGTTGCTGACAAGAGAGAGCGGGTCGATTGACAAAAGGTGATGTCAACAATAACACTTTATACACCAATTAAATTGTTTGAATTTTAACAGAAAACATTTTTTTCTTTCAGACTTTTTCTTCTAAACATATTTTATTTATGGAGAGATAGGGTTAAGCATTTGAACAGGGGGCGAGAGGTAAGGGTTCGATGAATTAATGAGTTGTGTCCATGGGGAGGGTCAAAAATTGCCCAATAGCTTGTTGATTTTGTTTATGGATAGTCGTCGCTAGTGGGGTCTATTCAAAGAAGGCTTGTAGATTTCTAGAAGTAGCTTGTTATTCGAAATGGTTAGAACTAACGCCTGAATGAGCCACGTGATCAGTCAATCGAATGGGTCAGAACTAGTGGCTGTAAGCAGCTACTTGATCACGGCATAAGAAATTACTGCATCATCCTTATCATCACCACCAGCATCATTATCATCACCACCAGCATCATTATCACAACAACCATTACTCAAATCCACAACTATCATAATCACTATCACAAACGCCATCGTTATTACCAATACGACCACAATCATCACAATCAATAACACAATCATCAGCATCAATAATACAATCATCACCATCAATAACACAACGACAATCCTAACTATCAATAACACAGCCACAATCATGAACATCAATAACTCAACCACCATCACCATCAATAACACAACACCATCACTAACACAACCACCATCACCATAAATAACACAACCACAATCTTCACTATCAAAAACTCAACCACCATCACCATCAATAACACAACCACAATCTTCACTATCAATAACTCAACCACCATCACCATCAATAACACAACCACAATCATCACCATCAATAACACAACCACAATCTTCACCATCAATAACACAACCACCATCACAATCAATAACACAACCACCATCACAATGAATAACACAATCACCATCACCATCAATAACTCAACCACCATCACCATCAATAACTCAACCACCATCGCAATCAATAACACAACCACCATCACCATCAATAACACAGCCACAATTATCACCATCAATAACACAACCACAATCTTCACCATCAATAACTCAACCACCATCACCATCAATAACACAACAACCATCACCATCAATAACACAACCACCATCACCTTCGCCATCAATTACACAAGCAGTATCATTACCATAACTAACACAACCACAACCAACATCATCATCACTAACACAACCACAACCAACATCTCCATCACTAACACTCCTGATGGAGGAGGGAAGCAAGGTTCACATCTTCGCTTCATTCCAGAAAACTCCAACTCACGGAGATAAGCTTTACTTGATCTGCTTTGGCTTTCTAATAAATATATAATTATTCTAACAAGCCACCTACTCAGAGAGGATAACTACGTAATTATAAAGATGAATTGATTGTGAATCGAGAAATATGCTAGAACTTTAGCAAAACCGTAATCCGAACGGCGACGCTTACAATCACGATAATGAAGTTGGGCTAATAACTGAAATCACAAAAGGAATATTCGCAAATCGACGTTTTGATTTGAAAGCCTTTATCAATAGCACAGCTTAACGATGACTAGTAATTGATGGCAATTTAAACACACTGTCACATCTCTGCTATGTTACCAATGTCAGAGGTGATATAGGACGTTTAGTCAAATTGTCGATGTATGTGTGTTTTACTGTAAGTATTCAGTCTTTTTCTTCTTCTGCGTTCATTCTCAAACTCCTGCAGATTAGCAGGATGTAGTCCTGAGAATGGAATGCGTTTTATCATGGTTTACATCATTGCTGCATTATCTGCGCCTTTCGGCCTGACACATCCGACTTCAGCATGGCTTCGTGTCACTGACCCTATTTGGGATGGGACAGCCAACTCCATCCCATAATCTCCTTAGTCGCCTTTTACGACATGCATGGAAGGTAAACAGTGTTGCTATTTTTTGTCCCCCCCTTTCGGGCCCGGCAACACATGGGATTCAGTGATTGCCAAAACTTTAGAATCATGTATCCCTGTTCTTCTGTTTAGCGCACATAAGAGGAATCTCACGATTTAATAAATGTCATCTACTTGGCGGCTTCTGTTCACTAGGACTAGCTGGTCACTAAACGGCCACTGGTTGGCCACTTCAGATCTCCCGCATGCTGCTTGCAATATTAAAGCCTCATCATCATCATCAGGTGCCATGCCGGCTGGCGTAGGCGGTCATGACACATCTCTCTGTCCACAGTATTATGTATCAAAGTCGTTATTGTTTCCTAGCCGTGCCAGGTTGTCAAACTGTCTAATATTTTCTCACGTTGTTGTCCTCTGTCTCTGTTGCCTTCAATTTTGCCTGTTGTGATTATGTTCTCTAAACCTGCCTGTCTCATGAAGTGGCAAAAAAAAGAAGATTGCCTTTTTCTTATATTGTTGATTAATGACCGTTTCGTATTTGACTCTTTCACCACCTCTACATTATATTTTCTGGCAGTCCACGGTATTCTCAGCATTCTTCTGTAAAACCACATCTCTGTTGCGTCTAATTTCCCACTTTCCAGTTTGTTTATTGTCCAAGACTCCCATTCGTATGTTAGTATAGGGGTTGTATAACACTGCAGAAATCAAAGCCTCTATATGTATCATTATCTCAAGAAACAGGATATGTTTGTCACACATTATAACTTATATTCACTTATATATAAAATTAGCAACACTTTTTCATTATCTCAGAGATTGTACGTAATACCCATTTGTTGTCTTTCTAACGCGAGAATATCTCCGCGACAGTAAAGAACCACCGTATCACGAACAAGGGTCCTCTAGTGTAATATTTGTGGGTCTTTTTTTGTTTTTGTTCCGCTAAATATTATTTGAACTATAATATGCTTTAAAATCTATGCAGCTGTTTTACTTAACAGCTTAAGTGATTTTTATATGCTTCCAGACTACTATCAGACAGTGCACCCTCAAAAAGCACAACTATACATACGATGGATACAAAGACAGGTGCAGACCTTGCAAACAATGGATTAAAGAGGGAAAAATCAACGAAAACAAACATTGTAATTGGAGGAGCATAAAGGACGTAAACATGAACCCATCATTTGTTGCTTGTAGTGATTTTCTAGGCAAAAGAAGCACGTTTAGTAGTTTGCCTTTGCTTTCTGAACGGTCCGGATGAACAATTGCCTGAGACGAATTTCTAACCCGGTAACTTAGCCGTTACAGATTCGCTCTATACCACACCACCACAAAGTCAGACAAAAAGCATATATGAAGCACACAAAAAAAAGCCATCTCCTGAGAACTCTTCTACCCCTGACGCTGCAAGGCATACATGGGTTTAAAGCGAAAAGGAAAGAAGAAGAAGGTGTTTCAGAATCTTCAATTCGGCAAAAATGTGACTAAAACCCATTAAATATTATGTACACACTAGTTAATTTATCGACTCAATCTACCATATTATACTAAAACCCAATAAATGTTATGTATACACTAGTAAACCTATGGACAAACTCTACCATATTTTCCGCAGAAATATTCGATACATAAGTTCAATGTATCTTAACTTTGTTATATAGAATAACCACATACATAATCATATTGGCAATTAGTATATCGACCTTATCCTCAAAGTGATTTATGGTTATTATCAGGAAAATAAATTGTTCACTTTATGTTGTAGTTGGAGAATTGAGCGTAGCTCGCTACGATGAGCAATAATCTCTACAAATCATATGGCAACTATGATGTACGCCAAGTTGCGATACAAGATAGGGAATAATTTTAATAAAACAAACAACAATAACAATAATAATATTATTAGCAATAAATAATCATACAATAATAATAATTACAATGGTAAGAATAGGAAATAATAATATCAATAATAATAATAATAATAGCAATAATCATAATATGGCAATAATATTAGACGATGTAACCTATTCGAATTCCACAGGTGCCAAATTGGTCAACATCAAAATATATCCAAACAAATTTTCCCCAGGTATTGTAAATAGTGTGGTGATAATTGTATGCTCGTATCATTCAGTGATGTAAAATTGTTATCAAGAAGGTTTTCTTAGAATCAAAATAGAGCCACATATAACCTTCACGAGAAGGAAGTGTAGATTACCTTATTTTTTGCGATAGTTCTCAAACTCCTTATGTTCCGTGTACAGAACCTTGATTCTAATACTTATTTTTTTTTATCCTTTCGTTGGATTGGAATGCGTTGATAATTGAAGTATTGTTTCTTCTTGTATCTGAAGTTGTGTTTTTTTTCAATAAACTTGATTGTGTTTTGTAAGTCGTACAGAGGTCATAAAGATGTTTATAACTGAAGTTGTGTTTCTTCTCTAAATTTGATTGTGTTTTATAACTCGTACAGATGTCCTAAACATATTTATATCTGAAGTTGTGTTTCTTCTATATACTCGTGTTTTATAACTCGTTCAGAGGTCCGTAGAGATATGTTCTTCTACTGTTGTTTCTCTGTGCATTTGTGTTTGTCTCAGTATTTCATATTCCGAGCATTCTTGAAGAATAGTCTCTGCTATCTGTCTGTCCATATGTACACATGGTTGTCTTCGGTAATTAGCATTTTTCAGGTCTGGTAGTTTCCTAGACTCTATCGCATAGAATGGTGATCTTGCATCTGTCAGGAATTTGACAGGCTGAGTAACAAGATTAGTGTTAAGCAGTTTTACAGTTGCCGCTATGAATTCTTGAATTTTTGCATTGGAGTTAAGACAAACATTTTCACTTTGCTACCTTGATTGTATCACTAACCATGTTTGGGTTCTCTCTCTCTCTCCCTCCCTCTCTTCCCCTCTCCCTCTCCTTCACTCTCTCTCCCTCTATCTCTCTCTCTCTCTCTCTATATATATATATATATATATATATATTACTGTTCCCCTATATTTCCCCTAGCAATGGAAGTACTAACAAAGAAATTAAGACTAGACTTGAAATAGACTGGAATGCAATATCTAGATAAAATACCACACGCAAGAAGATAATAAATACAGAAGTGAAGATAAACATATATAAATCTCTAATAATACATATTTTTTAGTATGGATGTGAGGGTTAGACAAGTGATTCTTGATTAGAAACTGGCCTCACAGCACGTGGGGCATTCCCATAAATGCTCCTCCCTCTGTTCCAGCAGCCATCCGACTCGATTTTGTTTCGAGTCTAATGCTGCCGAAACAGACATCGAAATCAGGGCACAACTCTGGCCCTTGCGACAGGTTTCTTTGTTGTTCCACGCACCCACGCCGTGCCCGTCCTAGTTCAAGCACAACGTCAGCCTGTCGGAACAACATGGTAACTGTTATCGAAGGTTACTACTGCGAGTGGACAATTTCTCTTTCAGGTCAACAAGAACAACAATGGAAATGGTGAAATGTCGCAATCTTGTGTAGTTTGTGCACGTATGAGGCATGATTCCTTCCCAAGACTGTACTTCTTCTTCTTCTTCTGCGTTCTTTCTCAAACTCATGCAGATTAACAGAATGTAGTCCGGAGAACGGAATGCGTTATGTCATGGTTTACAGCAGTGCTACTATATCTGCGCCTTTCTGACTGACACATCCGACTTCAGCATGACTGTGGGTCACTGACCCTATATGGGATGGGACAGCTAATTCCATCCTACAACCTCCTTAGTCGCCTTTTACGAAATGCGTGGAAGGTAAATAGTGTTGCTACTCTTTGCTCCCCTTTCGAGCCCCGGCATCACACAAAATGCCAAGACTGTACTACACGGGACAATTGATCGTGAAAGAAAAAGATAAGGAAAAGCGGAATTATGGATTAATAATATTAAAGATTGCACACGGTTAAGATTATCCACACTTCAACAAGAAGCTAAGAACAGAGAGAACATAAGAATCGACATAGACACATACGCACACACTACAATTTTAAAGTAGAGGAGCGTACATATCGTTTAACTAAAAAGAAGGGACGGGTACTGGTTAAAAGTTGATAACTACTGATAGATATTATTTATAATAATATTCGCATTTACTCAGTCACCGAGCCGCATCAGGTATGGGAGCCGTAGGTAACTAATCAATAGTCTATATGAACTTAGCTGAAATTTCACCAAATATCGATACACCGTGTTTGAGAAATGGGTATCGTATAACGGTAGTAATGTCAAATATATTTACCTTCGTGCTGTGTATCGAGTAGTGAAATAGTCGACTACCTTTACTTAATAAATAATTACAATATACCGTAGTCGTGTTAAAAAGCTGTTATGGAAATGTAAGTTGAGTAATAAGGGCATATAGACGGTGTTATGGACATGCGATGTTTTTGTTTAGTCTTTCTTTCATTTGTCTTATGTTCGCTACTTGATGTCAGCACTAATAGACAGGTCTTATGTTCGCTACTTGATGTCTGGACTATTAGACAGGTCTTATGTTCGCTACTTGATGTCTGGACTATTAGACAGGTCTTATGATCGCTACTTGATGTCTGCACTATTAGACAAGTCTTATGTTCGCTACTTGATGTCTGCACCATTAGATAAGTCTTATGTTCGCTATTGATATCTGCACCATTAGACAAGTCTTATGTTCGCTACTTGATGTTTGCACTATTAGACAAGTCTTATGTTCGCTACTTGATTTCTGCACTATTAGAAAAACTTGTGTTCGTTGCTTAAGTCTGTACTATTCTGAAAAGTCTTCTGGATGAACTCCGCTATTGGAAAACTTTCCATAAGACTTTAAGTAAGACTTTTCATAAGACATTAATTTGGTAATACGGGATATACGGATCTATTGCGACACGGTACAGAGCACGTGTATGACGGCCAAGGTACCGGGTTCGAATCCGAATCAAGCAATACCTCCGATTCGTTCCCTTTCAGAAAGAATTTCAAACTACTGAAAATATTTATATTATCTAGAAAATCACTACAACTAAAAAAATTCTGGTTTGATGGCTAAGTCCTTAAAAGGGTACACTACAAATTTTAATACGGGACACCTGTATGGCTTTCCAAGGAACAAATATAACCAGAGTGTCTCACGAATCGGCAGTAAGACACTATTACAAATCTTATGCAGAAGAACGAGCAAATAAGAATCTGCCCCAAGGATAGCAAATATAATTGTATTAACCAACCAAAAAATGATTGAGAATCCGTAGAGAAAGGTGTATTGTCCAATTACTTTTTTTTAGAAAATGAGTGAGCTTCCTTAGAAAGGCAGCGTTATTACCTCAAGCAACTACTACTATTTCCTTGATTTTCATTTGTCATATATTTGTACTTTCGCGAACCAATGAAACACACAGCAATAGTCGGATTGGCCTAAGGTAGTGACGCCGCACTAACGAAGGTCACCAGAGAAGTCTTCCCTATGGGGTCACCAGAGAAGTCTTCCCTATGGGAATAATTTGGAATTAAATTTTATTCAGGACGTAACCATGAAACCAGTATTTTGTAGTTACCGTACGTTTCTAACAATATTTATGTTCAGTAGTTTGCCAACATATTTCGGACACATAAAGAGACAATGATTATTGTGGAAAAATTAATCGTGGAAGGAAAAAGTTGATAATAAAATAACAAGAGGCAGTCTAAGACAACCTTAGACACAGAATATTAAAGACATTCAGAACATGAGGCTATAAGAAGCTATGCAACTTGCCAAAACCGAGAGACGTACAGATTTGAAGTGAAGAAACGCTCGGTAAAAGACACGTGAATTAGATAATTTGCTATTGCTTTCTCACCGGTGAAGGTGCATAAATTGACTTCAGGAATTCTTCTTCTTCTTCTTCTGCGTTCATTCTCAAACTCCCACTGGATATCTCTTGTATCAGGACTATGGCCCTATTAGATTTCCAGAAGGATGTAGTCCAGAGAATGGAAATGCGCTGTGTCGCCGTTTTATAAGCGCCAATGGCCCGGCACATCCGTCTTCAGAGGGAGACTGCGGGATTTGAACCGAGTACCTTTGCGATGGCAGACGCGCTCTACACCTCGATGTAAAAAAGAGGGCAACTACAAAAAAAGTGTGCAGGAAATGCATGTGCAATTTAATCGTTTCTATTGTTATTTTACGCGAAATTTGAAGTCCAAAAAATAATTCAGCGGCGTATTTCTACGATGACCATACAGGAACCGACGAGGTTTGATATTTCAAGTCCTGCCGACGTCTGTGTTAAGTAAATATGCCTCCATTTTCAAATCTTACCGACGTCTGTGTTTTGCTAATCTTCCTCCATTTTCAAATCTTACCGACGTCTGTGTTTTGTCAATCTTCCCCCATTTAAAAAATCTTGCCGTCTGTGCTGAGTCAATCTCCCTCTATTGTCAAATCTTATTTTCAAAATCTCCATTTTACAGCTTGAACACTAAACCACTGGAAAGATTAAGGGGAGAAGAGATAGGGGACGACACAAAGAAAGGTTGCTTGATGAACTTAGTATTGTGGCACGGTAGAAGCTCACCAACCGAGCTTATTGACAACACAAGAGACAGAGAGTCGAGGTGAAACATGATCGCATACGCCATTCGGCATGGCACTTGATTGATTTGATTACACGCCGCTAATAGTTTCAGTTGTACATTCTCATCAAAGCATTGCACACCGTTAAAAGTTGAAGTCTTCTGAGAATAGAATACAAACTGGAGAACCCACTACTTCCCTAGATTGCACAGAATGATAAAAGAACTATATTTTTCTTAATTCTGCTGATCGAAACAGACACACATTATTAAGGCTGGAAGAAGCCAGCAAGAGATTAACATACATAAACATGTCACATGAGCTAGTCGGAGTTAAAACGGTAAAGTTGACACACAGCTGTACATTTATGTGGGGACGCATAATAAACAACACAAATCACAAAAGAACACGGTTTGTTATTAGCCTATTTCAAGTGACACATTTTTTCTACAATAGGCCTATACTTTTTCTTATTTCAGCTCTGAACTATTAGCGAACTTGTTCTTATTACAGCCCTGAACTATTAGCGAACTTTTTCTTATTGCAGCCCTAAACTATTAGCGAACTTTTTCTTATTGCAGCCCTAAACTATTAGCGAAATTTTTCTTATTGCAGACCTGAACTATTCGCGAACTTTATTATGGCAGCCCTGAACTATTAGAAAACTTTTTCTTATGGCAGCCCTGAACTATTAGCGGACTTTTTCTTATGCCAGCCCTGAACTATTAGCGACCTTTTTCTTATGGCAGCCCTGAACTATAAGCGGACTTTTTCTTATTGCAGCCATGAACTATTAGCGAACTTGGACCAGCTGTCCTGTCTCTGGCAGTGTGATCTTTAAACATTTGGATATGTCTGTTGTCCACTTCTTCTTGTTCGACCGTGCTTATTATCCCTTCGATACCATTATGAAACAAATAGGAAAGTGGCACATTAGAGGCAATAGAGATGTGGTTCTACAGAAGAATTCTGAGAATACCATGGTCTGCCAGAAAAACTAATGTGGAGGTGTTGAAATAGTCAAATGTGAAATGGACCTTAATCAGTAAAATCTTCATTTTTTAGCAACTTCATGAGCCAGGTTTGGAGAACATAGTGACAACAGGCAAGACTGAAGGCAACAGAGACAACGTGAGAAAATATTCGACAGTTTAACAACCTGGCACGGAAGGGAAACAACAACGATCTTGATACATAATGCTGGAGATAGAAAGCTGTGGAGAGCCATGATCGCCTACGCCAGCCTGCATGGCACTTGATGATGATGATACCATTATGTCACTCATGCGGATGCTTCTGTTGGTCTCACCAATGGACCACTAGACACACCCACCCATGCAACAGAAAACCTTAGCAGATGACACGCCGTTATATTGAAGCTCTCTTATGGAAGCTGTGTTGCATGCCATCTATACAATTGTATACCCCCTCTGAGTGGAAGGCTCCTTATATAAGCATTGTACTAAGCCGAAAACTGAAGTCTCATGGTATAAAAGAAAACTTTAAAAATACCCCACTGCACATAGGAAGTAAGAGCTAATCGCTCGCAATTCATGGGTCTTCTCTCAAACAAACATTACCATTCTGTTATGAGCTTATATATTGATTGTTTTCCCCTTGAAGACGGATGTGTCGGGCCATTGGCGCAAATAAAACTGCGACACAACACATTTCCATTCTCTGGACTACATCCTGCTGGAAATCTAGTAGGACCATGGTCATGCTACAAGGGAGATTCAGCAGAAGTTAGAGAATGAACGCTGAAGAAGAAGAAGAAGATTGATTTTAGTAGTCATGTGACTAATTGTGCATTCGGACATTCAGAAAACAATGGCAAACTACTGATCGTATTTATTTTACCTTGACAATCTATACAGCCACATAATGTTCCTGGCTACGTCCTGAATCGGATATGATAGCAATTTTTTTTTGTTAGAAAATCATACTCTACAGTTAGTTAATTAACTCGTGCACTGTGTGTTTGCAATTATCTCAGAATATAGATTATCTAAAACATTTTTTGCGTGTGTTCTTGTAATCTAAATAGTAATCTAGTAATCTAATTATAATAGTAATTATAATCTCATTATAATAGTCTAATTATTATAATCTAATTATAATAATCTAATCTAATTATAATAATAATATAATTATAATTATAATCTAATTATAATAGTAACCTAATTAATATAATTATAATAATAATCTAATTATATAATCTATGAAATTAATATAATTATAATAATAATAATCTAATTATAATTATAATCTAATTAATCTAATTATATTAATCTAATTATAATAGTAATCTAGTAATATAATCTAGTATTCAAAATGTTGGAGGAGTTTTCTGTTTATTTATCTGGGAGCCCTGATTAGTAGCGATGGTGATTAAGCAGTTGAAGTTCAGAAACGACTGGTAATGGCCATGGTTGCCATGACAAGATTATCCACCATTTCGAAAAGCAGGATCACCACCCGTGTTAAGATTAACTGGTCGCTCGTGTGTTGCCGGGGCCCGAAAAGGGAGCAAAGAATCGCAACACTGTTTACCTTCCACGCATGTCGTAAACGGCGACTAAGGAGGTTATGGGATGGAGTTGGCTCTCCCATCTCATATAGGATTAGTGACCCAATGCCATGCTGAAGTCAGCCGAGAGGCGCAGATATCGCAGTAATGCTGTAAACCATGATACAACGCATTCCGTTCTCCGGACTACTCCTGCTAATCTGCAGGAGTTTGAGAACAAACTCAGAAGAAAAAGAAAAAGAAGATCATCTTATATAAATCTTCGATTTTGTCAATATCTCTATATGGTTGTGAGGATCGCCAAAGCAAGCAGTACTTTCGGCAGATTGTACGCAAATGTTTGGCGTAGAAATGGCATTAACCTACTGACTAAGCAGAAAGTTTACAGAGCAGTGGTACACAAGTCAACGTTTCGACCAAAAGGCCTTTGTCAAGACAGACAATAAACTTAAAACATATAATAGAAAGCGAACAGTAATAATATCGACGGTCACATAGGTATAGGTAGTCTGGATTGACCGGAAGAGGTGAAATGACACCGGACAAGGAAAATACAAAAATGACAACAAACATGTGACACGAAACAAACAAAAACTATGGATAAACTAAATTTATCAACAAACATGTGGCACGAAACAAACAGAAACTATGGAAAGACGAAAGTCATACAAGAGACAGGCGCTCATTAATGCCGTCGGGTTTCAGAGTGCCATATTGATATAACAATATTGTAACACAAATATGCTTTCGATGCAATTTTAACAGATAATTTCAATCTGTGCGACATATAATCAAATGAATATGTTAATAAAACACAACATCGCGACATATAATCAAATAAATATGTTAATAAAACACAACATCGCGACATATACTGAAATAAATATGTTAATAAAACACAACATCAACGAAAATGACTAAGACAGTGCAAAATTCAACATCCATAATAATGTCTGAACTGCTTACTACAAACTGTCACGAAGAGACCAGGTTACAATTGTTTATATCGCAAATACAAATTAAAAACCGTAAAGACTTGAAGAAATATTATAAGCCTTTACAATAAAAAATATGGACAGACATTATGGGAGTACGCGGCAGATATAATAGTATTTAAAGCTATATTCGACAGCATAAAAGTGACCAAGTGCTGGTTTAAATCTGTTTCTAAACAACAACACACACATTCCTAACCACAATCGTGGAACACTACCATCTTTTATTTTTAATACCATTGTTATAACCTATCGGTCATCTAAAACATTTGCTCTAGTAACAAATATTACAACTTAATCTGCAAGTTACCTCAGTTTATCTTCTAGTAACAATGTTACAAATTAATCTACCTCAGTTTATCTACTAGTAACAAATATTACAATTTAATCGACACGTTACCTCAAGTTTATCTTCAAGTACAAATATTACAATATAATCGACAAGTTACCTCAAGTTTATCTTCAAGTAACAAATATTACAATTTAATCGACAAGTTACCTTAAGTTTATCTTCTAGTAACAAATATTACAATTTAATCGACAAGTTACCTTAAGTTTATCTTCTAGTAACAAATATTACAATTTAATCGACAAGTTACCTCAAGTTTATCTTCAAGTAACAAATATTACAATTTAATCGACAAGTTACCTCAAGTTTATATTCTAGTAACAAATATTACAATTTAATCGACAAGTTACCTCAAGTTTATCTTCAAGTAACAAATATTACAATTTAATCGACAAGTTACCTCAAGTTTATCTTCAAGTAACAAATATTACAATTTAATCGACAAGTTACCTCAAGTTTATCTTCAAGTAACACATATTACAATTTATTCGACACGTTACCTCAAGTTTATCTTCTAGTAACAAATATTACAATTTAATCGACAAGTTACCTCAAGTTTATCTTCTAGTAAGAAATATTACAATTTAATCGACAAGTTACCTCAAGTTTATCTTCAAGTTACAAATATTACAATTTACTCGACAAGTTACCTCAAGTTTATCTTCTAGTAACAAATATTACAATTTAATCGACAAGTTACCTCAAGTTTATATTCTAGTAACAAATATTACAATTTAATCGACAAGTTACCTCAAGTTTATCTTCAAGTAACAAATATTACAATTTAATCGACAAGTTACCTTACGTTTATCTGAGAAATTCCAGACACTAAATGTGTTAACGAACAAAACACATATTTCTACAACACACATTATACGTGTGTGCGTCTCTCTCTCTCTCTCTCTTTCCATCACTCCATCTCTCCATCCAACGCTATGGTATGTTCTATACACGAAGACGACATTCTAACTGTTTACAATCATCACGTCGTTTAAACTAAGAGTGACCTGCTTTATTGTAAGTACTTTGAAAGATGCTTGCAACGCTTCTTCAAGTGAGCAGATTAAAGACTGCAGACCGATACAAAATCTTTAATGTTTTAGAGAAATCTTAATCCAATCCATCGCATCACTTTCAAGTTGTAAGCGACAGAGAAAGATACTTATACAATTAGATAACTTGTCATAGAAAGTAGCGCATATTAAAATTATTTTTCATTTCCAAAGCTTTTTCATGTATTACTCAATTATTAATATTGACAATGTTAATATGCTTTATAAATGACTGCACACTGATACAACTTTATACACTTTTTTTTTTTACTTCGTTTGAAATATAATCAAATGTAAATGAGTACGACATGATTACAATTCTTATATGGGCTGCACTGCATGTATTTCGTATGTACATCATTGCTAACATGAATGAAAGTTTTTGAACTACCATAGCTTTTATTTCTTTTAGCAGTAATTTATAAACGTACTATAACTGACCCTGACTTTTATTCAATTGAAATTTAAACAATAAACCGTCAGCAAGTCGATCAACAAATTTCAACAAATTGAAATGAAAATCTATTCCCGTCTACACAAAACAAGCATCTAGTTAATTGTCTCAGTCGACCTGCGTATTTTGCCAATACGACACTATTGTCGTCAGCGTCTATCCTGCATCGATCAATCAAATGGTTTCATGGTTTATTTTCTGAACAATCCACGAGAAATCTGACCCAATATCAATACGCCTTGTTTGAGAAATGAATCTCGGCTGACGGTGATAAGGTTGAAGATAATTACCTGTTTTGTATTGTTGAGATCTGGTTGACCGTAGCTGTGAACGAGTATAAAATACAGGAAATAATAACAAATAGCAATACGGTTGGATCGATGACCATTTGTAGGAAAACAATAGTTTCCATATTGAAGTATCACAGTAAACAAAGTGTACGGACAACAAGTGCAGCGCATTCAATCTGTGAGCAATAATTTGCTTAAGCTTTGGAACATATTAATTTTAGGTTGTAGGTTGAAGGCTACATAGATGTGGTTTCTGAGACGAATCATGAAAATACCAGGGACAGCTAAGAAAACTAATGCAGAGGTTCTCATTGACGCTGGCGTAAAATAGCAATCATATCAAATATTAGGGGTAGACAGTCAAGGTTTCTAGGGCATGTGCTGAGAAGAACACAGCTTGAACACTTAATAACCACTGGAAACATCAAGGGGAGAAGAGATAGGGGATGACAAAGAGAAAAGTTGCTTGATGGATTAGTATTGTGGCACGGGAGAAGCTCACCTACCGAGCTTATTGACAACACAAGAGACAGAGAGTCGCGGAGAAACATGATTGTCTATACCATTCGGAATGGCACTTGATTGATTGATTGATTGATTGATTGATGGAACAGTATCAGTGTTACAAATGTTGAAAAACATAGACTGAAACGGTCCGCACACTTACGTTCATTCTCAAACTCCCGCTGGATCTTTCTTGTAAAAAACAATGTACCTACTATATTTTCCGAACTTTTCATAAAGCAATGACAAAATACTGAACGTATTTATATTGCTTAGAAAACTACAGTGTAATATGACCTTGTCATTAGAGGTGAGAAAGAGAGTTCTGCCGTGCTATATAACCCCTATACTAACATATGGGTGCTAGTCTTGGACAATAAACAAACTGGAAAGTGAGAAATTAGAGGCAACAGAGATGTGGTTCTACAGAAGAATGCTGAGAATACTATGGACTGCAAGAAAAAACTAATGTAGAGGTGTTGAAAGAGTCAAATGCGAAACGGACCTTAATCAACAATATAAGAAAAAGGCAAGCTTCTTTTTTTTTGGCCACTTCATGAGACAGGCCGGTTTAGAGAACATAGTCACAGCAGGCAAAAATGAAGGCAATAGAGACAGAGGGCGACAACGTAAGAAAATTTTAGAATGTTTGACAACCTGGCACAGCAATGAAACAACAACGACTTTGATACAGAATACTGTGCACAGAGAGCTGTGGAGAGCCATGACCGCCTACGCCAGCCGGCATGGCACCTAATGATGATGATGATAAAACTACTACATTATGCCTTGTTAATGGCTACATCCTGAATAGGAAATACAACAAATTTATCATGTAACTAATAATATTTTGTAATTGTAATGACCCTCTCAATAGAAATCAATTTTTTTTCTGAAATAATGAAAGAAGTTTATGTTCAATCCGATTGACATATATCTATCATAACCTAATATAACCTGCAAATAAATAAAATGAGATTTAAATTAATGTCGCCAAATTTTGCAATCCTATTATTCTTTTCTTTGAATATTCATGTTCAAGAAGACATCAACATTTAATATCCTCCTACTATACGTGAAAAGAAATAAAAAGCCATATTTAAATTGGCCTCGTTATGGCAACTACGCATTTTTGTAAATCCTGGTTAAAGAAAAATTGAGATTAGGACACACTGTATGAAATCAATTCAAGACGTTCCATAGAAAAATGTGTTGACAAAAAGGAATGAGGAAAAAATTCATGAAGAAAAAAAGCTTCAGCAGAAAAAATAAATATAGCCGATAGAATGATTTATTTATTTGTGTATTAGTGGGTTCGCCTCATTTCGTCGAGGTACGAGACTTTCAACGTATTTTTGATGAAATGAAAAATAACATTACGAAACTAATACAGAAAGACAGATATCATCAATCAATAAAAAAAAAAATTAGAAATAGATATTCGTGATATCAAAATAAGAAGAAAGCAACCTAAATACGAGTCACCGTGACGGACGACGTTTCGACTAAATATCTTTATGCGGATAAACAAAAGACTAGAGTCAACAAATCTTACATAAATACACACATAGTGGTGATAGGAAGGGAATAAAGAGGGGAAGAAGTACAATAGCGATGCTATCTTTGTTATTGTTTAGGCGAATACAAATAATTTGCTGAGAAATTACAATTCAATCAAATAATAAAAAAAGAAGGTAATTTGTGTTGCAGCACAAACTATGGTGAAATATTCGTGTGTATTAATGCTACGGTGATGGCGCACGATTAAGTGTCACAAGGGAATGGTAACTTACACATGGAGTCTCGATATTTATTTTGTGATGCCTAGAGTCTTGAAATGTATTGTGTGTTGTGAATATATGATATTACATAAGAAAGCAAATCGAGCGGTTTTCACACTCTCGCAGACTACCACAATACAGAATGACACAGATTATCAATACACATAAACATCACGGCTATAAAGCCAGAGGCGTAAAAAATGAATCACAGAAATCAAAGATACGAAGGGAACAAGCATACATACAGCAAACAAGCAAGCTATAATCACTGAACCCTTCTACCACTGACGCCTCAATACAAACAAGGGCCACAGCGAATAAATACAGATATATAGACATGAGAAAGTAACAAACAACGGGTGAGTTGTCTGCAAAATTAAATTACAAAATATGTATTCAGGAAGTAAAATAGCTCTATTATTAAAGGTCTCATTGTCTCACTATTGACCCATCAAACCAAGAATTATACAGCAGTAAGCTCTCAATAGAATATATGTGAAACGTCACCTTCCAACAATGCAATGCAATAATGCAATGCAATGCAACGCAATACAATGAAACGCAACGCAACATAACATAACATAACATAACATAACATAACATAACATGGCATGTGATGACATGACATGATAACATAACATAACAAAACATAACATGATAACATAACATAACATAACATAACAAACAATACAATGCAATGCAATGCAATGCAATGCAATGCAATGCAATGCAATGCAATGCAATGCAATGCAATGCAATGCAATGCAATGCAATGCAATGCAATGCAATACAATACAATACAATACAATACAATACAATACAATACAATACAATACAATACAATACAATACAATACAATACAATACAATACAATATAATATAATATAATATAATATAATATAATATAATATAATATAATATAATATAATATAATATAATATAATATAATAGTGACCAACTAAAATCACAAAAATAATTAAAAAAACGTAACGAATGAAGTCCTAATTTATGCTGTATAGAGGTCTTCTATAAAGCACATGGTCATGTGTGAATACAATTACGTTTTCCTGTGTGATGCAAAATTCAGAGAACCCAGCAGTACACGTCACGCCGAGGGAACTGGATTAGTTTCAGTACTGACCATGGTTCTGACCTAGCTGTCAGCGTGCACATGATGTTTCTGTTATTAAAAAAAACTGTCACAAAGTGTGGTGACAAGCACATTTATGAAGGACTTGATAATTCCCTAGGAGAGCCCAGAATCAGACAATTAAACCCCCATAACCCGAGAGTTCCCTTGGGTGGAGAGGAAGACGTAGCTAGCTGACCTACTAACCCACTGAACATGGCCTAGTGCGGGATTGCTATTGGCACCTCTAAGTAGAAAAGATACTTGTCCGCGTAACTGACACTCGTTATTCCAAATCTTGAGGAAAGGGAGGCAAGCAAGAAAAACTCTGTTAAGGAGACAGTAGAAGATCGGTCTACAGGGCACGATGAAGACCAAGAACTAGATAGATGGAGATAATCAAGGAAACATTAAAGAGACGGGCTGACCATGGTCAATGCAACTCAATTAGACAAAGACAGACACCTTCTACTCCCCTGCCCCCCTCCCCACAAGACGCTTAACGGCAAAAGTGAAAATAACAATAGATAGATCATGAGATTTCTCTTCAAATAATTTGCGCACTGCTGAGATTTGGAGTATTCTAGTGCGCACCGCTGAAATTTGGAGTATTCTAGTGCGCACTGCTGAGATTTGGAGTATTCTAGTGCGCACCGCTGATATTTGGAGTATTCTAGTGCGCACCGCTGATATTTGGAGTATTCTAGTGCGCACCGCTGATATTTGGAGTATTCTAGTGCGCACCGCTGATATTTGGAGTATTCTAGTGCGCACCGCTGATATTTGGAGTATTCTAGTGCGCACCGCTGAGATTTGGAGTATTCTAGTGCGCACCGCTGAGATTATGAGTATTCTAGTGCGCACCGCTGATATTTGGAGTATTCTAGTGCGCACCGCTGATATTTGGAGTATTCTAGTGCGCACCGCTGATATTTGGAGTATTCTAGTGCGCACCGCTGAGATTTGGAGTATTCTAGTGCGCACCGCTGATATTTGGAGTATTCTAGTGCGCACCGCTGATATTTGGAGTATTCTAGTGCGCACCGCTGATATTTGGAGTATTCTGGTGCGCACCGCTGAGATTTGGAGTATTCTAGTGCGCACTGCTGATATTTGGAGTATTCTAGTGCGCACCGCTGAGATTTGGATTATTTTAGTGTGCAAAGATGAGATTTAGAGTATTGTAGTGCGCACCGATGAGATTTCGAGTATTGTAGTGCGCACCTCTGTGATTTGGAGTATTCTAGTGCGCACCTCTGAGCTTTGCAGTAGTCTAGTGCACACCGATGACATTTTAAGTATTCTGGTGCACACCGCTGTGATTTGGAGTATTCTTAGTATGAAATTAAGCTCTGGATAAACTACCACATTGCACATTTCTAGGAGCTAATCATTCGAAATTCCTGGTCATCGAAAATAAGAACACATATTACCAGATATACACCGACATCTCCTTCCAGTATCCGTTACCAAGACAACGTTAAATTGTCTCAAAATGTTGTCAAATTATGTGTGAAAGAAATCCAGTAATATATTCAGTTGTCCAAAAGAACTCTCATAGAAGGACAGGTCATGATTGCATTAAAGTGTAACAATTATGGAATACCGCATTCCTCATTTAGTCATAATTCTGGAACAAATTTCGGATACGGGAAGGTGTATTTTCCAACTTTTTAATACTATGCATAATAATTTCATTAAGCTTTTGTACGGAGGAGATTAAAAGTTTCTCCGCCGCCATTGAATCGATCTGCGCGTAACACACTGAGAGCCAACCCCACCGCCACCCAGGGTCATCCAGGAGGGAACGTGGGGACGTCTTTGTGCGTAGCATACAGATCGATGGATTCAGCGGTTTATGCACCTCTAACAAAATTGTGTTTTATTAAATAATGTATGGTTTGTTTCGTTGAAAATGTAGATACATTTCCCCGTAATGAACCCACATTTCATTCAATGTTTCCTCGAAGGTACTAGTGATAAAAGTACTTCTACCACGACATCTTTTAATTTTTATGGTAAATATTTCTGATATAATAACACTGAATTAATATTTGCAGTTTGAAAAGAAAAAAAGAAAAATCGGAAGATAGTGAATGCGATTTGAACCAGACCCCTTCAGCTGGCACCTATTCGCCTTAGAACCTGGACCCGCATCCCCTAACACAATGCAAGTGTATTCATAACTTCCAAGGTGTATATACTCAGACTACTACTAATATGTAAAGCTTAGCCGACACACCTGGAAAGTAGGAAATTAGAGGCAACAGAGATGTGGTCATACAGAAGAATGCTAAGAATACCATGGACTGCCAGAAAAACTAATGTAGAGGTGTTGAAAGAGTCAAATGCGAAACGGACCTTAACCAACAATATAAGAAAATGGCAAATGCGAAACGGACCTTAATCAATAATATAAGAAAAAGGCAATCTTCTATTTTTGGCCACTTCATGAGACAGGCAGATTTAGAGAACATAGTCAGAAGAGGCAAAATTTAAGGCAACAGAAGCAGAGGGCGACAACGTGAGAAAATGTTAGACAGTTTGACAACCTGGCACGGCAAAGGAAACAACAACGACCTTGATACATAATACTGTGGACAGAGAGCTGTGGAGAGCCATGACCGCCTACGCCAGCTGGCATGGCACCTGATGATGAGGAAGCTGACACACAGACAAAAACAACATTAAGTCATGCAAATTTCACATGCACTTCAAACACTAGAATGTGATAACATGAATTAATCCCGTAGTCGTAACCTTCCATAAGAGTTACCATGTTCTTCCGACAGGCCGACGTTTTGCTTGAACTAGTTACGGGCATGCCGAGGGTGGGCGGAACAAGAAAGAAACCTGTCGCAAGGGCTAGAGTTGTGCCCTGATGTCGACGTCTGTTTCGGCGGCATTTGACTCGAAACACCATCGAGTCAAATGACTGCTGGAACAGAGATCGGAGCACTTATGGGAATGTCCCACGTGCTGTGAGGCCAGTTTACTCAAGTTTATCTTCAAGTAACAAATATTACAATTTAATCGACAAGTTACCTCAAGTTTATCTTCTAGTAAGAAATATTACAATTTAATCGACAAGTTACCTTAAGTTTATCTTCAAGTAACAAATATTACAATTTAATCGACACGTTACCTCAAGTTTATCTTCTAGTAAGAAATATTACAATTTAATCGACAAGTTACCTTAAGTTTATCTGTGAAATTCCAGACACCAAATGTTTTAACGTACAACACACATATTTAAAAGGAATTAATACTACAATATCGATTATGATTATCTGTAAACATAACATAACATAACATAACATAACAATATACATTATGATTATCTGTAAACATAACATAACATAACATAACATAACATAACATAACAATATACATTATGATTATCTGTAAACATAACATAACATAACATAACATAACATAACATAACATAACATAACATAACATAACATAACATAACAATATACAGTATGATTATCTGTAAACATAACATAACATAACATAACATAACATAACAATATACATTATGATTATCTGTAAACATAACATAACATAACATAACATAACATAACAATATCGATTATGACTATCTGTAAACATAACATAACATAACATGACATAACATGACATAACATAACAATATCGATTATGATAATCTGTAAACATAACATAACATAACATGACATAACATGACATAACATAACAATATCGATTATGATTATCTGTAAACATAACATAACATAACAATATCGATTATGATTATCTGTAAACATAACATAACATGACATAACATAACATGACATGACATGACATAACAATACCGATTATGATTATCTGTAAACATAACATAAGCAGAAACAGTCTGGATTCAGATGTAACATGGGTAAGTGAATTATCGTCTAAAGAGGCATCTATGTTATTTCCGTGGAACAGCCTTTCAAAACTTTTTTTGTGCAAGTTATGTTCCATGTTTCTCTTCCCCTATCCCCTACCCCCACCCCAACAAAAATGTGGGACAGTGGCATATGGTCTGTGTTGAGAACCTCTAGTTTATAACATAGTACGTAACAATAAAAGTAAGAACAACATATGCAATAATAACAGCTTGAGCAGGGGTCATCAGGTTCGATAGATTACGTAATGAATATATCAGGGAATGAATAGGTATAATATCTTGTACAGCTTACATAGAAAGACAGCAGATCAAGTGGTTTGGCCACATTATGTGAATGCATCCCTACAAGTTGCCCGTACAAGCATATAACCAAATGAGATCAGGGTATAAAGCCATAGGAAGACCACGGAAAAGATGGATAGAAAACGTCAGAGACATCCTCAACAAACACGGTCGCAAGCTCGATCTCCAATCTTCCCTACGCTTAACAGCAAGAGTGGATAACAAACCTTCTGGGGAAAGACAATAGACAACAAAAATAACATCGCAAGCTGGATTTCTTTTAACGATATATGATCAGGCTGTTTAATCTGTTCACTTATTCTAAAAATACTGTATCTAATACTTCCAATACTGCACTTTTCCCATCAGGGAGTTGCAGGGATGTTACAAATTGAGTGTGTGATAAATGGCCGCATGCCCAGACTGTCTCCACGTCATAAAAAAAGTAAAGTAACCGATAGCATTTAATAATGCCGTAGGGGTGTGAGATGATAACTATCTCACATTTCAGAGGCTCTGCAAATGAGGGCGGTAGCCATCTCCTCTCCCTCGCAATCTTTACTTCCCGGATTAATCCGGTACCCATTTAAGGCTGGGTCGACCCGGGAGCCGTTGCGATCTGAAAAACATTTCCACCTTAACTGGGGAATGAACCCAGGACCACTCATATGCGAAGCCAGTGCGCTAACGCGGCTCCATCTGCGCTAACGCGGCTCGCCACGACATGTACGTGGTTGAATAATAAAAATTACACTCCGACAGAAAAATAATTAACTCCTTACCGGATATCGAGCCTTGAACTTCACGGTAATGAAATGAAAGCTCTAACCTTTCGGCCATGCGCCAATGCCCCTAAGCTTAACGGCACTTATGAATACTATCACCAATCACTCACCTGACGAAACATAAATAACAATAGACTGGACAGTAGAGACACTTTTGTTATTTCTATAAACTTATCCTATGACGTGGAAATATCTTTCAGTCGATACTCATCTTCGATTATCAAAAACTAAAGAATCGTTCAACAAGAAAATCGAATATGACATCAAATTTTGAAATAATTTTTTTCATGTCAAGATAAAAGATGACCAAGTCAACGTTATAGGTCAAAACACGCGCAAATCAAATCACAGTGCGATGTCCGATCATGCTTACGGCGTGTGACCTGGTCGCGTGAGTGAAGATCAGATGGGGTAAAATATGCTCTACTCTATTACACCAAGCATTTTTGTATATTTCTCTATTTAAATTTTTGTCTTTATTTCTGGCGCATTAATTTCCGTCTCTTTTTCCTTATTAAATGTGTCATGAGGAGTGATTAGTCACACTTCTGTGATTCTACGCCACTCTGTCATTCAGTACCATAAACGATTTCAATGTCCCTGTATTATTTCAATTCCCACTTTGTGATTTCAATACCCCTACGTGATTCCGTCAGTGTTTCAGCCTTTTGTAATCCCGTCATTGTTTCAGCGACTTACAATCCCTTAAATTTTTCAGCGCCATATAATCCCTTCAATGTTTGGCGCCTTATAATCCCGTCACTGCTTCAGCACCTTATAATCACTACAATGTTTCAGAACATTATAATCCCTTCACTGTTTCGGCACCTTATAATCCCTTCAATGTTTCAGCACATTATAATCCCTTCACTGTTTCGGCACCTTATAATCCCTTCAATGTTTAAGCGCCTTATAATCCCGTCACTGCTTCAGCACCTTATAATCACTTCAATGTTTCAGCACATTATAATCCCTTTACTGTTTTAGCGCCTTATATTCCCTTCAATGTTTCAGCGCCCTATAATCCCTTCAATACTTCAGCGCCTTATAATCTCTTCAATGTTTCAGCGCCTTATAATCCCTTCAATGTTTCATCACCTTATAATCCCTTCAATACTTCAGCGCCTTATAATCCCTTCAATGTTTCAGCGCCTTATAATCCCTTCAATGTTTCATCACCTTATAATCCCTTCAATACTTCAGCGCCCTATAATCCCTTCAATACTTCATCACCTTATAATCCCTTCAATACTTCAGCGCCCTATAATCCCTTCAATACTTCAGCGCCTTATAATCCCTTCAATGTTTCAGCGCATTATAATCCCTTCAATGTTTCAGCACATTATAATCCCTTCAATGTTTCAGCGCCCTATAATCCCTTCAATCCTTCAGCGCCTTATAATCCATTCAATGTTTCATCATTCTGTAATTCATTTAGTGTCTCTGCCTCCTGTAATCCCTTTAATGTTTCAGCGCCCCTAATCCCTTTAATGTTTCAGCGCCCTGTAATTCCTTGAACGTTTCACGCCCTGTAATTCCTTAAATTTTTTTCAGCGTTTTCTAATTCCTTTAATGTTTAAGGCTTCTATAATTCCTTCACAGTCTCACCACCCTACCATTCCTTCAAACGTTCAACCTTCTGTACTTCCTTTAATGACGTAATGTCCTATTATTCATTGGTTATCGCTAATTTCCTGTTCAACACAAATTGTTTCATTCAGCGAGTCTTGAATCTATATACATAGAAAAGCATTACATTCTAGAGATCCGTTTGTTCACCGACAATAAATCAGCGGATTTTTGCGCGTCACTACATTTCTTAGTTCTTTTTTATTTAAACCGACTATACATTAGGTGATATGCGATCAACAGTCATTCACCTGGAGAAAGACAATAGACAATTAATGGCCACGGAAGTGATGCTGACCTCTTGACCATATCATCCCTATATAACTCGTTTGTCAAAATGTGGACAAATATTTGTCTAAGACAGTAATTCCTGAACCACCTCCACTACTAGTATATTTTTAGTTTTTATTTGCTATCTGTTGTGTACTTACTTTTATATAAGCAGGTTAAGATGACAGCATTACCTGAACCTCAATCTCCAATTTTATAATGGTTATGATCCCTGATGTAACAAACGTTCACTATGGTTTATGGTTGTACCGCCCGTTCGGCAACCAAGGTCTTGGATTATAGTTCAGGGTGCAAATACAAGGCCTTGGCTTCTAGTTCAGGAGGAAAAGAAACGGGCTACTGTCTTCTTTCCATGTATGTCGAAGGAGGCGACTAAGAAAGTTGGGTGATATGCTAACAACCTGTCACATGTAAAAAAAATCATCATTATCAGATTATGTCACAATTTCTTAATTGTGTCTTCTATCAAATAATCCCCACGGACAACGAAGAGAATCCTAGGTAACGGGAGATGATAGACATGTCATCTCTGTGAATAGAACAAAGAATATGACAGAAGAATGATGAGATATTTGTTCCAAATGTGTCATATACCTCTGACAGGACTTGGTAATCCTGGGATACTGTCTCAACGAAATGCCTCCCGTGGGGATTAATCATACATCCATAAATCCATCTTACACTCAATGCCTTTGATTACTATTCACACAACCATAAATCCACCTTATACTCAAAGTCTTTGATTACTATTCACACAACCATAGATCCACCTTACACTCAATGCCTTTGACTACTATTCAAACAACCATAAACCCACCTTACACTCAATGCCTTTGACTACTATTCAAACAACCATAAACCCACCTTACACTCAAGGCCTTTGACTACTATTCACACAGCCTTAAATCCACCTTACACTCAATGCCTTTGACTACTATTCACACAACCATAAATCCACCTTCAACTCAATGCCTTTGACTACTATTAAAAAAACCATAAATCGACCTTACACTCAATGCCTTTGACTACTATTCACACAACCATAAATCCACCTTACACTCAATGCCTTTGACTACTATTCACACAACCATAAATCCACCTTACACTCAATGCTTTTGACTACTATTCACACAACCATAAATCCACCTTACACTCAATGCTTTTGACTACTATTCACACAACCATAAATCCACCTTACACTCAATGCCTTTGACTACTATTCACACAACCATAAATCCACCTTACACTCAATGCCTTTGACTACTATTAAAAAAAACCATAAATCCACCTTACACTCAATGCCTTTGACTACTATTAAAAACCATAAATCCACCTTACACTCAATGCCTTTAACTACTATTCACACAACCATAAATCCACCTTACACTCTTACACTCAATGCTTTTGACTACTATTCACACAACCATAAACCCACCTTACACTCAATGCCTTTGGGGAATAATCACACAGCCATAAATCCACCTTACACTCAATGACTTTGACTACTATTCACACAACCATAAATCCACCTTACACTCAATGCCTTTGACTACTATTCACACAACCATAAATCCACCTTACACTCAATGCCTTTGAGACGTTGAAATATTTAAATATGAGACCAAAACACTAATCCAGTATGACACGATAAAGAATTATGAAAGGGCAGATCTGTCTGGATTCATCGACTTTTTTCAATAACGTTAACCCTGTCATTCAACTCACATTTCCCCTTTGTGAATTAACTCCCTTGGCTAACTCTCAATATTCACTCGTCCTGATTCAATACATCAGTTTATTACAAACCTACCGATGCGCAATAGCTTTCTACTCGACACTTCCTCTCCGTTTCTGTTGGCTGTAATTAACTTTGTCCATCCTTCGCCGTATTTACAAGCCTCATCTTGTTCCTAATCGTCCTTTCTCAAATCCCTGCTGTTTACCCGCATGTTGTCCATATACCCTTCAAGACGGCGGTACTTTTGATTACAGCGTAAAATTCGAAGAAAATATTAATAATATGCAATCTTTCTCGATAATTTTATGATAAAATCTATGATACGTGACTTAATTATATTTATTATATCAATTAACAACTAATCAAGTAAGCAACAGTCCAATAAGCGGTCCAGATAAACGCAAAACGAACGATTATTCGTTAGGTTGATTAAATGTCTAACAGACTGTTATTGTGGAAAAAAAACCCAGGATATAGAAAAACAATCAACAATGGTAGCGAAAGTTGGAAAATAGCAGGAGCACTGGAGAAGTAATTAAATAAATTACTTTGAATATAAATGTGCACATGCGGTTGTGTCTGTGGGTATCACCAATGGCTCACTAGACAAACCAACCATGCAACAGAAAACCTTAGTAGATGACATGCCTTTATATTGAGGTTATCTTCTTATAGAAGCTTCATGACACGTCATCTATACAATCCCGTAGTCGTAACCTTCGATAAGTTAACATGTTGTTCCTACAGGCCGACGTTATGCTTGAACTAGTTACGGGAACGGCGTGGGTGCGTGGAAAAACAAAGAAACCTGTCGCAAGAACCAGAGTTGTGCCCTGATGTCGACGTCTGTTTCGGCGGCATTTGACTTGAAACACCATCGAGTCGAATGGCTGCTGTAACAGAGGGCGGAGAACTTATGGGAATGCCCCACGTGCTGTGAGGCCATTTTTCTAATCAAGAATGTAAATGTCTTACAAAACTAGAAAACTCGGAATTGTTAGCAAAAGTACTTAACGTAGAAGACAAGTTTGATTAGAACTACAATGTACAATTATATTATTTTCTGTTACATGAAGTCGTTCTAACGAAGTGGTTCTTACACTGAAGTCGTTCTAACGAAGTGGTTGTTACACTGAAGTCGTTCTAACGAAGTGGTTGTTACACTGAAGTCCTAGCGAGATGATCCACGGTTCGAATATCATTTACCTGCCGAAGACGGATATGTCGGTAGTGGCGCAAATAAGACGGTGACACGATGCATTTTCATTTTCTGGACTACATCCTGCTGGAAATCTAGTTGGACCATTGTCCTATTACAAGAGAGATCCAGTGGGAGTTTGAGAATGAACGATGATTAAGAAAATGACTATCAGTTCAACTAGAAGTATTATTAGATCTCGAATGAGACTATTACACAGATAAATAGATTATTACACAGATAAATAGATTATTACACAGATAATTAGATTACTATACAGATAAATCGATTATTACACAGATAATTAGATTACTATACAGATAATTAGATTATTACACAAATAATTAGATTATTACACAGATAATTAGATTAAGCAGACAGAGTAGAAATATATATATACATACATATAGAAAGGTAGGTAGATTGATAATTAGCTAGATAAACATATATAGATGGATGGATGCATGGATGGATGGATGGATAAATAGAATGATAGATAGATAATAAAAATAATAGTATCGGATACATAGTCCAGAGTAGTTACAGGCACGGCGTGGGTGGGCGGAACGACAAAGAAACCTGTCGCAAGGGCCTAGGTTGTACCCTGATATCGACGTCTGTTTCGGTGGCATTAGACTCGAAACACCATCATGTCCCACATGCTTTGAGGCCAGTTTCTAATCAAGAATCAAGAATCATAGTCCAGAGAAGAATTGGTTTTCATATTTCATGCAGTATATTTGGCTTTTGGCCTACCACACCCTTCTTCAGCATGGCATTAGTGGGCCCCTTAACTTCAATAGTATAAGATAACAAACCCCCATACTTAACCCCCACCCGGTCTCGCTTATTTATGTCTTCTCTTATAATATGCCATTGAGATACACCCAAGGTGATTAACCTTATCTATTTTACTTACTACCACACCTTATCCATTTTCGCTCCTCACCTCCTTCCGTGCACTTTCTCTCCTCACTTCTTCTCCCCATACTCTCTTCCTCCCCAATATGCCGCTCCTTATTTACTTCCTCCACTATCTATTCACTATCTCTCCTCCTCTTTCCTCCCTATCAACCACGTTTGTTTCCATGTAAGATTCGTTGTACCGTTGTCTTTCGTTTGTCCTGATGAAGGCTTAATAGTCGAAACGTCGTCTGTCCCTGTATCTCGTTGTTAGGTTGTGTTATGTTTTATTTTGGTAACACATCTACCTATTTTTGTTTATCTTGACAAGGTGATACGCCCACGGTGATACACCCGCGGTGATACACTCACTGTGGTTCTAACAGATTCTCAGGGTATCTTGAGCAAAACAGAAAAATCCATTATAAGAAAGTTATGAAACCCTTTTCTCACTAACGATCACAGCAATATATAGACGCACTGTCAGGGTTACGTGGGGGAGGGGGGGTCAGAGGGAACGTACGTGCTGATGTCTTGGCGAGTGTCAAGTATGACAATAGTTGATGGCGCAGTGATAGGAAGAAGCCGAGCTAGGTTAATTCGAGCAGTCATAGACACACATAAAGATGAGGAGGTTGCTGAGATACACAAAAAGATGAAGAGGATTCTGAGAGATACACAAGAAAATGAAGAGGTTGCTGAGAGAGATACACAAGATGATGAGGAGGTTGCTGAGAGAGATACATAAAAGAAGATGTGGAGGTTGCTGAGAGAGATACAGAAGAAGATGAGGAGGTTGCTGAGAGAGATACAGAAGAAGATGAGGAGGTTGCTGAGAGAGATACAGAAAAAGATGAAGAGGTTGCTGAGAGAGATACACAAAAAGATGAAGAGGTTGCTGAGAAACAAAGAGATGAAGAAATTAATGAGAGAGATACACAAGAAGATAAGTAAGTTGCTGAGAGAGATCAAGCGATGAGACAGAGTAGAAACAGACAGGTCTATCCATCATGCATGATTAGAGAAATATAGAAATGAGAGTCAACAGGATAGAAGGGAGAAAGTGCGACCTCACTAGAAAGACCTGAAGAACAAACAACCAACAACTGACTGGGACACTGAGCAATGACCAGTCTCCGGTACAGACCCCTAAACAGAAAATAAACAAGACTTTATTCGTGATTTTTTTATATTATTTTCATGTTTTTGTTGGTCACTATTTATATACTTAAAGTTGAATGTGAAGAAAGTAAAGGCCGCCCAACGAAATGCATAGAAATAATTAAAAATCAGCCCTTCAGGTTATGTTTACTTTCTGTATAGAAGTCTTTAAAGTTGACGGTGGAGACTGAAGTTTTATACTTTTAGATGAAAGACGGAATGGCAAATAGAGTATATATATGACTACCCCATGTGCAGTGTTGCTGGCTACTGGTCACGAATCATTGTGCCACTATTCCGTGATCTTCTTTCAGACCCGGATAACATCGGTTACCTATAAATATTTAGACAGCCAACCTGGACATGCAAGGGTTGCAGTAACTCAAGAGAAAAATGCAGATAAACAGAAATGTTATGTGTGTGGTTGGCTGTGGGTGGCCGGGGCGTTTCGTGCGTGAGTGCATGTTTATGTGTGAGTGTGTGTGTGTGTGTGTATTTTGCCAATATTTATAAATAATGCAAAATAACAGATACAGAGAAAGAATTTTCAACCGGAAAGCCTGAATCAAGACAAATGACAGTATACAGACAGCTTATTGTTGGTATAAAGATGGTTTTTATAATTTGATAACTTCTTTTGGTAATTAAGTTACATTTCGGTGTCGCTAATTCTCATATCAGGAACGGTAAATGTATCAACTCCATTAATTTATCATCATCATCACGTGACATATTTTCTCCAGAATTCGTTTTCCTGATGGACTCTGAAAACCCCGATTCTTTGCGAGTTGATCAGCCGCAGCCAGAGACATTTTTACAGAATCTGGAATATCACTGCACCATCGTCGTCTTGGGCGCGCTCTTCCCCTGTTACCGTAAATATACATAGTAAATGTACAATCAACGTTAATTGTATCAATACCGTTAAATGTATCAGAATAGTTAAATATATCAGAATAGTGAAATGTATTGAATAGTTAAATGTATCAATACCGTTAAATGTATCAGAATAGTTAAATGTATCAATACCGTTAAATGTATCAGAATAGTTAAATGTACCGGAACCGCTAAATGTACCAACAGAGTTAAATATATGTGAAAAGTAAAATGTATCAATATCGTTAATATTATCAGCATCGCTATCAGTATAGTTCTAGGTCCCAACATCGTTAAATGTTACCAAACATCATGGGTAATTGTTTCAATAACTTTCAAGTATATCAACAACGTTAAATGCATCCACATTATTAAATTATCAGCATAGTTGATCGTCCCAATAACATTAAATGTGTGACCACCACTAAATGTAGCTATATCATTAAATGTATCAAGATCGTTAAATGTATCAATAACGTTGAATATATTAACACCGTTAAATATATTAACACCGTTAAATGTATTAACATTGATAAATGAATCACCACCGTTAAATGTCTCAATTTCCTTATATGTATTTTTATCATTTGTTCTTAACAAGAAATAGAAAAGTTTTATTGATTGCTTTTTTAATCGTACATTTTCCAATGTAATTTCTATCCATGCTACAATGAATAAATGTCAATCAATCACTGTAATCTGTGACGTAATACAGATTGTTATCGACTAATAAGCTGCGCCATCTGCTAGGTAATTTTAATCATTTTCTCTGACACAGGTAAATATATCATTATGTGACACCGATACAAATGTCGGAACGTGATTGTTATAGTGGTAATGTATGCTAGTGGTACTACTACTACTACTACTACTACTACTACTACTACTACTACTACTACTACTGCTGCTACTGCTGCTACTGCTGCTGCTGCTGCTGCGGCTGATAATACCGTTATTACTATTATTATTACAACTACTGCTAATATCATTACTACTATTGGTATTACTACTACTGCTAAACTAATTACTACAATTATTATTACTACTACTGCTAAATTAATTACTACAATTATTATTACTACTACTGCTAAAATAATTGCTACAATTATTATTACTACTACTGCTAAACTAATTACTACAATTATTATTACTAGTACTGCTAAACTAATTACTACAATTATTATTACTAGTACTGCTAAACTAATTACTACAATTATTATTACTACTACTGCTAAACTAATTACTACAATTATTATTACTACTACTGCTAAATTAATTACTACAATTATTATTACTACTACTGCTAAAATAATTGCTACAATTATTATTACTACTACTGCTAAACTAATTACTACAATTATTATTACTAGTACTGCTAAACTAATTACTACAATTATTATTACTAGTACTGCTAAATTAATTACTACAATTATTATTATTACTACTGCTAAAATAATTACTACAATTATTATTACTACGACTGCTAATACCATTACTACTATAATTATTGCTAGGGTCTATTTTCTATCCCCAGGTGGATAATTGTCAGAATATCCACGAGTGATTTTAAGCGTTGGGATGGTGCCTGGGAGTTTTAGCTGTCTGTCCAAGGCCATATGTGTCGCCTTGGCTGAGTATAATATAAATTTGTTCAGAATTGTCTTTATATTGTATATAGATCTTGTATTCTTTATATTGTATATCCATCTTGTTCTAGGTCTTTCTCTGATATTGAATCCGGATCTTCTGTTATACGTTCTTATCGGTAGTTGGTTATGGTTTATTCTCATACGGTGCAGAAAACATTTCATTTTTTTTCTTTGCATCCGTTTCATTGTCTTATATCGATTCTACTCTTTATTTCTTTATTTATTATTGTATCTAGATTGTTCACTCTAGATTGGTGCAACATTTTCTGCTTTTTCTACTTTCTTATATGTAGAACATTTTCTGATTCTGCTTCTTTCTTATCTAGTAGAACATTTCCTGTTTCTTCACGTGTGTTATCTAGTAGAACATTTCCTGTTTCTTCACGTGTGTTATCTAGTAGAACATTTCCTGTTTCTTCACGTGTGTTATCTGGTAGAACATTTCTTATTTCTTCTCCTTTCTTATCTTGTAGAAAATGTCCTGGTTTTTCTTCTTCATCGTTCATTCTCAATTCCTGCAGTTTATCAGAACATAGTTGTAGGAACAGAGTACGCTGTGTCATGGATTGAATCCTAACTGTTCCTTGTGCACTTCTCCGCCTGACAGATCTGGCTTCATAACCGACCTCTACAAGAAAACTCAACTAGTTAAAATTTATTATCCATGCCAACATTGCGTTATCAACATCAGACATGGACACCAATAAAACAACAAGAGAGGTAATTTACTACATATAAAATTGTCTAAGAAAAGAAAAAGATTAAGATGTGATTATGTGAGAAGTGAAGAGATTACAAAAACTGTTGAAAGGACTCTGATCAAATATAATTAAAAACAGAATTTGAAATGGTTAGGTAACTTAATGAGAATGAACAAATACTGGTTAGCACCTAGAGCATACAACATGAGAATGAAAACATGGACAGATTTAGACCAAGAGATGGTGGAATGGAAATTTTACCAACATTCTGAGATGTCATAAAATCACTGCATATCAATCGACCAAACCTGTCTTGATCGATAATCGGTAGTCATTCAAATAAATTCTGCGACAGCAAAAGCAGACATGGACACAATAGATAACAATAGATAACGATGCAAAATAGACTAAATCACAAGAAAAATATAATTCAGTTGACGCAACGCACATAATCGACGTTTTGACAAATACTTCTTTCTCTATAAAAAAAATATATGACTAGCAGTGAATAAACAAAAGACTAATTTTGCAAGTGGACTTAGCTGCAGTAATATTGTTTTTCTATGTCCATGTGATTAAGTCTGCGAATTGTAATGTTTATTACATTGTGTTTACTATTTAATACATATTGGTAAACAGTTTTAATATACTTCTATCAAATATTAAATACGCCGTTGGCTGTTATTTTATTTACATTTTAAATGTTTCCGAAATTTATGAAGCATACTGTACATTTCGTTTGCTCAGATGATTTAGTCTATATACGCTGTTATCGGAATCGCGAGCTAAAGGTAGACAGAGATATAAGTAGGAGAGAAACATCACGAGATGAACAGGTTAGTTTGACAGCGTGCACCACCAAGACAAGTGACATGGGATGACTGAGGGCCGATGCAGCCAACCTTCGTTGCGGAGATGGTACTTAATGATGAACCGAAATCGCTTTAACAAATCTTAAATCACAGGATTTCTTATACCCATCTTAAGGGTCGGTGAGATATTTAAGCGACTAGGTGCATGGTTCACAGGTTAGTTAGTCCGTCGGATCATCATCACTGCAAACTGGACACATCCATAGTTGCTCCGTTCTCTCCTTGAGTGTATCCGCCATCACACTTCTGCTGACAGTACCGGTCCCATGCTGGTTGACCATCATTCTTTTGCGCCCTCACAAATGTTCACTTCCAGCAACATCTCATTTCAATCCCTGATATTTAATCCTAGCCATTGAAAAGGAATCATCATACACACTAGTCTCACTCTCGCGTGCTATATCTCTCAAGGAGTTCAAAACGTCAGCGCGATCCATTGCCCAATTGCCCTGTGCCACAATCTAGCATGACGTCAGTTAATCTGCTCTTTCATTGCTTCGAACACCCATACATGCCCCGGCACGAAAATAAATGTAACCACTTTCAGCCTCACCTTTCTCAATGCCTCAGTCATCCATTGATCGCGAACAAGACTAGCTTGTACCTTCCTAATCATACTCACAGAGTCACTCAAGATGGGGACTGGCTTTACCGTGTGTGTACATACCGACTCAAATGCCATGGTCACCGCCATTGTCCCCATGGTCATGCTACTCGTAGTAACAGCAAAGGCTCCACTCTACTCTCTGATCGGTTTACCTACACACTGAGCTGTGAAGGCCCAAGCACTGCGAACATATCTAATCACAGATCCATCAGTGTATATAATCACATCCCCCTCTTTGGCATTCTCACTGACCACAGCCTGCACTTCTTTCTCCACAGCTGCGGGACACCATTCTCAGCATTTCCTACTACATGATATTGGTGATAATAGGCAAAGTAAGGTCGAGAGCACAAGAGCTTTAATTCTGGATTCTTGATTAGAAACTGGCCTCACAGCACGTGGGGAATTCCCATAAGTGCCCGTCCTCTGTTCCAGCAGCCACTCGACTCGATGGTGTTTCGAGTATAATGCTGCTGAAACATACGTCGACATCAGGGCACAACTCTGGCCCATGCGACAGGTTTCTTTGTTGTTCCGCCCAGCAACGCCGTGCCCGTAACTAGTTCAAGCACAACGTCGGCCTGTCGGAACAACATGGTAACTATTATCAAAGGTTACGACTACGGGAGCTTTCGCGAACATCAAATTGCACAAACAAACACATTACTGAAAGAACTTGGTACTTTTGATGTGCACTAAGACAAGATGTATAAATATGTTGATATTTAATTGAACACTAACCTAGACCATGTCTCAACTAAATTTATTCGCCCGTGTGTTGCCGGGGCTCGAAAGGGGAGCAAAGAATAGCAACACTGTTTACCTTCCACGCATGTCGTAAAAGGCGACTAAGGAGGTAATGGGATGGAGTTGGCTGCCCCATCCCATATAGGGTCAGCGACCCAAAGCCATGCTGAAGTCGGACGTGTCAGGACGAAAGGCGCAGATATCGCAGCAATGCTGTAAACCATGACACAACGCATTCCGTTCTCCAGACTACATCCTGCTAATCTGCAGGAGTTTGAGAACGAACGCAGAAGAAGAAGAAGAACTGGATTATTCTAACCAGTCACAAGCTTCTTCTGAACATAAAAAACCCCAAAAAACAAATAAATCTCCTTTTTCAAATATATCCTCCCCCCTTATTCCGTACATATCTTCAGCCCTGATTGTGGGGTGGGGACATTGGTCTATAAAATGTATACGAAAGTGGGTGTGGGCAGTACATATTTGGAGAATCACTGATGCAACACAGCCCTCTGGGAAAGACGGATTAAGATGAATGACATATAGTGACACAGGGTCGCAGAGCTGTCACACGATAAGACACGTAAGACACACGACTGTGAAGACACGACTTGCTAATTAGAAGAAGATGCGGCAAACAAAATTGGGCCCCGAGTTATTCGATTACATAAAAAACTGCTAAAATAAGAAATCGATACATTTGTTATAATGATACCCAGAATCTAGAGTTAAATTGTAATAATTTTTGTGTTGAAGAACCGAGTCCCTCTTCTAATATACAGTCCTATGAACTCATGGGATCATCTTTCGAAAGTGACGATATTTCTTTTTTATTATGGTCCTCATTAGTCACGTGATGTATTATGTGTATCAACAGCGAGTTACATTCACGGCAAAAGTCAAAAAGCGTCACTAAGGATGAAGCCGATGATTCCACATGACTGTATAATTGACGAGAAACGATAAAGACCGAATTTCACTTGCCGTCTGTCCTCCCTGAGTAAATCGTGTCAACTATTTGATACATTACATCTGTGAATATCCCGCTGAAGACGGATGTGTCGGGTCATTATCGCAAATAAATTGGTGGCACAACGCATCTCCATTCTTTGGACCACATCCCGCTGGAAATATAGTAGGACAATGGTCATACTACAAGGGAGATCCGGCAGGAGTTTGAGAATGAACACTGAAGTAGAACAAACTATGAATATAGACCAAATCAGAAAACGGATCAATGATATTAAATAATAAAATTAGACAGATTACAATTTATAGATGTGAGAATTAGACATTATATTACAGAATATAAATGAGAAAAATAGATTACATAATATAGATTAGACAATTGTACATGAAGATGCAAAATATAGATGAGATAATTAGACATTAGATTATAGAATAGATGAGATAATTAGACATTAGATTATAGAATAGATGAGATAATTAGACATTAGATTATAGAATAGATGAGATAATTAGACATTAGATTATAGAATAGATGAGGGAATTAGACATTAGATTATAGAATAGATGAGATAATTAGACATTAGATTATAGAATAGATGAGGGAATTAGACATTAGATTATAGAATAGATGAGGGAATTAGACATTAGATTATAGAATAGATGAGGGAATTAGACATTAAATTACATAATATAGTTGACATAATTAGAAATTAGTAAGGGACAAAATTTTATAGAAATAAAGTTACCCACGATCAAATTATACCTAAATAAAGTTACCAGCGATAAAATTGTACAGAAATAAAGTTACCCGTGACCAAATTGTTTAGAAGCAAAGGTTACCAACGATCAAATTGTATAAAAACACAGTTAACCACGATCAAATTCTATAAAAGTAAAGTTTGGCACGATCGAATTTTATAGAAGTAAAGTTTGGCACGATCAAATTTTAAAGAAGTAAAGTTACCCGCAATAAAATTGTATTGAAGTAAAGTTATGCGCGATGAAATTTTATAAATGGAAATTTCAAGGAAAATCAAAAGTTCTTGTTCGCCTAGCTTGGAATGGTCGGATCAGTGTAGATATGAAAACATGTGAACATTCTCGAGGCCACCTCCTTGAAGTGGAGATAGGGCTTAGTCCAGCTAACAGTGACTGGAAACTAATAATGACCATGTAATCCCTGACATCGAACAGAACCACCGTTTTGCCCAAGCAATCACTGATCCTGAAATCGGAGAGACCAGGCCGAGAACCGCATCTGCAACCAAGGTATCAAGCAAACGACTAGATAACATGTCTTCTCAACAAGAAACGCAATTGAGCGCAGTAAGAACACATGGTCTTTAACAACAAAACATAAGAGACAACTGGTTACAACAGAGATGAGATGTCTGAGGAAAGCCACAGGAGTCACCAGAAGACACAGCATTAGAGACGATGTCATAAGAGAAAGAGTGGATATCATATCAATTCTACAACACATACAAAACCAACAGATACAATGGTTTGGTCATCTGGAAATAATGCCGTGTGATACATTAGTTTATAAAGCATATACGAAGAGAGGAGAAGCAGAAAGAAGAGCCAAGGGTAGACCTAGAGTACGCTGGATCGACATCACCAAAGAAACATTACAGAAACACCAAATCAATCAATAATCAATCAATAAAACCCATAACCCTTCAGGGTCGTAGGGGTACCACATTGGAAGCTTCAGCACACAGAGTCCTCCAGCGGATTCTATCCTCAGCGATGCAGATGAGTGTGGAAATATCTAGCCCTGTCCATTCCTTGATGTTGTCTGTCCATGTCTTTATTTGTCCTCCTCTGCTTCTTCCACCCTCGACAGTTCCCTGCAGTATTGTTTTTGACAAGGAATCGTGCCTGCATACATGTCTGAACCATGCTAGTTTTCGTCGTTTCACTATTGAAAGCAATGGCTCCTGGACACCTGCACACATCTCTACTTTATTTCTTACGTACACATTGGTCTTATGTTCCCTATAGGAAATTCGTAGAATTCTTATGTGAAATAACAAACACCAAATAACATTATCTGAAGCTACCAGAAAATCGAGAACAAGAACATTGTATCTCCCTCGACACCCGTAAAGGGTAAAAGGGAAGGAAAGAAGAAGAATAAGAAGTACACTCAATGTGATTCAAAAGAGACAAAATGCAAATCGAGACATCGGACACTTTTTCCTCATCTCAAGACCTAACACATTCCTTGTTACTACAACAGGTCTTTCAGATTTCAGTTTAGATTTATAGACCATTTGAGAACTCACGAACAAACAAACCAAGTCTGAACTTTTTCAATGCGATACTCTTCTTGGTGTGTGAAGAAGGAACACCAACATCTTCTTCTTCTGTACTCGTTCTCATACTCCTATATATCAGCAGGATGTAGTCCGGAGAACGAAGTACGAAGAGGATTACAGCTTAGCTTCAATATTTGCTCCCTTCTGTCTACACCCCACTTGAATATTCCCAAAATACGCCAGCGTAAATAGTGATAACTTTTTCAAAAACTTTGCTTCAGAAACATCACAACCTCGACTGAGAGGATAAAGACGTTTTGCCAAGTAACCCGTCACTTGCACGTGATGATGCTAGAACTAGTGGACTACTGATAAGTCGCTCGTTAATTAGCCAATTTACTAACTGATCCACTGACTAACTGGTTGATTGACTAACTGACTAAATATTTAACTGACTAACTGCCCGACTGAGTGCGTAACTAATTAACCTTTTTCTTCTTCTTCTGCGTTCAGCATTTGTGGTCATGTTATATTGGCAGGCCTGTCAAAAGACGAAGTCTACTGTCTTCTCCGGGTCAGAGCGGCTGCCCCTTAGCTTTTGCCTCAAGTCTGTATCCTCTGGACAGGTCTGCTGTCTCTGCTCTTAGTATGTTGGGCAGTCCTGAAGTTTGTGTTCCGGAGTATGGGTTCCGGATCTACATGGACATTCATCTGTGTATGAGATCCTCAATCGATAAAAGTGACCCAACAGTCTGCAGTGTCCTGTTGTAAGGCGAAATAATGTGGTCTGTTGATATCTTTGGAGGAGATGTATTGCATCATGTTTGTCTTCAACTTCCAATTCTCACTTCCACTTTGCTTTGTATGTGTTGTGGATTATTGTTTTTGATTCTCCGTAAGACAGTGGGTGTCTGTGTTCCTCCATTTCGCTTCCTGCTTTTGACAGAGCATCCGCTTTCTCATTTCCCATTATTTCACAGTGTGATGGTATCCACTGAAGGGCAATAGCTGATGATTTTTAGATCTGTCTTAGCTCATGTCTGATGTTGTGCTGAAGGCTTTCGTTTCTATTGCTCTGGATTTATTCCAGTAGGGATCTGCAATCTGTTAATATGGCTATCTTCTTTGGTCTTTGCAGTTCAGTCCTGATTCGGTGAAGGCTTTCAGTGCTTGATGGAGTGCAACTGCTTCTGCTCTAAAGTTAAAGGAGTATTTCCCGGTTGGAAAAGCTTTTGATATTGTCTTCCCATCTTTGAGTCTTATACAGATGCCACCTTCTCCCTTCCTTACTGCTCCTTCTGCCCATCCATCTGTGTATGCATGTGTCCATTCCTCGGGATTGTATTTTATTTCTATCATCTCTAGTGTCAATGCTTTTAGTTGAGGTGCAGTTTGGTATTCCTTATTAAGTATTCCAGGAAGCTGTGTTATTATGGAAACATTTTGGAGACTATTGTCTGGCTCTTAATCTATCAATCTATACGCTGTCGTCTTTGTTTGTTCTGCGGCGTGAGGGGTAGAAGAGTTCTCTGGAGATGGTCTTCTTGTGTGCTGTTTGTAAGCTTGTTCCTGCGGTTTCTTTGATTTCTGTGGTTCAGAATGAATGAATGATGGACACAATAAAAGCTTTTTTGACTAACTAACTGACTGACTGATTGACTAACTAACTGACTGACTGATTGACTAACTAACTGACTGACTGATTGACTAACTAACTGACTGACTGATTGACTAACTAACTGACTGACTGATTGACTAACTAACTGACTGACTGATTGACTAACTAACTGACTGACTGATTGACTAACTAACTGATTGACTAACTAACTGACTGACTGACTGATTGACTAACTAACTGACTGACTGATTGACTAACTAACTGACTGACTGACTGATTGACTAACTAACTGACTGACTGATTGACTAACTGACTGACTGACTGATTGACTAACTAACTGACTGACTGATTGACTAACTAAATGACTGACTGATTGACTAACTAACTGACTGACTGATTGACTAACTAACTGACTGACTGACTGATTGACTAACTAACTGACTGACTGATTGACTAACTAACTGACTGACTGACTGACTAACTAACTGACTGACTGATTGACTAACTAACTGACTGACTGATTGACTAACTAACTGACTGACTGATTGACTAACTAAATAATTTAGTAACTACCTCTTTAAATGACTGGTTGAATACATTGCTACATGACTGACCGACTAACTAACTAACTTACGACTAGTTTACGGACTGACTAGCTAATTGACAAACTCTCTGACTTACAGTCTGACTGACTGACTGACAATCTGTCTGATTTACATTCTGACATACCGGCTGACTTACAGTCTGATTTACTGCTGTCTTACTGACTGACGGACTGACTAATTGGCTGACTGGTGTACTGAATGATTGACCTGACTTACTGACTAGCTGATTTACTTACTGGTTGATTGACTGAGAAACACAATAGCTCACTGACTTACTGATTGACAAATTGACTTACTGAATGATTAATGTACTGACTGACTTACTTACTAACAAATCAACTGACTGGCTGGATAACTAACTGACATACTATCTTACTAGCGAAATGACTGACTGACTGAATAACTGACTGATTTGCTGCCTGATTGACTAATTTGCATATTCAACTTCAATTTACATTATACCATAGCAACAGTCTTTAAGAAATAAATGTTCTGTGAAATCCTACAATAATCTTGATAAGAAAACTGCAAAACATAGTTAATTGGTACAATGGGAACATTCATATTTGAATGATAATAGAATATCTAATTATCACCTGTACGTGAGATGTTATCTAATTATCACATGTACGTGAGAAGTTATCTAATTATCACCTGCACGTGAGAAGTTATCTAATTACCACCTGTACGTGAGATTTTATCTAATTATCACTCGTACGTCAGTTTTTATTTAATTATCACCTGTATGTACTTCTTAACGTAACTTTCCCACAAATGAAATAACAAATGTAAACATTTCCGCGAAACTTAGGACCTTCCTGTGAGACATAAACATTGAAGGATTTGTCAATGACGGATTGGTCTTATAAGAAACCACTTATGTCGTTCTGAACCACGAGCCGACGCTCACTAAATAATGTTGACGGGAAGGTATCGTATTGTCATTTGAAGTTGCGTCTCTCACTTTCTTAAAAGAAGTTTACTGGTTAGCTGTGACGTCAGGCATGGATCTATAGATACCAGGATATGATACGGCAGCGGTTCTCAGTGTGAGTTAGCTATTCATCATTCGATCAGGGCCGGCCCTAACAATTGAGGGGCCAAATGCGAAACGGATTGCGCGGGGCCCAATCTTGGTAGGGAAGAGGATAATAAAATAAATTCTCATATTAATTTATGGTCCTATGAAATGGGGGGCCCAATGCGGCCGCATAGGTTTCAATGGCCAAAGACCGGCCCTGCATTCGATAATAGGTAAAACTGCAGTAAAACTGTAACCCACCAAGCAAATTTTGGAACAAGTAATAGAGTTTTGGTAATCACTAGTAACTTGCATAAGAATACGAATAAATCAACGTTTCGAACAAAAGGTATTTATCAAGAGCGGAATATAACACAACGGATAAGAAACGGTACTGTATACATTATCATAATAATGTCTAGACGAGATAAATCTGGAATATTATAAATGATGAAAAAAGGTAGAAGAATAGAGATGAAACAAAACCAAACACAAAGTTATTAGAATATCACTCAGTCATTCATATGTTCTTCTTCTTCTTCTTCATCGTTCATTCTCAAACTCCCGCTGGATATCCCTTATAGCAAGACCATGATCCTACTAGATTTCCAGCAAGATGTAGTCCAGAGAATGGAAATTCGTTGTGTCGCCGTTTTATTTGTGCCTTTGGCCCGACGCATCCGTCTTCGGCGGGATTAATATGTTCTATTCTGTTACTTTTCTATTTGTTTTGTTTTGTTGATACCCCGTGAAATTCTACTAACTGACCTGATGACCGAATGCCCTAGTTTGATTTTGTTTAATCTCTATTATTTCAACTCTATTTTCCTCAGTTATACTATTCCGGACTTTCAGACATTTCCCATCTTGCCATTATTATTTGAACATGACCATTTACGTGTCTTACACGTTGTGTGCTTAGTTATGTTTTTGGTAAAGGCATTTTGATCAAAGACGTTATTATGTGTGTTATAGTGATTAGCAAAACTTCGTTCTCCTGAAAGGATACAGCAATTTGGGAGCCGCGTTAGCGCAGTGGTTAGCGCACTGGCTTCGCATATGAGTGGTCCTGGGTTCATTCCCCAGTTGAGGCGGAAATGTATTCAGATCGCAACGGCTCCCAGGTCGACCCAGGCTTAAATGGGTACCGGATTAATCCGGGAAGTAAAGACTGCGAGGGAGAGGAGATGGCTACCGCCCTCATTTGCAGAGCCTGTGAAATGTGAGATCGCTAACATCTCACACCCCTACGGCATTAATAAATGCTATGGGTTACTTTACTTACTTACAGCAATTTGCAGGGTTGCTTAGAAGAAAAATGGAAGCTGGTGAGAAAAAGACAGATATGGACTTGAATATCTAGAGGGTATTTAATGAGATATATAAGGTTAATTAGTCATCAGCCAATCACCATCACAGGACATAGAACGTGCATATAGGTGCTCCGATCTTCACTCGAGTCTATCCACCATACTTGGTTCATTCCCAAATTGAGGCCAAAATGTTTCTGGATTGCAACGGCTCCCAGTTTGGCCCAGCCTTAATTGGGTTTCGGATGAATCCGCGAAGTAAAGACTGCGAAGGAGAGGAGATGGCTTCCGCCCTCATATAGCAGAGTCACTGAAATGTGTGATCGCTAACATCTTACACTCCTACAGCGTTAATAAATGCATGGGTTAATTTTAATCCACTATTGCACGATGACTGACAGTTCCAGTTCTTTGTTGGTTGACATAATCCTTCGACGCCCACAGTAAAATTTGTAAGCTCCACTGTAACACTTGTAAGCCCACATTAACTTAACTAAGTGCTCTCTCTGATTTAACTTAACTAAGTGCTCTCTCTGATTTAACTTAACAAAGTGCTCTCTCTGATTTAACTTAACTAAGTGCTCTCACGGATTTAACTTAACTAAGTGCTCTCTCTGTTTTAACTTATCTAAGTGCTCTCTCTCTCTGATTTAACTTAACTAAGTGCTCTCTCTGATGTAACTTAACTAAGTGCTCACTCTGCTTTAACTTATTTCTAGCAATGCCGCATTTCAAGCCCAGTTTATTTATTCTGGACATGATAAAGAGAATCATAGCCATCATTAAGTCATTCCTCGTACTGTTTCTCCTAAGGAGTTTACAACGTCTGTTCGATCCATTGCCATAATACTGGACACAGTAGCAGTGCTAACCAGCCAGTTCGCTCTGTTGTTGCCTTGAAAGCCCACATCTATTTATCTATAAACCCGTAACCCGTCAGGGTCGTATGGGTACCAAATTGGATGCTTCAGCACATATAATCATCCAGCGATCTATATCTTCAACGATGCGGATGAGTGAGGACAAATCTCGTCCTGTCCATTCCTTGATTTGTGTCTGTCCATGCCTTTATTTCCCTCATCCCCTCTGCTTCTCCCGCGACCCTTCAACTGTTCCCTGCAGTATTGTTTTTGACAAGGAATCATGTCTGCATACATGTCGAAACCATGTTAGTTTTCCTCGTTTCACTATTGAAATCAATGGTTCTTGTACACCTGCATACATCTCTACTTTATTTCTTACGTACACATTTGTCTTATGCTCTCTGTAGGAAATTTGTAGAATTCGTCTAAGTGCTTTTGTACTAAGCATTTGTACTAGAAAACCTGCAATCGTCTCTCCATGAGCTGAATGAGTGTCCAACTCTCACAACCATACTGCACAACAGAAAGCACCAGTGACTTATACAGTTGGACTTTCACTCCAACACTGATGTTGCTTTTCAAATGACTGTTTGCCTTGGCATAGACGCAAAAGCCATCTCATCTTCCACATGACCAAATGTAAAGATGAAGGTTCCAAATTCAAAATTTGACCAATTTTTCGACTGTCTCAAGCCACTGCAGTTCATTTGTATTTTTTGAGTATGCTATTCGAGTCACTGAGAATATAGACATCAGTTGCCCTGTTTGTAATCTCACTGCCATAGTCTCATTATTCATGCTGATACTAGTCAGAACAACATCTCCACTCTCATATTTGATGGTTATACCTACACGCTGTGCTGATGAGGCACAGAGACTACATACCCTCTAGCGCTTTACTATTTCTGCAGTGTACTCAAAAGACTAACCTCACTTCTCTGAAGACTCCGTTATAACAACTTGGTCCTGACCGATAAAATATGTATGTAACAACATAAATTCGCTATATACAGTACAACCATGATAGAATAAATATAACTGGGTTAAAAGTGTTGTCTCCGGACTACATCCTGCTAATATGCAGGAGTTTGAGAAAGAACGCAGAAGAAGAAGACATGACTTTGAATGGGTTCTATTTTGATTGGATGTGTGACTTATGTGTGTTATCAAGCATGAACATCACTTTCACCAGTCTGTCTCATCCTGGACAATTGTAGCATCGTTCCCACTATATCGATTCACATACACAACGTTGTCCACTAGAGACAGTTGCCTTTTCTAGAATCAATGTGTACTCATAGGATTACCACGTCTTAGCAGGATCTACCCATATCGGGACATTTACATTCGCCATTTACATGAACGCAGGTCTGCATCTTGAGTGACTCTATGAGTATGGTTAAGAAGGAACAAGTGGGTCTCGTTCGCGAACAGTGTATTGAGGCCTTGAGAAAGGCGAGCCTGAAAGTGGTTACATTTATTTTCGTGCCGGGACATGTGGGCGTTCGAGGCAATGAAAGAGCGGATCAACTAGAATCATGCGCGATTGTGGCACAGGGCGATGGGGCAATTGATCGCGCTGACGTTTTGAACTCCTTAAGAGATATAACACGCGAGAGTGAGACTAATGTGGATGATGATTCCTTTTCAATGGCTAGGATTAAAGATCAGGGATTGAGATGCGGTGTTGCTAGAGGTGAACATTTTGGAGGGCGCAGAAGAATGATGGTCAACCAGCATAGGAGCGGTAGTGTCAGCAGAAGTGTAATGGCGGATACACTCAAGTAGAGATCGGAGCAACTATGGATGTGTCCAGTTTGCAGTGATGATGATCCGACGACTAACTAACTAACTAACGTACATTGGCCAATGTTTCTTCTACATTTCTACTGTGCGAGACGCAATGCACAGATGTCTTTCACCCAAGTGTGCCTAAATTGTTGCTGTGTGTGTTGACGTAGAGGTCTCAAAGATATTGCTTGTCTCTTTGCAAGCAATTCTCATTCTATCTACAGCCTCCACATCCACAGACACGAGCCTAAACGTGTTGGCCAGAACGCTAACAACCGCTGCTACCTGTCTGTTTCCTTGGTGCACCACGGGGAGGTACTTTTAGGATCTTGGTTATCTGCTGATCATTGCCCCGCAGAGAGCATCACGACGATAAACTGCTAGAAAAGCTGGTTAAACAACCCCATCCCTCCCATGAGATGCTAAAACAGCTGGTAAAACAGACCCACCCCGAATGGCAAGACGCTAGCACAGGTAGTAAAACAGGCCCATCCCGGCGGTATGCCTCCTAATTCGGTGGTTAGTTAAATAAACAGACCCATTCCGCCGGTGGGCCGTTCTAACTTCAACTGTTACAGTCCCATCTACATACATTACGTAAGGGCATAAAACCTTCCAGGGGATAACTATACAGTTCTTCCACTCCTCAAATTCATAAAATCTTGCTCCCCTTATGGCCTTATAACCCCCCACGCACAGAATCACTGCTATTTAGTACAATTTATTCAATTTGTTCACTAAAAATCTTTGCTTGTAAGCAATACCTTTTTTGTGGGGCGTTCTGTGAGCAATGACTTAATTCCAGGATTTCATCAATCTATTATACGGAAAGCGAACAGAGAACAGGGGCAGTAATCAGCAAGTACAAGAGAACGGAATGAATGTATATAGAGTTGTCTAACGTAACGAATAGAATGAATGAGTCTTCATTTTGATATGGTATAGTTTATATATAAGTATATATATTCACTGGTCCGCTGATGTTTTGAAATATGATTGGTGGATGACGTTGAGTGGTGGTGGTAGTTGCGACGAAAGCGATGTTTGATGGTGAGATAATAGTAATGAGGATGAGCAAGGGACGATGATAAGTAATGTTGATGTGGATTGATGTTGATTGATGTTGATTGATGTGGATTGATGGTGATGATGGGGATGATAGTTGTGGTTCTAGATGTGAACATGATGATAGTGGTAGTTGTGAATGTGTAGATGTAAAGATTATGATAATGATAGTGGTAGCTGTTGATGTATAAAGGTAAACATGATGATGATAATAGTGGTAGGTTTGTGTATGAAGATGACGATAATTATAGTGAAGATTGTGGATGTGAAAAAGATGATAATTATAGTGAAGATTGTGGATGTGAAAAAGATGATAATTATAGTGAAGATTGTGGATGTGAAAAAGATGATAATTATAGTGAAGATTGTGGATGTGAAAAAGATGATGATTATAGTAAAGATGATGATTATAGTGAAGATTGTGGATGTGAAAAAGATGTTGCGCGGAAGGTAAACAGTGTTGCTATTCTTTGCTCCCCATTCGGGCCCCCCCCGGCACAATGCGGGCGAGGTAGCTAATAGGATCGATAGCTAACCAGACTAAAGGGAAGAATAGTAGATAATAATATACAAGTCACTGCACCAACTGCATACAGTACAGAGGAAGAAAGTCATCATTTGTCCACACAAATTAATATGGCTACAGAACATTGTAAGAAACGGGACGAAACTATGGTACTAGGAGATTTTAACGACAAGGCTATTGAGGACGGAGATGAGTATGTCACCGGTGGATATTGACTTGGAGAAAGAAATTATAACGGAATATTTCTTGAAATGAGATCACATAGCTAAAATCACATAAATAAGATCACATAATTAAAATTATATAAAAATAGCACAGAACTAAAATCACATAAATAAGATCACAAATAAAATCACATAAAAAGATCACATAATTAAAATCGCATAAATAAGATCACATAATTAAAATTATATAATAATAGCGCAGAACTAAAATCATATAAATAAGAAACAATTAAAATCTCATAAATATGGTGACATAACTAATATCACATAAATAACAGCACAGGACTAAAATCACATAAATAAGATCACAGAACTAAAATCACATAAGAAATATCGAAGAAATAATATCACAGAACTAAAATCACATAGGTAAACCACATAAATAAAATCACATAAATAAGATCACAGAACTAAAATTACATAAATAAAATCACATAAAAATATAGATATAGGTGTGACGCAAAGAGAACACCTAACATAGATTTTTTTAAATCACTGAAACAACAGACTACTGATAATCAACATATCACATCAAATATATATAAGGTAAGTGATTTTTTGAGAACCATTATCGACTACACTTCTGTCTTTACGGCACCTAATGATGATAACTATTTCCGTTTAAAACAAAATTATATTCATCTTTTTTTTTCTTTACTATTTTTTTCATATTTATTTTTTTTAAACATGAGTCAAGAAAGGAAAGCAAACAAAGAAATTCATTATTATTCAATCAATAAATGTACTTTCTTCAATATCGTAAACCTCAAAGAAATTGATCTATTCACGGTAAAGTTATTTTGTCGTTCGTAATGTTTTTCAGCTGTGTTTTGGCTTTGTTCATTTCTTGTATCGGAAATAGTTCAGCTTGTAATTTACGTTTTCTTTTGTGATATATCTCTGTGTTTGTAATGTTGGTTTTCATCGATTTTCTCTAAAGTATTATTGCTAACATCTACACAATCAGCGTACTTTTTACTAATACGGATGGAAAGCTATATTTGTGTTCCTTTCAATACGTGTTCGTTGTTGTTGTGATAGTCATTGTCCTCGATTGGACCGTTCTCAATGATTTGAGTACACAGTTTTAATGTCTTGAAAAAATAGCATCTTTTTTTAGTGGGTGTGGTTAGTCAAGTATTTTCAATCATCATCAAGTGCCGTGCGAATGGCGTTGGCGATCATATCTCTCCATATACATCAATCTCCTATATATGTCATCATCTCTGTTGGTGTCGTTAATCGAAGCCATTTAGTCAAACTGTTCAATATCTTTTCTCTGGGTCTTCCCCTTGATCTTTTCCCTTCTGTCTTTCCTGTTGTCACTATATTCTCAATACCCCCTCTTCTCATTATATGTCCAATAAATGTTGACTGTCTTTTTCTTATATTATCAATAATGCATCTTTTCACATCCATCCTTCTAAGACATTCTTCATTAGTAATCTTTGCTGTCCTCGGAATGTGCAACATTCTTCGAAAACACCACATCTCCACTGCTTCCAATGATTTTTGTGATATCTTATTTATTGTCCATGCTTCACTTTTATAAAGTAGCACTGGTTCAATGTAACATTTGAAGAAACGTTTTCTAGTATCCATCGACTTGGATTTTTTGCATAGGATATTTTTCCTTATTATGAAATGCAGCCTTTGCTTGTTCTTTTAATGAAATGATAAAAATAATAACATTAAAAATATTAAAACAAGCTAAAAATTAGAATTATAAAATGTTACATCGATTCTATGTTAATGTATGGCTCGGAAACATGGACACTAAACAAACAATTGGAAGACAGAATTGATGTCTTTGGGATGTGGATATATAGAAGAATAAGGAAAACATCATGGAAAGAGAAGAAACAAAAAGGTTCTAAGAACACTTAATATGAAGAAAGAATTATTTAGGGAAATAAAGATCAGGGAAATAAAACATGTTGGACACATTAAAAGACATGAAACTGTGTTGACGACTTTACTTGAGGGTACAGTCGAAGGGTAGCGAGCAAGAGGTTGGTAGAGATACAAGTGAGAGAGTAACATCACAAGATTGGCAGATTACAGTCTATCAGAGTGTACGACCAAAACAAGAGACAGGGGATTCTGGACGCCGGTTGCAGCCAACCATCGTTGAGGAGACGGCACTTGATGATGATGATGGTACCGAAATTAATTCAAGTACCGAAAAACACGTTTAATTGAGATTCAATGCGATTCGGTGCTGCTAAAGCGGACCAGGTTCAATTCCCATTAGTCTCAAGAATGTTTTAATAACAGATATTACATAACTGTAGTGAGCTGGATTAGTACAAAAAAGAAATTGTGTTCGGTTTGTCATTTAGTTGAACTCTGGGAAAATGTTACTGAAGTTACTATATTACTTTTTCTGACGCTTGAGATAATCGTTAGCGGTAACGTCGTAAATCGTGCTGTGTAGCGGCGGGTCGCGTAAGCTATGACCGGTCTCTGTTATAGAGACGTGTACAAAAAGGTAGACACGACCTGAAAGGCTGATTTTGATTATTTCCCTGAATTTCTTTGGTCGACCTTGGCTATTTTTGACAAACGTCTCCAGGTATATATACAGCGACCAACGAAACACACAAACAAAACGTCACGAATGAAGTCTTTGTTTACTTCAGTACACAGGTCTTCGTTACCGGAGACGGTATAACATAAGCAGAATTTGTTTAAAAAGCAAGAATAATAAACAGCAGGGATCTCCGTAGCGTATGGCAGATAAGATGTTCGCCTTATGTTTCTTGATTCTTGATTAGAAAACTGACCTCACAGCACGTGGGGTATTCCCATAAGTGCTCAGCCGTCTGTTCCAGCAGCCATTCGACTCGATGGTATTTCGAGTCCAATGCCGCCGAAACATACGTCGAAATCAGGGCACAACTCTGGCCCTTGCGACAGGTTTCTTTGTTGTTCCGCCCGACCACGCCGTGCCCGTAACTAGTTCAAGCACAACGTCAGCCTGTCGGAACAACATGGTAACTGTTATCGAAAGTTACGACTACGCCTTCTGTTCAACGGGTTAACGGTTTGAATCCGAATCGTATTGTCGTCTTTAATAAGTGAATTTTTTCGCCGATTCCTGGAGATTATAGCTTCAAGCTACGGAATTACGTGCTATGAGTGGTACTCTCAGCAGAAGTCGCGTCGCTTCGTTGAGAGCGACAGAGTACACATTTGGTAATCCAAGTACAGTAAAGTCAATTTTTTACACCTTTTTATTTTTGTGAATAATATATGCGCCCGAGTTGAATTCGTCTACCGGTACTGTGAGGAAACAATTATTGTTGATCACCAGATTCAAATAAATGTGGACCACAATATTCAAATAAATGTGGACCACAATATTCAAATAAATGTGGACCACAATATTCAAATAAATTTGGACCACAATATTCAAATAAATGTATACGACAATTTTTAAATAAATGTGGACCACAATATTCAAATAAATGTGGACCACCAGATTCAAATAAATGTGGACCACCAGAGTCGCTTCAGAGTTACATTCGTAACGTTAGTAGAATATTTCATTCAGTGCGTAGAGACCAACCCCAACATATTTTGGCTGTTGTTATTTACTAGGCAATTTAAATACACACAGTAGGTTACCATTACTTTTTTATGGATTGTCCGGATACACAATTTTATGCGGCTGGTATTTTACCGGATGATGTATGATGTATGATGTATGATGTATGTTGCATGTTTTAAACACTTTGTTTTTTTATGTACTATCCGAGACTGCAAGGATACACACAGTCCATTACTTGATCAGAGGTAAAACTGCATCCCAACTGGTGTAAACATTAAACTCTAAATAATCATTGGTTGTTTTTTTTTTCTCATTTCATATCAAGAGACGAAGAGGTTTAACGTATGTTTCGACCAAATTTCCTTTCCCTTGATACAGGTTTTTCTGATAACGGACGTTTCATGTAAACGTCAATGTCATCTGTTTTTTTTAAATAGCAAAATTTGTTTAAAAAACCTGTATTATTCGCTAAATTGTATTGTACAAGCTTAATGTATCAAACTTGTCACAAAACTGTAAACATAAGTAGCGAAATACAAGAACTGAAAAGAGACCCAATGTATCAAACATGTCACAAAACTGTAAACATAAGTAGCGAAATACAAGAACTGGAGAGAAACTCAATGTATCAAACATGTCACAAAACTGTAAACATAAGTAGCGAAATACAAGAACTGAAAAGAGACCCAATGTATCAAACATGTCACAAAACTGTAAACATAAGTAGCGAAATACAAGAACTAGAGAGAGACCCAATGTATCACTTTGTATCACAATATATCATTGGAGAGAGACCCACTTGTCAGAGTGATGTAAACATAAGTAGGCATACTGAACTCAAAGATTCAAGACAGACTAAATGTATCAAACATGTCAAAGTGATATAAACAACGTAAATACTGAACTCAACAACTGGAGACAGACATATTCTCAATAACTCTCACGTTCTCCCATAAAATGTAAGGTATTCTTGTATAAAAGAACAATAGACACAATTAACCTGAGGTTAACTAGGATTGTTAAGTTAACACGTCCTGTGAACACATATTCAGAATATAATCTACTGAGCCACTTTTAATTTGTAGGCCAGTGGTACTCAATGTCGGTAGTATGACTTTCCCTCGGTTCAAACCCTATCTAAGGCTACGAAGAAATAATTAGAAATTTAGGGGCCCCAGGAACCGTCTAGAATAGCCAAAGATAGTTAATTAGATATATAATAGAAATTTAAATGAATCTGGCAAGCGTATATTTAGGTCCGAGACGGTTATATAAAGTGACATATTTTTTCCAGAAGGTTGTTTTCGTCGTGGATACTCTGAAGTACTCTCTGTTCCGGACAAGTAGGCCTGCATTGATCAGAGACATGTGCATACATTCTTCGATGTCGCTGGTCAATATATACTACTGCAAGATTTGATAACACAAGATGTGATAACACAAGATTTGATAACACAAGATTTGATAACACAAGATTTGATAACGCAAGATTTGATAACGCAAGATTTGGTAATATAAGATTTATTAACACAAGATTTGATAACACAAGATTTGATAACGCAAGATTTGATAACACAAGATTTGATAACACAAGATTTAATAATATAAGATTTGACAACACAAGATTTGATAACACAAGATTTGATACAAGATTTGATAACCAAGATTTGATAACACAAGATTTGATAACGCAAGATTTTATAACGCAAGATATCGTAATATAAGATTTATTAACACAAGATTTGATAACGCAAGATTTGAAAACGCAGGATTTGTTAACACAAGATTTGATAACACAAGATGTGATAATGCAATATTTGATAACACAAGATTTGATAACACAAGATTTGATAACGCAAGATTTGATAACGCAAGATTTGATAACGCAAGATTTGATAACGCAACATTTGATAACACAAGATTTGATAACACAAGATGTGATAACGCAAGATTTGATAACACAAGATTTGATAACACAAGATTTGATACAAGATTTAATAACACAAGATTTGATAACGCAAGATTTGATAACGCAACATTTGATAACACAAGATTTGATAACGCAAGATTTGATAACGCAAGATTTGATAACACAAGATTTGATAACACAAGATTTGATAACGCAAGATTTTATAACGCAAGATTTGATAACACAAGATTTGATAACACAAAATTTGATAACACAAGATTTGATAACACAAGATTTAATAACACAAGATTTGATAACACAAGATTTAATAACACAAGATTTAATAACGCAAGATTTGATAACACAAGCTTTGATAACACAAGATTTGATAACACAAGATTTGATAACGCAAGATTTGATAACACAAGATTTGATAACACAAGATTTAATAATACAAGATTTAATAACACAAGATTTGATAACACAAGATTTGATAACACAAGATTTGATAACGCAAGATTTGATAACACAAGATTTGATAACACAAGATTTGATAACACAAGATTTGATAACGCAAGATTTGATAACACAAGATTTGATAACACAAGATTTGATAACACAAGATTTAATAACACAAGATTTAATAACACAAGATTTGATAACACAAGATTTGATAACACAAGATTTGATAACACAAGATTTGATAACACAAGATTTGATAACGCAAGATTTGATAACACAAGATTTGATAACACAAGATTTGATAACACAAGATTTGATAACACAAGATTTGATAACTCAAGATTTGATAACTCAAGATTTGATAACTCAAGATTTGATAACTCAAGATTTGATAACTCAAGATGTGATAACACAAGATTTATTAACATGCTCCTACTAAAGAAATATTTGATCACAAATCTACACGTACTAAACGTGTTATCGAAGAGGCTGACGAAGATACAATTACAGCTAAAGAGATCTAGGCATGACTTCTTGGCCAAAGCACTTTCCTGTCACGTATCTATCTCATTATAAACGGGCGAAACCATAGATGACAATAGTAAATATAAGACAAAATAATTCTTTAAAATGAAGTTCAAAGTTGAACAAAGACTCGGAATCGACGTTTCGATCCTTATCATGTTAAGATCTGGGACAAACAAACGACGATGGGGTAAATACAAACGGAATAGATACAATTATGTAATAATTTTAACATCCGCATGATGATAAGTAGTAGAAGTAAGCGATAAAAAGATAATGACGAAAAAAGATAGTCTTGTACTATAATATGTGTGATTATTTCACCGAAGGCGGATGTGACGGGCCGTTATCGCAAATAAAACAGTGACACAATGCGTTTCCTATTCTATGGACTATACCCTGCTGGAAATCTAGTAGGAGCATTGTCCTGTTATAAGAAAGATCCCGTGGGAGTTTGAGAATGAATGAATAAGTGTGATTTTCAACTGTGTGCCTCTCTTCCATCTTCCTTTTTCACACACTCGCTCTTTGTTTCGACGGGAAATAACCGAGTATAAGATTTACAATAAACAGTAATGTTTTTATGTCCCCTAGTAGAACTTCATTGTCTTCATCGACCAAGACAAGGCCTTTGACAGAGTTGACAGAGTTGACAGAGAAAAACTGGAGCTAATATTGGAAGACTATGGAGTACATAGACAATTACTAGACAACATTAGAGCTTTATTTAAAAAAAAGCTTTCAGGGCGTAATTAGAACTACTGAGACCCATTTGAAATAAAAACAGGCGTTAGACAAGGCTGCGTACTATCACCACTTCATACATGGACAGGATAATTAAAGAAGCAGACCCGAGAAATATGTTAACCCCTGCAGAAGCATCAAATGAAGACAACAGTTCACTCAACAAACTGCTATTTCCAGATGATCAAAGTTTAATATACGAATCTGAAAACGAATTACAGCGGCGCACACACTTGCTCCATACAACCTGCGAACAACACAACATGAAACTAAACACATCTAAAACAGAGACTATGAAAATAAGCAGAACAACAGGCTAGTTGAATGTATCTGTCAATGGTGCAAAACTAAAACAAATCCAAGAGTTTAAATACCTAAGAAGTATATTTACTGAGAATGGCAAACTCGACAGAGAGATTGAAACAAGGTGCCAAAACGTTAATGCTGTGATTTACCAGCTGCCATCAATACTTAAAAACCCATCAATCTGCATGGTTACAAATTAATAAACAGTACTTTTATACCAACTCTGTGTTGCCAATGTCAAACATGACTCGACAAAGACACTGGCGAAAAAATCACAGTTTGCGAAATGAGATGTTTGAGGAAATTTATAGATGTTACGAGAAGAGAAATGAAGACTTCAGGAAAGAAATCTCAAGACCAGATTACATGGAAAGGGAGCAAACCAGATGATATGGTCACGACATGAGAATGGAACCTGCGGAACGAGCTCTACGTACATACATCATTAGAAAAGCTGGGATATATGGCACGAGGAAGATCAAGAACTAGATCTAGATCCACCCTAACTCAAACCTTGAATAAATTATATTTAAATTATTAAATGATGAACATGAAATCTACAAACGATAGACAAGGGAAATAACTGGAAATAGCTGAACTATGTTGTGGCGACTACTTGTAATGTACCGTTAGTTTTTGGAAATTCTTATTACCATGTATTTCACAAGATATTATCATTGTTTCGATATTTTGATTACATTAAGTGTAGTGAACATAATTATATCAAGATTTAAGGCAAGATTGAAAGCAAGATTGAAAGCACGATTGATAGTAAGATTGAAGGCAACCACAAGAAACTCCGACGGTCCTCGTGACTAGATTTCCAGAACCACAACCTTCACTCTTCTCTCCTGGTTAAATGCTCTGTTATGCATATAACGTAATTGATCAAACGTCATAGACTGAAACAATGTTTATAATAAAGGCTATTTTTATGTAACTAATTATCAATGTGAGAAAACATTAACATCGTGTCACGGAAAATAGTCAAAAGCGATCTCATTAAAAAAACTGGAAATAGAGAGTTGTATTAGACTTTTATCGCATAGACCAGTTACCACAGTACGTGATGATGATTGTGATGATGGTGATGGTGACGGTGGCGGTGCCTGTTGATGGCAACGATAAATAATAAGGAATTCGTTCAGTTCTAGAGCATTCACTGTACTAACTAGAGTGTTTCCTGACGCCGTGGTTATGTCGTTCGCTTTCTGCTCAAAAGCTCGTGGGTTCACAAAGCGCTTGTAACTTCTTATAAATAAAGTGAACCATTTCATAAATCTGCCAATCAATACAAGGTAACTGCGTGAAACGTAACAACAATTAGTATTACGTAAAACACTGGTTTATATTTCGTCTCAACATAATAATCTGCCAGAGATTATCGAGTGAAAATACGGAGTTACGTGCTATGAGTGGTACTCTAGACAAGCGGAGTGCCACTTCATTGAGAGGGATGCAGTACAATGGGGGTATACCGAGCCCAAAGAAGTAAATCCTCTACACCGTATGCACCCATCTTTCAACTCTTTATATCCGTAATGATTTTCCTACCCTGCCGTAATGCATTTAGAAGTAACTAAACAAACGAAGATTTTAGTGGATCACCGGCAGAAGAGGTCTGCGTATTTGGCTGTTTTAGTGGCTCGTCAGAGTTACAGAGTTAAACTCGACAGACACCACCTATGCTTCTGATCTTCAGCGCTCTTGGGCATTCTTCAAGACCATCAAAAACATATACATGAAAAACTATCTGGACACAATTTTCTTATCACTAAAATCGTTCATCTCACTAATCAAGGATTGATAAGAAATGACCGTATCTTCGATTTGTATCCGAAAAAAATAATTATATAGCTCAAGCTTAGTGTGGAGAGACAAGCCTGGGAAATACAATACTAGTCAAAATAATTACCAGTTATATGGAGACAGGATAAAATATCCGTTAAATTGCCTGTACCAGCTTGTGGAATAATGAGGGATGAAAATCTGAGATCATCAGTGATGAATAGAGTGATGGAGGGAAAGAAAAGTATGTAGAGGGAGAAATGAAGTAGTGTATAGTATAATCTTTGCTCCCTAAACTAGAAACTCAGGTTCTGGATGCAATACGCGTGGTTGAGAAAAAAAGAAATTATACAAGAAATTGGTGAATGACTTTGGTAAAAATCCCCCCCCCACCCTTTTCCTTTTCGCAATAAAGTCGTAACTACGACCCTGCTGCATACAAGTGTATGTGACAGAGACCGTCGAGGCTAGAAGACCTCGGTACGCATGTGGCTGTATCTGTGGGTCTCACCAATGGCCCACTAGACAAACAACCCATGCAACAGAAAACCTTAGTGGATGACATGCCGTTATATTGAGGTTATCTTCTTATAGAAGCTTCATGGCACGTCATCTATACAATTGTGTGTTTGTTTTCATGTTGAAATGTGTTTCATGTTTGCCTGAATATATATGTATGCACCCTCTGTGGTTGGGAGAGAGCCAGAGATGTACTGTGCAGCAATTGGAAGGGGGGGGGTTTGACAGCACTGTTTTTTGCTTTGGCTTAGACCCATCATAGAGGCACAGTGACTCAGGACGTGACAATCCTTTTGACTTGAACATTTGGTTGCATGCCTGGAGCAATAGAGAAGTTCGGCATAACCAGTAGTCAATTGGTGGCGGGGAATGAGCACAGTGAACTCTATCTTGGCTACAGTGGCTGGGAGCAGTGTATAGGTTGAAACCTACCTTCCTGGAGGTGTGATAGTTATTTTCGGCCCATCTCTGTCCCGGGGTGGGCCGAAAATCCACAGACTTCCCAGCAATATAATGCCATTAGGTCAAAGAGCATGAGCCCATGGACCGCTGGATCAGCAACCAACTAACCAGAAGACCTCAGTACATAATGGATTAGGACTTCATTCGTTACGTTTATAATTATTGTCTAGCTTTTCGCTGGTCATTATTTATATACATGGAGTTGCATGCCAAAAATAACCCAGACTGACCAAAGAAACACGGAAATAACCAAAATCAGTCTTTCGATTTCATTATCATAAGATAGCATATCCAGTACAGGATATACCAGTCATCAAAGCCTTTCGAAACTTCTGTAAATCTTTAGTAATTAGTATCCCTGCCTCTATTATTATCATGTTCATATGTTCTTTCATATGTTCTTTATGTCTTTCGTCCATCTTCTTCTTGGTTTACCTCCTGTTCTTCCTCCTGTCATCATCCACACCATTTTTGTCTTCTCTATGCTGTAATGGTGTTTCATATGGACAATTATTGTAGTGTCCTTTCAGAATATGTTTACTTTTTCGTATGACAATCAATACAAGGTAACTTCGTGAAACGTAACAACAATTAGACTTACGTAAAGGAAGACAACACAAGAAAATTTTGATATTCAGGTCACCGCCATCAGATCCTGAAACACCTATGATAGATCTAGGTACGTTTTAGAAAATCGTTTCATTTTTGAATTGGGTGCACTCAAGCCTTTTGGTCTTAATTCCGACCACTCTTATGTCTAGTACTGGGTCGGTGTTGTATTTGTATTTATTCTTTTTGTTCCATCATTTATTCATCGTTTTGTTCGTTTCATTTCCACAAATATTTATGTTTTTTATGTACTTTCTGACCTTCAGGCATCTCATTTCCATATTTCCGTTAGATACGTTTGTTTGTTGTGATAATTTTTCTATTCGTCGTCTTTTGATGTTTTGTTTGTGTCTTGATAAAAGACCTTTTGGTTGAAACGTTAAATATGATTTGTGTAATGTAATTTGTATGATTTCTTGTTTGCGCATCATTACCTACTAGTTTTAGTTATAGTCTGTCGTGTCTGATTGAAGCGATTATACAAATCTGTGTTTTACGTAAGTCTAACTACATATTCATACACGTCTTCAGAACAGGAGACCGGTCATGATTTGACTTTTGTTAGAATTATAAATATATGGTCATTGTGCTTCTTGCAGATCGGGTACATCGCCTCACAATGTCAGATATTAACAGTAGATCACAAATGAGTCCAGGGGCAACGGCTAAATGGATGAATAACCGCCTGTATGCATTGAAGAAGGATGCTGGCTAAACGAATAGGTTATTAAATGAATATGTTATTGAATTAATGAATAATTATTGCAATGTTGTGTTGATTGATGCATTATCACAAAGCTTTGTTAATTGATTAATTATCGCAATGTTGTGTTGATTGAAGAATTATTGTAAGATTGTGTTGATTGAAGAATTACTGGAAGATAGTGTTGATTGAAGAATTATTGGAAGATTGTGTTGATTGAAGAATTATTGGAAGACTGTGTTGATTGAAGAATTATTAGAAGATTGTGTTGATTGAAGAATTATTGGAAGACTGTGTTGATTTAAGAATTATTGGAAGATTGTGTTGATTGAAGAATTATTGGAAGACTGAGTTGATTGAAGAATTATTGGAAGATTGTGTTGATTGAAGAATTATTGGAAGATTGTGTTGATTGAAGAATTATTGGAAGATTGTGTTGATTGAAGAATTATTGGAAGATTGTGTTGATTGAATAATTATTGGAAGACTGTGTTGATTTACGAATTATTGGAAGATTGTGTTGATTGAAGAATTATTGGAAGATTGTGTTGATTGAAGAATTATTAGAAGATTGTGTTGATTGAAGAATTATTGGAAGACTGTGTTGATTTAAGAATTATTGGAAGATTGTGTTGATTGAAGAATTATTGGAAGATTGTTTTGATTGAAGAATTATTGGAAGATTGTGTTGATTTAAGAATTATTGGAAGACTGTGTTGATTGAAGAATTATTGGAAGATTGTGTTGATTGAAGAATTATTAGAAGATTGTGTTGATTGAAGAATTATTGGAAGACTGTGTTGATTGAAGAATTATTGGAAGATTGTGTTGATTGAAGAATTATTAGAAGATTGTGTTGATTGAAGAATTATTGGAAGACTGTGTTGATTGAAGAATTATTGGAAGACTGTGTTGATTTAAGAATTATTGGAAGATTGTGTTGATTGAAGAATTATTGGAAGATTGTTTTGATTGAAGAATTATTGGAAGATTGTGTTGATTGAAGAATTATTGGAAGACTGTGTTGATTGAAGAATTATTGGAAGATTGTGTTGATTGAAGAATTACTGAAAGATTGTGTTGATTGAAGAATTATTGGAAGACTGTGTTGATTGAAGAACTATTGGAAGATTGTGTTGATTGAAGAATTATTGGAAGATTGTGTTGATTGAAGAATTATTGGAAGATTGTGTTGATTGAAGAATTATTGGAAGATTGTGTTGATTGAAGAATTATTGGAAGATTGTGTTGATTGAAGAATTATTGGAAGATTGTGTTGATTGAAGAATTATTGGAAGACTGAGTTGATTGAAGAATTATTGGAAGATTGTGTTGATTGAAGAATTATTGGAAGATTGTGTTGATTGAAGAATTATTGGAAGATTGTGTTGATTGAAGAATTATTGGAAGATTGTGTTGATTGAATAATTATTGGAAGACTGTGTTGATTTAAGAATTATTGGAAGATTGTGTTGATTGAAGAATTATTGGAAGATTGTGTTGATTGAAGAATTATTAGAAGATTGTGTTGATTGAAGAATTATTGGAAGACTGTGTTGATTTAAGAATTATTGGAAGATTGTGTTGATTGAAGAATTATTGGAAGATTGTTTTGATTGAAGATTTATTGGAAGATTGTGTTGATTTAAGAATTATTGGAAGACTGTGTTGATTGAAGAATTATTGGAAGATTGTGTTGATTGAAGAATTATTAGAAGATTGTGTTGATTGAAGAATTATTGGAAGACTGTGTTGATTGAAGAATTATTGGAAGATTGTGTTGATTGAAGAATTATTAGAAGATTGTGTTGATTGAAGAATTATTGGAAGACTGTGTTGATTGAAGAATTATTGGAAGACTGTGTTGATTTAAGAATTATTGGAAGATTGTGTTGATTGAAGAATTATTGGAAGATTGTTTTGATTGAAGAATTATTGGAAGATTGTGTTGATTGAAGAATTATTGGAAGACTGTGTTGATTGAAGAATTATTGGAAGATTGTGTTGATTGAAGAATTATTGAAAGATTGTGTTGATTGAAGAATTATTGGAAGACTGTGTTGATTGAAGAACTATTGGAAGATTGTGTTGATTGAAGAATTATTGGAAGATTGTGTTGATTGATGAATTATCGCAAGGCTTTGTTGATTGATGAATTAGTGGAAGGAGAAGTGCTTAAGTAGGCGGTTAATTTAAAACTTCTATTTATGTAAAAACAGGTATTTTAATCTTGCATGATTGATTAAGCCTGGTTCGGTTTCCAGGGAATGAAATCAATCTGTCTGAGACATTTTTTTTTAAAAAGAAGAGAAACTGTAGTTATTAAAATATTTATATACATAATGGAATTACTTCAAAATGAATCTGAAGAATTCGTTGCCTGCCATTTTGGAGTAGATAAAAATCTGCCATTTTGGAGTAGATAAAATCTGCCAATTTGGAGTAGATAAAATCTGCCATTTTGGAGAAGAAACAAGCAAAACCTGATACAGTACTTAGACCATACCTGAGTAATCTGTGGATACCTTCAACCTCAAGACACGATCATTGTCACCGTGAGCTCCTCTGTCAAGTTTATAATAGTCCTGCAGACAATGGAACACAGGTAAAGGTACAGGTATTTTCAGGTAATAACATATGTTTTAGTCCTGTAGACAATGGAACACAGGTAAAGGTACAGGTATTTACAGGTAATAACATATGTTTTAGTCCTGTAGACAATGGAACACAGGTAAAGGTACAGGTATTTACAGGTAATAACAAATGTTTTAGTCCTGTAGACAATGGAACACAGGTAAAGGTACAGGTATTTACAGGTAATAACAAATGTTTTAGTCCTGTAGACAATGGAACACAGGTAAAGGTACAGGTATTTACAGGTAATAACATATGTTTTAGTCCTGTAGACAATGGAACACAGGTAAAGTTACATGTATTTACAGGTAATAACACGTGTTCCAGTGCAGTCATTAATTTTGTTCGTGCATGGTATTCTACATAATGTTTATATATGTATAGGGTCATGCTATGTCGTCACAAAATGAGTCGGTTGTTTAAAAGAAACTAGAAGGGATTTAACTTGAAGTTAATACAAATGCATTTTTCAAAACTACTAAAAGAAAAATCATCATTTCACAACAACATACAATAGCCACTAAAATACGAGAACACACATGAGACATTTTATTCAAGTACATTCATTACCCAAAAAAAAAGGTAAAACATGCAATAGCCACCAAAATAAGAAAACATTCAATATATACCAAATTACGAGAATATACAAGAAAATCCAGAATATAATAATTTACAGTAGCTACCAAAAGGTGACAAAATACAGTAGCCACAAAAGTAAACAACTAATAATAAGCACCAAAATACGAGATTATACATTAACCCATTAACCACCAAGTAAAAAAACTAATGCTAGCCATAAAATTCCGTGAAAATTACCCACCAAAGTGAAACACTAATAATAGCCACAAAAATACGAGAACATACGTTAGACACTAAAGCAAAAAACTAATAATAGCCACCAAAATATGAGAATTTACAAGAGCCATTAACATTTAATACTGAACAGTAGCCATCAAAATACGAGAAAATACATTAGCCACCAAAGTAACATAACATGCAATAGCCACCAAAATAGGAAAACCACAGAAAACAACCACATTGCGAGAATATTCAATAGCCACCAACATTAAAATAACGTGCAATAACCACCAAAATACGAGTACATACATTAGACAGAAAAGTAAGACCATATGCAATTGCCACCGCAATAAGAAAACAGACAACAGCCACTAAATTACTAGAATATACAATAGCCACCAAAATACCAGACCCCAAGAATGGACAATAGCCAAGAAAATGCGAGAATGTACAATAGTCACCAAAATACTAGAACGTACAATAGCCACCACTGTGCAACAGAATACGTTAACCACAATTTTAATAACCACCAACATTTTATACAATGTCCACCAACATCATGAAATAACGTTGGGATATCATTAACATCAAACGAGGACCTCACCATGACAATTTTAGAATGTCCACTCATTAGATGATGGTGAAGATATTCCACAAGAAGGTGGCAAAATCCCACCAGGTTGTCGTCTTGTCCGGTTGAGTCATAGAGCACTTTAAACTTGCGCCAGCGGTGCCGAATAGCCAGCTTTTCCACGAATTCTGCGATAGGAAAGACGAAGATCGTTGTATTTAAGGTGGTAGAAAGAGATGAACAATTCAATGAGAATGTGGTTCAATGGAGATGGATGTTTTATCAGTTAGAGATAGAAGTTTGGTCAGTTAGAGTTAGAAGTTTGGTCAGTTAGAGTTAGAAGTTTGGTCAGTTAGAGTTAGAAGTTTGATTAGTTACATATAGTGTTTGGTCAGTCAATGATAGATTTGTGGTCAGTTATAGATAGATTTTGGTCAGTTATAGATAGATTTTGGTCAGTTATAGATAGAAGTTTGATTAGTTACAGATAGTGTTTGGTCAGTCAATGATAGATTTGTGGTCAGTTATAGATAGATTTTTGATCAGTTAGAGATAGATGTTTGTCCAGTCAGAGATAGATGTACAGCACGGCCCTGTTTGTGACCACAATATGGTTTATTAGTCATCCACGAATTCATAATCAAGGAGATAAGTCTCACTAGACTTCTGAGCTCATTTTCAGATGAAGACATTTCATAAAACTGATTAGAATTCATTAGAGTTTCTCATTACAAGCTATATTTTTTTTACACAAAATTAAGCTATATTCTCGTGAATTTTCTACTGATCTTCCAATTTCCCTTACTATGTTTGTTTCCAATTTATATTTATTCAGGTTTAATCAGTCTATTTAAATTCATGTTTGTGTCGAAACATATTTACTCTCATTCAAAGTCGTGATTTTTATCGTCGAGAGTTATATATTTGCAAAAGATTCTTCAACCTGCTCACACTTTCCTTGTTATAATTCAGTAGTTGGCTTCAACAATCCGTCAACAAATTCAGAACAGCCGTAGATAACTCATACTTAATTATATTCTTCTTTATCGATTCAGTTCCCTTTGTCCAGAATAACTTAAGGGCTGGCATTCTCTAATCAAAATTCATCTAAAGTCAAAATCGATGCTTAATTCTTCTCTCCTAACTTGTCACACGGTTACAGGATGACTGATGGACCAGAGAAACTAACACTTTAGGGAATGGCCCTAGTGATCAGTGCCGGATTTACCCATAAGCTAAACAAGCTATAGTTTAGGGCCCCCAAAAAATTGTTTATTACACTAACTATATATTCTTAATCCTTAAAGGGCCCCATATCTCAAATAGCTTGGAGCCATATAAAGTATAAAGTTAAAAGGCCCCCATATCTCAAATAGCTTAGTGCCCCATATCTCAAATAGCTTGGAGCCCTATCAAGTATAAAATTAAAAGGCCCTCATATCTCAAATAGCTTAGTGCCCCATATCTCAAATAGCTTGGAGCCATATCAAGTATAAAGTTAAAAGGCCCCCATATCTCAAATAGCTTAGTGCCCCATATCTCAAATAGCTTGGAGCCATATCAAGTATAAAGTTAAAAGGCCCCCATATCTCAAATAGCCTAGGGCCCCATATCTCAAATAGCTTGGAGCCCTATCAAGTATAAAGTTAAAAGGCCCCCATATCTCAAATATCTTAGTGTCCCATATCTCAAATAGCTTGGAGCCATATCAAGTATAAAGTTAAAAGGCCCCCATATCTCAAATAGCTTGGAGCTTTATCAAGTATAAATCCGGCCCTGCCAGTGATATGATGCTGGTTCCTATTATAAAAAAGTATCGAATAAATGAAATAATAGACCAACAAGTTTATCACTGAACCAACGCATAAATCACACCAAGAGTCGCAGTATATAAAACAACATTGTGACCATCGACAAATATACAACCTACTCACTCTTTAGTAACCATCATTCTAAAATCAATTATTGGACCTTTTCAATGATTTTCATTGGTCACTTTGTGTAAATGCTGTGTAGACAGCCAATGGAAATTATGAGAGAAATAAAATGCGTAACTTTAGAATGATTCCCACTGAGCCAGCAGGTCTTATATGTGTCAATTCTCACGCAAAAAAAACTGACCTGTACATCCCTGGAGGTTAGCTGGACCGACTCTTGTTAGTGTAGAAAACGTCGTGTTTTTGTACCAGTAATAATCTATTGCCGTAGCACCCACCGTCAGTACAGGAGTATTCCAGTATCGAGCCTGACAAGACATAGACGATAAGCATTACATGCACGTTAATTTAGGTTTTTTTCGATCAGAGTTATGATGGTGATGGCGTTGATGATGATGTTGACAAAATGAAAGTATATCAAATTCTGGATGTTGCCATCAACTCAGAATTGTTTGGCTGTAGATATTTTCTAGTTGATAAAAATACTTTCAGTAGTTTGTCACTGCTTTCTGAACGGTCCGGATGCACAGTTGCCTGCGTCGGGATTCGAACCCGGTATCATGGACGTCACAGACGCGTACCCTACCAAGCCACCTCAGAGCCGGAATTTGCAGAGGTTTCGCAGGATGCTGATAATTATGATAATAATTATGATGGCATTGGTAATGATATTGATAATTTTGATAATAAATGATGATAATGGTGCTAATAGTCGTATTGATGATTATGATAATAATGTTGATATTGATGTTGATTTTGATGTTGATATTGATGTTGATGTTTTTGTTGATATTGATGTTGATGTTGATGTTGATATTGATGTTGATATTGATGTTGATGTTGATGTTGATGTTGATGTTGATATTGATATTGATGTTGATGTTGATGTTGATGTTGATGTTGATGATGAATAACTTGAGAAAATTCACGTTGAAGTCGTGATTAAAATCACATCTGTTTTTAAAGAGATGATGTGTTGTTTAATACGGAAAACGTGTTGACTCAAATAGCCAGACAAATAGGTGTCATCTGTCCAGGAATGGAACTTTAGCAAGCATCATCACTGCGAAATGACTTGTTTGGGAAGTCAACTCCTACACTCACCCCGTCCATTTAATTAGGACAGGTATGAATGCACATCGAAGTGATGAAAAGGAAAGTTCATGTTCAGAGAAATGATGGAAATCAGAGGTTAAAAGAAAGGTTATGTTCAGAGAAATGATGGAAATCGGAGGAAAGATTATGTTCAGAGAAGAAATCGGAAGCTAAAAGAAAGATTATGCTCAGAGAAGAAATCGGAAGATAAAAGAAAGATTATGCTCAGAGAAGAAATCGGAAGCTAAAAGAAAGATTATGCTCAGAGAAGAAATCGGAAGCTAAAAGAAAGATTATGCTCAGAGAAGAAATCGGAAGATAAAAGAAAGATTATGCTCAGAGAAGAAATAGGAGGCTAAAAGAAAGATTATGTTCAGAGAAGAAATCAGAGGCTAAAAGAAAGATTATGTTCAGAAAAGAAATCATAGGCTAAAAGAAAGATTATGTTCAGAAAAGAAATCATAAGCTAAAAGAAAGATTATGTACAGAGAAGAAATCAGAGGCTAAAAGAAAGATTATGTTCAGAGAATGACAGAAATAAAAGAGACAAAGGGAGAGAAAGGAAAGTGTCTCCTATCTAGAAAGTTTCGAAGAACGCAAAACCAAAAACATCGAGCTTATACACCCTTAGACGGTTGATGGATAGGAGAGCTAAGCATTTTAGGGAATGTCACAAATGATGTGATGCTGGTTCCAAATAAATAATCAATAACTCAATGCCTTTACTCGACTCTTGCGACTTTCATGCAGGTAGCAGCGGTACTATTCTTTGCTCCTCAGGTCTCAGTAACGCACGAACATTTTTATGTTATAGTAAAGATAGAATTCGTCCCACACAAGTCCTCCGTTAATTATGCAGTAGTGAACTCATCCGGAAATCATCCTTCAAATGTGACGCTATTGGACTTTTTTCCATTATCTCCATTGGATGTGATATAAAGTACACACAAAGTTGCCAGTGAAAATCAAATAAAAAGTCATATAGCGCGACCTTTGAAGAATTAAACCCATGAGTTCACAGAACTGTATAATAGAAGAAACAAGCAGTGGTGAAACGGTATAAACTTGTTTGGTTGCGACAAGTAACAAAACAGGACTCGCTTTCTAAAATTATTTTACAAGGAACAGTGGAGGGTGGAAGGTAAAATCCTGCATTGAAAACATGAGTGAATAGTTTGGGCTTGATTTTTATACATTCATCCTAACCACAGTAGATATAGTTGTTAGGAGGTATTTTTGTGCTGATGTACCCAGTATCGCACCCCTTCGACACTGACAGGCTATGGGTTCTGTTATAACAGAGGAGAGACTCGTGCCACTAGATATGAAAGATTGGAAACTGTATTATATCTAAGAACATTTCAAGTATTGACGAGTCGTGTGTGACCATACAAATAACCATGACAGTCGTCTCTAAAGACCTTCCAACAGAATTAATTAGGACCCCATTCATTACGTTTTGATTATTGTCAATTGGGCACTATTTACCTATTTGGAAACGTATGTCAAAAATAGCCAAGGCGACAACAAATTTATAAATAATGACCAACCGAAACTCAACAATAATCAAACACGTAGCAAATTGAGTTCTAATTAACTCTGTTAGAAGTTTCTCTATACTGCCGACGGTCTAGCATATAAACTATCCATAGCTCTAAGATTATTTAAAGCATTGATCAATCTTCAAATAACTATCCACAAACACATATCCACAAATACATATCCACAAATAACTATCGACAAATACATATCCACAAATACATATCCACAAATAACTATCCACAAATACATATCCACAAATACATATCCACAAATAACTTTCCACAAACACATATCCACAAAGAGCTATCCACAAACACATATCCACAAATACATATCCACACCGCAAGTGATTGATTATTCAGCAGAAATCATAAAGAGATTAGCAATGACGTTCCACACACAAAGAGTATCACAGATGAAAAAATCGTATTCAAAAAGAGAATCGAAGACAAAATTATAACCATTAAGAAGACATATTTCACCAGTGGCAGCACATGGTTGTGAGACTTGGGCAATGATATCCACAGTGGAAAAGAAATATCCTTTGAAATTAATTAAATGATATAGAACTGTCCTAAGAATATCGCTGACAGAGAAGATTCCATAGAGAAGTCAGTAATAACCCGAGTATAGAATAAGTTCAGCTCATTAAAACTAACAAGAAATAAACGCGAATATATTTATGACATAATAAATACACATTAGGTTAGAAAGAGGGAGGGACAAGTTCGAGGAAATATACAAAAATGCCGGTCACGATGTCGATAGACGCAAGATTTCTAGACTTTTCAATACATCGAAGAAAGACAACCTTTACTGAACGCAGAGGCTTTCATTGTAGACGTGAGGACATCATTCTGTAAAAGAGAGGCTTTCATACTGAAGTAAGAATAGTGTTCTGTAAAGGAGAGGCTTTGATGGTGCAATTGAAGTCAGTGTTCCGTAAAAGAAATAGTTTCATAGTGGAAGTAAAAAGAGTGTCCGTAAAGGAAAGGCTTTTATAGTGGAAGTGAAGATAGTGTCCGTAAAGGAAAGGTTTTTATAGTGGAAGTGAAGATAGTGTCCGTAAAGGAAAGGCTTTTATAGTTGAAGTGAAGATAGTGTCCGTAAAGGACACGTCCACAGATTTCGCCTAGTTTATGAAAGTGAAAACTGAATCTTATAGAAATGTAAGTTCGGTTGGCGCGATCTTACTTATATCAAATTATCATTAAATCATCAAACCGTAGCCCTCATGAAAACAAATACAACAGACAAATTATCTCGTGTACTCTGTCCGTATATTTTCTCTCCGGGTCTTCCCATGTGTTTATAACATCATTGTTTCTCGTGTACAAACTTTATTTGATATTTGCCGTTTTAAATTTACTTTTGATATTTATGTAAATACTCGTTTTACGATACATTTTTATGTAAATACTCGTTTTACGATACATTTTTATGTAAATACTCGTTTTACGATACATTTTTATGTAAATACTCGTTTTACGATACATTTTTATGTAAATACTCGTTTTACGATACATTTTTATGTAAATACTCGTTTTACGATACGTTTCTTATTTGCGCTCCATAGAGTGTATTCAATCCATCTCCTTTTACGAGAATTGAGTTAAAGTCAATTACGATCCAGTCCTCTTTTCATCCACAACGCTTCATGTTGAATCTTCTTCTTCTTCTTCTTCGTTCGTTCTCAAACTCCTGCAGATTAGCAGGATGTAGTACGGAGATCGGAATTCGTTGTGTCATAGTTTACAGCATTGCTGCGATATCTGCGCTTTTCGGCCTGACACATCCGACTTCAGCATGGCTTTGGGTCACTGACCCTATATGGGATGGGACAGCCAACTCCATCCCATAACCTCCTTAGTCGCCTTTAACGACATGCGTGGAAGGTAAACAGTGTTGCTATTCTTTGCTCCCCTTTCGAGCCCCGGCAACACATGGGGGATGTTCAATCTAAACTTGCAACACTGAATGTCTAGACACCATTCATTGGTCAAATGTCATTGCGTGAGCTGTAATCCTCTCTTTGCATTGAACCCTGAGCTAGATAGAACTTCAGACCAATTAATACCTCTGCCACGGCTGCCTACACTTTCCTATACTTTTTATCAATTGTTTTTTGAGAAATCAGTAATATATAAGTACTATTTGAACCAAACACATAAGTCAATGGATCGCTTGTTCACTCAACCATAAATATTTTTTGGACCAAACACACGAGTCCATGTCGCTGGATAAATCAATCAACCATACGTATTATTTGGACCAAACATATTGAGTCTATTCTTCGTCTTTTGCGTTCGTTATCAAGCTCCTACAGATTAGCAGGATGTGATCCAGAGAATGTAATGTGCCGTACAATGGCTTATAGATTGGCTACGATACCTGTGCCCTCCGGTCTGACGCATCCGACTTCAGCGTGGCTTCTGGGCCACCTGACCTCTTAAGAATTTATTAGACACTTCCGCCTCCACAACTTATCAATTATTCCTAGGTCGACTCTTGCGACATGCATGATTGGTAATAGTGTTACTATCGTTTTTTCCCCCATTTCAGGCCGCGGCATCATACGGGCTATGAACTACATGGGTCGCTGTATCAACGAAAGACACGTCATTTGACTAGATACTTGACTAGAAATGTGACAAATCTTGTCTGACTTGACTAAATACTTGACTAGATACTTGACTAAGAAATTGACTAGATATTTGACCAAATGCTTGACTAGATCTTTGACTAGAAATCAACAATAGCTTACCTGTCGAGCTACAGGAGCAAGGGCGTAATCACAAACAGGTCCAAAGAAAGCTGAAGTTTTATGTCGCTCCTGGAATTTTATAGCTTGATTCATAGCTTCAGCTATGTCACATTTGGAGTCAGCATACAGAACTGTAATACTGAAATCAGAGTCAGCGTACAAAATTGTAGAACTGAAAACAAAGTCAGCATACACAGCTGTAATACTGAACACACAGTAAGAATACAAATTTGTAATACTGACATTAGATTCAGCATACACAACTGTAATACTGAAAATAAAATCAGCATACAGAACTATGTTCTTCTTCAGCGTTGGTTCATTGCTATTTGTAACAAACAACTAGAATACAGAATTGATGCCTGTGAGACGTGCATAGAAGAGTAGGGAGAACTGCATACATAGAGAGGAAAACGAACAATACTTCGATTGAAAATAATAAACATTAAAATAAGTACAAATCAAAGAAATAATACCGAAGGCAGATGTGTTGGACCACTGGCGCAAATAAAGCAACGACACCAAGCATTTCCATTCTCTGGACTACATCCTGCTGGAAATCAAGTAGAACCATGATCTTGCTACAAGAGAGATACAGTGCAAGTTTGAGAATGAACGCTGAAGAAGAAGAAGAAATCATATTGATGTTTATCCACATCAAACTATAACTAATGCGAACAACTAACTTGTGAATATCAGTTAATCTAAGGCACTTTTTTGATCTATCGACCACAACACGTCACTATACAAGCTAAGTTCGCGTATCAACAACAACACGTCACTATACAAGCTAAGTTCGCGTATCAACAACAGCACGTCACTATACAAGCTAAGTTCGCGCGCGTATCGACAGCAACACGTCACTATACAAGCTAAGTTCGCGTATAGAAAACAACACGTCACTATACAAGCTAAGTTCGCGCATCGACAACAACACGTCACTATACAAGCTAAGTTCGCGCATCGACAACAACACGTCACTATACAAGCTAAGTTCGCGCATCGACAACAACACGTCACTATACAAGCTAAGTTCGCGTATCGACAACAACACGTCACTATACAAGCTAAGTTCGCGTATCGACAACAACACGTCACTATACAAGCTAAGTTCGCGTATCGACAACAACACGTCACTATACAAGCTAAGTTCGCGTATCGACAACAACACGTCACTATACAAGCTAAGTTCGCGTATCGACAACAACACGTCACTATACAAGCTAAGTTCGCGTATCGACAACAACACGTCACTATACAAGCTAAGTTCGTGTCACTACCAGAGTCTACTTCAATCTTGTCATTGATTGATGACACGTGAGTATCCTCTGGAAGGGTCGCGCAATGGCGGAGTGATGTGCCGTGTTTCTGTTGATAGGTCACAAGTATGTTACATAGGCGTCTGATGAAGGGGGGTGTTTATTAGTTGTAATGCCTTCTATATTGTGTCTTGCACAAGTACAAGTATGTTACATAGGCGTCTGATGAAGGGGGGTGTTTATTAGTTGTAACGCCTTCTAAATTGTGTCTTGCACTGTATCTGTGTAAAACTTTGTTGCTATTATTGTTGTGTCAATCATATGGGATTACGAGCTATTAGCTCTTATTTCCTGTATGCATTGAGGTAGTTGTTTTTTTCCAGAGCTGTATTTCATACTCACAAGATTCCAGCTCTTAACTGTACGCAATACTTTGTGAAGACATTTCCTACTTGGGGTACATTCTCGGAGTATTGTGGCGTTTCTACGTTTCTGAAACTGTGAGAGTTAAGCTCAAGAGTATCAGTTTCCCTACAATGCGTCACGTCCTGTCAGAGGTGTTCATAGTAATGTAACTCTGGTTCATAGTCACCGTGTTGGATAATGCAGATACTTTTCCTGCCGTGCAGAATCAAGCAATCCAAGTGAATTTTGATGTCCTGTAGAGTTACTTCTTTAACACACCCCCATGTTCATAGTAGGGACACAGAGTACACTCTTGCAGCTAGGACCATGATCGGTGATTGATCGCAGCTAATTCATGCAGCGTCACGTTGCGAACATTCTGGATTACCTGAATGTTACACCACGAAGGAAAGCGTAAATGTACAGATGAAATGTGTGACTTCTACAAGAAGGGAATGTCACTATATTCTCATGTCATTTACTTGACATTCATTATTCAATGATGGATAATCTCATGCTCTGATATTGATAACAAGAGAAACAGACAATTTACGGAACATCAAAAATATTGATGGCAATAGTTGAACAAGAAATTTACAGAACACCAAAAATATTGATGGCAAGAGTTGAACAAGCAATTTACAGAACACCAAATATATTGATGGCAATAGTTGAACAAGCAATTTACAGAACACCAAAATTATTGATGGCAAGAGTTGAACAAGAAATTTACAGAACACCAAAAATATTGATGGCAAGAGTTAAACAAGAAATTTACAGAACACCAAAAATATTGATGGCAAGAGTTGAACAAGCAATTTACAGAACACCAAAATTATTGATGGCAAGAGTTAAACAGACAATTTACAGAGCAACAAAAATATTGTTTGCAAAAGTTAAATAGACTATTTACAGAACATCACAAATATTGATGACAAGAGTTAAATAAACTATTTACATGACATCACAAATATTGATGACAAGAGTTAAATAGACTATTTACAGAACATCACAAATATTGATGGCAAGAGTTAAACAGACAATTTACAGAACACCAAAAATATTGATGACAAGAGTTAAATAAACTATTTACAGCATATTATAAAAACCTCACCTGTCAAAGTTCCAAGGACCCATCTCCTTAGCAATCATCTCCGTTGCTCTCTCAAACGATGGCGCTACCTTCCGTATAACGAAAGATCGGTTCCCGGTGAAAGGAAGCAAAACTCCAACATGAACTTCCAAATATTGCCGACCTGTATACTTTTGAAGCATAACATTTTTTAATTGCGTTTTATTCATCACTTTGAAATTACTAAACAATGGCATACTTTTGGATATCTCTGATTGCGGTAACACTGAAAGAACTGGTAATTTTACCGATGATAAACCATCCGTATCAACGCTTGAATTTATATGTACACCGGTATCTAGAAGTCGTCGTTTTGTAAACTTGAAATACTGTGGAATGAATCCGGGTGAATTTCGAGGATATAAAAAGTTATCACAACACCGTAATGACGAATTAAAGTTATGAGTACGGCGATCGTTTGAACTAGTCTGTTCCAAGCTCGTTATCCGATTACTATCAACAATGATTTGGCTATTTCCACGTAATAATAAACACGTAATGGCAGAAATAGTTGTTATATATATTTTTTCTGAACCGTAGACTTTCTTCATCATCCAAATGTATGCAGATACTGCAGTAACTATAAGTAAGATAAAATAATATAATAACACATAATGGCGTAGTGATGTAATGAGTAAGCTATTTCACAATGTCTTAATCTTTTTAGTGGAATAGGTAACACCCACACTTGCTCATATTTGACTTTAAATGATGATTTCTTTTGAATCTTTACAGTCTTTCTTTGCATCGTTAGTGTCCCATTTATTTCCAATGGGCTATGAAGCCCTCAATTTAGTTAAATTGTCGAGACATTTAGTTCTTACCTTACACACATAATTCTTACCTTACACACATAATTCTTACCTTACACACATAATTCATACCTTACACACATAGTTCCTACCTTACACAAATAGTTCCTACCTTACACACACATAGTTCCTACATAACACACATGATTGCTTGGCAGAGATTTCATTTATTTAAATGTAACATATATTGTTTAGTACGTACAAATTAACCAGCATGTTTTGAGCTATCAATCAATCAATCAATCAATAAACCCGTAACACTTCAGGGTAGTAGGGGTACCACATTGGATGCCTCAGCACACAGCGAATTATATCCTCAGCTATGCGGATTAGTGTGGAAATATCTTGCCCTGTCCATTTTGAGTTATGTTGGCTTTCCAATATATATAAATATGTTCAGTAGTTTGCCATTGCTTTTCTATACTTACCGAATGCACAGTTATATGTGGCGTGATGAGGATTTTCCTTTTATAGCAGCTTCATTATTCGTTCCATGAGGATAATATTAACATCGCAACACAATAAAAACTAAACTAAAATGCGAAATATAAAATGCTACATCTATTCAATATTCTTTCAGACTACCATGAAACAATGACGCATCAAAAAAGCATTATTGTACGGACACGATGGATACACAGCTAAGGGCAGACCTTGAAAACAAAGGATTAAAGAACTACGAGTCAACGAAAACAAATACATATGAAGCACACAAAAAAAACCATCTCCAGAGAACTCTTCTACCCCTGACACTATATAAGTCATAAAAGGGTATGAAGCGGAAAGAAAGATTCTTCTTCTTCTTCTTCAGCGTTCAATCTCAAACTCCCACCGGATCTCTCTTATAGCACGACAATGGTCAAATTAGATTTCTAGCAGGATGTGTTCCAGAGAATGGAAATGCGTTGCAACGCCGTTTTATGCAAGAGGTAGGCAGCTATACAAGTAGAAAAGTTGAATATATGCGAGCAAGCAGTAAGCAGAGATACAAGTGGGAAAGTTGCCTATATGCGAGCAAGCAGTAAGCAGAGATACAAGTGGGAAAGTTGCCTTTATGCGAGCAAGAGGTAGGCAGAGATACAAGTGGGAAAGTTGCCTTTATGCGAGCAAGAGGTAGGCAGAGATACCTGTGGGAAAGTTGCCTATATGCGAGTAAGAGGTAGGCAGAGATACCTGTGGGAAAGTTGCCTTTATGCGAGCAAGAGGTAGGCAGAGATACAAGTGGGAAAGTTGCATATATGCGAGCAAGAGGTAGGCAGAGATACAAGTGGGAAAGTTGCACATATGCGAGCAAGAGGTAGGCAGAGATACAAGTGGGAAAGTTGCATATATGCGAGCAAGAGGTAGGCAGAGATACAAGTGGGAAAGTTGCATATATGCGAACAAGAGGTAGGCAGAGATACAAGTGGGAAAGAAACATCGCGAGATGTACAAGATACAGTAAAATCAGAGTACACTTCCATGTCAAGAGGCAGAACAATATGTAAACTCTTCTATGTGGAGATGTCACCGTATGATGATTTACGCACGTTATTCTAAAATATATATTATATAAGGTGATGTTACGACGTCACAAAAAAAGTTGGTTGTTACCAAAACTAGCCAAGATTTCCCTTATAGTACGTATGTCAAGTCCTGCTCCATGATAGTCCTGCGTACTGATCTTACGCTGCCTGACTCGTATTCGTTTATGCGGCCGATTATAAGTCGTTTTGCTTGCACTTTATTGTGGGCAACTAATGAAATGCAAGAAACAAGTCGGACAAATAATGATCATTACACACTACTTCTTCTAGAGTATTGTTTATTCTTCACGAGAACCAAGCATCGTCCAGCCGTCTCCCTCTGTATACTAACTGGATTACGTCTTCTTAATGAGTCATTTTACTATTTATTTGCTTTCCGTTGGTCGCTACAATTATATTGGTGATGCTAAAAAATATGTATGTTATATGCAATTATGTAACCATTACATTGTAAACGATAAACAAGTGAGGTTTACATTGTCATCTTTAGATTTTAGCGATTAGTATGGGAGGCTCAAAGGTCTTAGAATGAAGGAAGACAGAATTCCATGACAAATCTTCATGTGGACACCGGACGGGAATGAAAACAGGGAAGACCAAAAACAACGCTCAGAGGAACATTTATGAATTAATTAAAATTAACAGGCATAAATGCACAAGATCAGCAATCCTTGGCATCTGGCCGACGGGCATGGAGACAGGGCCGGTCTTAGGCCATAGCAACCTATGCGGCCGCATTGGGCCCCGCACTTCATACGCCCATAAATTAATATTAGAATTTAGTTTATTATCCTCTTCCCTACCCAGACTGGGACCCGCGCAATCTGTTTCGCATTGGGCCTCGCAATTGTTAGGGCCAGCCCTACATGGAGAACTATGACATCTGTCATATGTGCCCTAGAGGAGCGCGGTAGCCTAGGTGATAGTGAGCTTGCTTTCTATCATTAGGCGAAAACTACGTGCCTGGTTCAAAACCACGTCCGGACAAAACAATTCGGGTTGTGATTTCTCGCTTGACACGACCACTCCTCCAGTCGACTCAGCTGTAAAATGAGTACCTGACGCATGGGTTAGGGGAGGTAAAGACATCGAGGAAGGGAACTGGACACATCACATAATAGCTGCTGCGGCTTAGTACATGAAGAGTCATCTTCATGTCCGATGGCAGGTTGCTGCCATGGGATATACCTTGTTTACTGTGTGCCAAACTTGGCAAAAGAGGAACTGACTGACTGCTCAAAAGTCGCACGCAGTGCTGTATAGAAGAAATGTGTCAACTGATATTACACCAAAAAATTATCGTCGTCGACAGGATTCGAACCTGCGCGGGAATAACCCAGTGGATTTCAAGTCCACCGCCTTAACCACTCGGCCACGGCGACTTATATAAACACTGCGCGACTGAACTTACAAATACAGAAAAATTTACATCGTGCCATATGTTGCAACCTCGATATTCTAACCATGGATTTGGATAATCATATTGACTGAACTTTATCTTTCTAGTTATCAGACGTGTAGATAATTGTGCGGGTAGACAAATATTCAGCATCTCCCCTTCCCCTTTAGATATAAATACACGACATATAGTACTAGAGATCCGCCGAAGACGGATGTGTCTGGCCATTGGCGCAAATAAAACGGTGATACAACGCTTTTCCATTCTCTGGACAATGTCTATCTGGAAATCTAGTAGGACCATGGTCCTGCTACAAGGGAGATCCAGCGGGAGTTTGAGAATGAACGCTGAAGAAGAAGAAGAAGAAGTAAAACTTTATTACCTTGTTTGAAGATTTACTTTTTCTTTAAAATGTTAACGCCCCCCCCCCCCGTTATCTACGGTCCAACTGGTTCTATTTATCGCTACGTGGCGGTGAGAGTTCAGGATTTGGGGTGAGAGAGAGTTGAGAGCATTATATTTTTAAGCTGATCTTTTTCGTGTATCTTTGTGAAAGGAGGTTCGTTTCGTGTATCTTCTTGTAATGAGGTTTGTTTCCTGTATCTTCTTGTAGGGAGGTTCGTTTAGTGTATCTTCTTGTAAAGAGGTTCGTTTCGTGTATCTTCTTGTAAGGAGGTTCGTTTCGTGTATCTTCTTGTAAAGAGGTTCGATTCGTGTATCTTCTTGTAGGGATGTTCGTTTCGTGTATCTTCTTGTAGGGATGTTCGTTTCGTGTATCTTCTTGTAGGGATGTTCGTTTCGTGTATCTTCTTGTAAAGAGGTTCGTTTCGTGTATCTTTTTGTAAAGAGGTTCGTTTCGTGTATCTTCTTGTAAGGAGGTTCGTTTCGTGTATCTTCTTGTAAAGATGTTCGTTTCGTGTATCTTCTTGTAAGGAGGTTCGTTTCGTGTATCTTCTTGTAAAGAGGTTCGTTTCGTGTATCTTCTTGTAAAGATGTTCGTTTCGTGTATCTTCTTGTAAAGATGTTCGTTTCGTGTATCTTCTTGTAAGGAGGTTCGTTTCGTGTATCTTCTTGTAAAGAGGTTCGTTTCGTGTATCTTCTTGTAGGGATGTTCGTTTCGTGTATCTTCTTGTAGGGATGTTCGTTTCGTGTATCTTCTTGTAAAGACGTTCGTTTCGTGTATCTTCTTGTAAAGAGGTTCGTTTCGTGTATCTTCTTGTAGGGATGTTCGTTTCGTGTATCTTCTTGTAGGGATGTTCGTTTCGTGTATCTTCTTGTAAAGAGGTTCGTTTCTTCACCTTCAGCATGGTGCACGTCATAAAAGGATACACGCAAAATCAAACCCTGGAGTAGCAATAACTGCAGCCAGATACCATGTTTCTATTTCCCGTCTTAATAACTGCAGCCAATTACCATGTATCTAGAACCTGGATTAAATTACCGCGACCATCAATTACGTATCTAGTACCTGGACTAAATAACTGCAGCCAACTACCATGTTTGTAGTTCCCCTCTAAATAATTGCAGCCAACTACCATGTTTCTAGTTCCAGTGTAAATAACTGCAGCCAATTACCATGTTTCTAGTTCCGGCCTAAATGATTGCAGCTATCAATCACGTATCTAGTACCTGGACTAAATAACTGCAGCCAGCAATCATGTTAATTGTAAACGTAAACGAAGAAATGACCCACGTAAACGAAGAAATGACCCACGTAAACGAAGAAATGACCCACGTAAACGAAGAAATGACTCGAGTGAAGGATAGATGTCCTACGTAAAGGGAGGAATAGCCCACATAAGCGAAAAAAGGACTCATATAAAGGGATAAATATCACACGTATACAGGTAAATGGTTCACGCAAACGGATAAATGACCCACTTAAATAGATTAATGATCCACATAAACGGATAAATTGTCGATTGTTTATTGTCTCCCCATGTGGTTTGTGATCCACTCTTGCCGTTAAGCGTAGGGGTGATTGGAGCTCGAGCTCGCGTTCTATCGCCAGATGTGCGGCCTCGACTGTACTGTGACCGTGTCTGTACAGGATGTCCCTGACATTTTCTATTCATCTTTTCCGTGGTCTTCCTCTAGCTTTGTACCTTGATCGCATTTGGTTATATGCTTGTACGGGCAACTTTCCGTGATGCATTCTCATAATGTGGCCAATCCACTTGATCTGTTCTCTCTCTATGTAATCTGTACAAGATATTATACCTATTCTTTCCCTGATATATTCATTTCGCAATCTGTCAAGCCTCATAAATAACCCACGTAAACGGATAATTGAATTTTTTCTATAGATATCACTAAATCAACTACGTATCAGCATCTCTGGTGACAGGATTATCTGAGATTATCTACTGCCCTGTTGACAGGATTATCTGAGATTATCTACTGCCCTTGTGACAGGATTATCTGAGATTATCTACTGCCCTGGTGACAAGATTATCTGAGATTATCTACTGCCCTGATGACTGGATTAACTGAGATTATTTACCATCCTGATGACTGATGTATCTGAGATTATCTACTGCCGTGGTGGCAGGATTATCTGAGATTATCTACTGACATGTGGCAGGATTATCTGAGATTATCTACTGCCCTTGTGACATGATTATCTGAGACTATCTACTGCTGTGGTGACAGGATTATCTGAGATTATCTACTGTCTTGGTGACATGATTATCTGAGATTATCTACTGCCCTGCTGACAGGATTATCTGAGATTATCTACTGCCCTGGTGACAAGATTATCTGAGATTATCTACTGCCCTGATGACTGGATTAACTGAGATTATCTACTGTCCTGATGACTGATTTATCTGAGATTACCTATTGCCCTGATGATTGGATTATCTCAGATTATCTCATGTCCTGGTGACTGAATTAACTTTAATTATCTACTGCCCTGGTGTCAGGATTATCTGCGATTATCTACTGCCCAGGTGTCCGGTCTATCTGAGATTATCTAATGACATGTGGCAGGATTATATGATATTATCTACTGCCCTGGTGACAGGTTTATCTGAGAATATCTACAATCCTGGTTACAGGATTATTTGAGATTATCTATTGCCCTGATGTTAGGATTACCTTAGATCATCTAATGCCTTGGGGACAGGATTATCTGAGATTATCTACTATCCCCTTGTCAGGAATATCTAAGATTATTTACTGCCTTAGTGACAAGACTATCTGAGATTATCTACTGCCTTGTGAAAGGATTATCTGAGATCATTTACTGCGTTGGTGAAAGGATTATCTGAGATTACCTACTGTCCCTGGTGACAGAATTACCTGAGATTATCTACTGTCCTAGTGACAGGATTATCTGAGATTATCTACTGCCCTTGTTACAGGATTATCTGAGATTATCTACTGCCCTGGTGACTGGAATATTTGAGATTATCTACTGCCCTTGTGTCAGGATTATCTGAGAATATCTACTGCCCTTGTGACAGGATTATCTTAGATTATCTACTGCCCTGGTGTCAAGACTATCTGAGATTATCTATTGCCCTGGTGAGAGGATTATCTGAGATTATCTGAGAATATCTACTGCCCTTGTGACAGGTTTTTATGATTATCAGGATTATCTTATATATCAGTGTTCCTATAAACAATATAGACACTGAGTCCGTGAACATACCAAGATATTTCTGTATATGAACAGGCTGTCTTGGTATAAACAGCTCTGTACATGAAATAAGTTTGTGTTATTTCCGTGTTATCGTTTCATGGGAAAGGTCACCTTAGAACCGCAATGTAGAAACATTCTGTGTTATTATGTTTATTGTTATTTAGTTTTTACATTGTTAATTTTTATTTTGGGTATGTGTTATTATAGTAACAATATTAACTTAATATAATCTGTATCGCTTATTTGTTGTGGTACTGCAGCACTCTCCGCTTTGTCGGATATACTCTGACATTAATAGTTCACTTGCTAGTATCTTAACGAGAAGACACGCTAATCTCTAAAACATATTGACTTACTAATATCTTAACGAGAAGACACGCTAATCTCTAAAACATATTGACTTACTAATATCTTAACGAGAAGACACCCTAATCTCTAAAACATATTCACTTACTAATATCTTAACGAGAAGACACGCTAATCTCTAAAACATATTGACTTACTAATATCTTAACGAGAAGACACGCTAATCTCTAAAACATATTGACTTACTAATATCTTAACGAGAAGACACAGTAATCTCTAAAACATATTCACTTACTAATATCTTAACGAAAAGACACCCTAATCTCTAAAAAATTTTCACTTTCTAATATCTTAACGAGAAGACACCCTAATCTCTAAAACATATTCACTTACTAATATCTTAACGAGAAGACAACCTAATCTCTAAAACATATTCACTTGCTAATATATTAACGAAAAGACACCCTAATCTCTAAAACATATTCACTTACTAATATCTTAACGAGAAGACAACCTAATCTCTAAAACATATTCACTTGCTAATATATTAACGAAAAGACACCCTAATCTCTAAAACATATTCACTTACTAATTTCTTAACGAGAAGACAACATAATCTCTAAAACATATTCACTTGCTAATATATTAACGAAAAGACACCCTAATCTCTAAAACATATTCACTTACTAATTTCTTAACGAGAAGACAACCTAATCTCTAAAACATATTCACTTGCTAATATATTAACGAAAAGACACCCTAATCTCTAAAACATATTCACTTACTAATATCTTAACGAGAAGACACCCTAATCTCTAAAATATTTTCACTTACTAATATCTTAACGAGAAGACACCCTAATCTCTAAAATATTTTCACTTACTAATATCTTAACGAGAAGACACCCTAAACTCTAAAACATATTCACTTACTATACTAATATCTTAACGAGAAAACACCCTAATCTCTAAAATATTTTCACTTACTAATATCTTAACGAAAAGACACCCTAATCTCTAAAAAATTTTCACTTTCTAATATCTTAACGAGAAGACACGCTAATCTCTAAAAAATTTTCACTTTCTAATATCTTAACGAGAAGACACGCTAATCTCTAAAATATTTTCACTTACTAATATCTTAACGAGAAGACACCCTAATCTCTAAAACATATTCACTTATTGACATCTTAACGAGAAGACACGCTAATCTCTAAAATATTTTCACTTACAAATATCTTAACGAGAAGACACCCTAATCTCTAAAACATATTCACTTATTGACATCTTAACGAGAAGACACTCTAAATCTCTGAAACAAATTCACCTAACAACATCTGAATGATTACTTTCCCTATGCACGACGTGTACAATAAAAAAAAACTCTGTGATGTTTACATAATTACATCCTGTTGTCAATCAGTTGCCTCCCTTATTGATTTAATCAAATACAATCACACAGGAACATTATCTCATTATTGCTACTACTACATGGTAGGCACTATCATTAAGAAAACAGCTCATAAATTTATTTGATTTTCAAATTGTTATTACCAAATTATTATTAATATATGAAATAAAACACAATTTTATTACTAAAATAAAGGGAGACTAACTTTTATGTGCCCAGTCTTTAGTGTAGTTACACAAATAGGTCGCCCTTTATCTGAAAGAATTATTATTTCCCTTGCTATAATTCGTGTGTGCTTTTAGTTTTTTCTTTATTTGTATTGTTGGTTTCATTATTCTTGTTTACTTTAAGTTGGGGGTTTGGTCTTTGTTTATTTTATATTTGTTAATTGGGAACGTTTTAATATTTCTATTTCCAATTTGGAATCATTAAATTTAAGAAATTCGAAATTGTTAGGAAAAATGGATTGATCATTAGTAAAATATGAATTTTCACTTCAATATTATCTGCGTTTTTTGTTTGTTCACTATTTCCATTGTTATTTTTTCTGTTGTTTTATTAGTTACAGTGCACACATGGAGGCTTGTGTACATGCATGATAATTATTTGAGACTTTTTAGTTATCGGTCAGCGCTCATCTTCCGTAGTATCGCTTGGTGGCTAAGATATTTACATCATTGCCATAAGACCATGCTCTACTGATGAAATGGCTCGATTTGCCCAGGAAAATCATTATATACACACGAATATCTCAAGTCTTTGCAAGCAGGCAAGTATAAAAGTTAAATTTGAAAAATAAACTTGTAAACAGCCTCTTGAATCTCGTGAATGATTCTTCTGAATGATGGATGGTGGATGGGTGGTGGATGAATGGATGGTTGATTGGATGGACGGATGGATGGTTGTATGGATTGTTGTATGGATGGATGGATGGTTGGATCGATGGATGGACATATCCATAATCGATTAGCCCATGACCAGGGTCGTATTGAAACCACATTGAATGCGATAACAAAATGTGTCAGAGTCGTAGACGTACCATATTATTTGTACCAACACACATTGGATGTATCAACACACATTGGATATACCAACACACATTGGATGTATCAACACACATTGGATGTATCAACACACATTGGATATACCAACACATTGGATGTACCAACACACATTGGATGTATCAACACACATTGGATATACCAACACACATTGGATGTATCAACACACATTGGATATACCAACACACATTGGATGTATCAACACACATTGGATATACCAACACACATTGGATATACCAACACACATTGGATATACCAACACACATTGGATATACCAACACACATTGGATATACCAACACATGCTTGTTGCTGTTTAACTTGAATACCTAACAATTGCAAGCTTCGAGACATTGTATAGTTCTAATATACGCTGAACGAGATGCAGTCTACGTTCCAGAGCCAGATGTGTTGCCATTGTTGAGGTGCAGTCATGTTTTTTCTGGTAGGACTTGATGTTGTCTATTCACTTTTTTTTCTAGGTCTGCCATTGTCTCTGTATCCTGATTCCATCTTTTTATAAGTTCTTATGCGGAGTTGATCGTTCATCCTCATAAGATGTTCAAACCATTTTATTTCTTGTTTCTCTATATATTCGAGACAAGATCCAATACCTATTATCTTTCTGATGTTCTCGCTGCACATTTTATCAAGTCTGGTGACTCCAAAATTCTTCCTTAGACATTTCATTTAGCAAGTTTCTATCTTCCTCTTATGTGCAGATGTCATTCAGCATTGGTAGCATAGTGTATGTATAAAGAAACTCTTAATTATTTGTTTCTTTACTTCCATGTTGATTTTTGGCTAAGGTGACAGCTGATATGTCACATAATTTTCCTTTTGACATCTTGTTTCTATCTCCCAGCCGATTCGCCCGTCTTCTGTGAAGATACTTCCTAGGTACTTGAATTCTTTGACTTGTTTTATTTTTGTTCTCTGTCTGGATATTGAAGTGATCTGTTGATGTGGACTAGATAAATTGTCGATGTGGTGCAGAACATACAATGTTGTGGTAGATCCTTCGAAAGAAAAGTTTATTTGGTTATCCGTGACTAATATTCTAGTAAATAACATACTGCCAGTTGTCTGTTGAATGGGTTCATTATGTGGAAGAGAACATGCACTTACATATTTTGGGATAACCTTTGATAGAAGTCTCTCATTCAACAAACACGGCACAAATATGATACAGAAGGCTAAAAGAAGGATCAGTTTTATGAAGCTGGGGTATACTAGGGATACACCTATATCTGCTATGAGATTTATGCCTGATCTCCCCCAGTATTAGAGTGCGTTATCAGGTAGTGCAGGTTAGGTCGTGACTTAAAGTAACAGAATACAATCACCACACACTACAACAACGTCTAGATTACAACGGAGAACGAAAAAAGCGCGGCAGATAATGGATAGCAGAGACTGAAGACACACTGCGAAGAGATATGAATTAGAAAAAATAGAACTGGGCAGTGAATGGGCAGAGGTAGACACTGAGAAAAACACACTGACCAACGTAATAATACAACTGGATAAAGCGTGTCGGAAATGAACTGGTTACATGGTCCAAGTTACAGTGCATGAACTCGCCCAGCTACACTCGACACTACAAGACATAATTATATACACATCCGGCCCAGTTAATAGAAACACAAATAAAAGCGGTTGGGGTTTTATTGCCTACAGAAACGGCGAGAATATGGTTGAAAAATCATCTGCATACTCCATTGTCACTTCGAGCATGAGGATGGAGATACAAGGAGTTACAGCCAGTGTCGTAGCGTGGGTCAATGGCGCCCGGGGCGGAATCATAATTTTCCGCCCTTGGGACATGAAAAAAATATGTCAGTGATTGTAAAAGACTGGACGAAAATAAATTTGCCGCCCTCCCGATGATGCCCCCCGGGGCGGTCCGCACCACCGCCCCCGCCTCGCTACGCCACTGGTTACAGCAGTACTTAATTAGTTGATAAATGATACATCAACACACTCTATAATACTCACTCTCTCATAGCATGCTTCGCAAAAAATAAAAATGCATGCTCAGAAAGGAATAGTTTGATTTATTAAATAACTCATTTGTCCAGAGTATTGCATGGATATACTGCCCAGGTCATGCCAGGATCAGAGGAAACGAAAGATCCTACTTATTGGCAAGGCAAAGCGGCGATAGATGGTGCAATGCTGAGAAGAGATAAAGCAAACTTGATTAAGGCAGTCATAAATTCATTGCAAAATGAAGATGATGTCAATGAGGTTGAGAACGTATACATACACAGAATGTCAGAAATGGGAGTGTCTAGAGGTGAGGGGAGGAAAAGTAGTCTTTTTGTGGAAAGACCCAAAGATTGCATAATCACGACCTGTCCGGTACTCTGAATCTACATACACTGTGATGGCTGCTGGAACGGAGAGCGAAGCACTTATGGAAGTGTCCCTCTAGCTGTGATACTAGTTTCTATTCAAGAAGGATCAAGTACATTGGATGCATCAACAAATGAGATGCATCCACAGTCAGGGTTGTAGCGGTTCCATATTCGATGCATCAACAAATGTGATGCATCCACAGTCAGGGTTGTAGCGGTTCCATATTCGATGCATCAACAAATGTGATGCATCCACAGTCAGGGTTGTAGCGGTTCCATATTCGATGCATCAACAAATGAGATGCATACACAGTCAGGGTTGTAGCGGTTCCATATTCGATGCATCAACACACAAGAGTTCTCCAGTGATTTCAATCTTCAGCGATGTGTATAAGTGTGGGAAAATCCGGACCTATTCATTCCTTGATGTTCCATGTCCATATTTGTATTTGTCCTCCTCTTCTACCTTCACTTTATACTGTTTCCTGCAATATCATTTTTTTAAACAAGGAATCGTGTCGGGATACTAGTCTAAACCATGCCCCATTACGTCGTTTCACTATTTAACGTTTTAAAGCGTTATAATCACTTCTCAGGAATTGTCAATTGCTATCTTTCCAAGGACAAAATGCTTAACTGGCGGTGCTCTTCTCCTCTCCAGTTATAAAGAATATTACTATTCAACCAAGATCCAATCCTAACGCCATTACTATGTAAAGCATTCGAACCGTGAAAACTCATCATCATCATCATCAAGTGCCGTCTCCGCAACGAAGGTTGGCTGCAACGTATCTCCAACATCTCCTGTCTCTTGTCTTGGTGGTGCACTATGCTAGACTGTAACCTGTCCATCGTGTAATGTTACTCTCCCACTTGTATCTCTGCCTATCTCTTGCTCGCTTCCCTTTGACTTTACCCTCAAGTAAGGTCTTCAATAGGGTGTCATGTCTTTTAATGTGTCCAAAGTATTTTATTTGCCTGATCTTTATTTCTCTTAGTAGTTCTTTCTTCATATTAAGTGTCTTTATCACCTCTTTATTTGTTTTCTTCTCTTTCCATGATGTTCTCCCTATTCTCCTATATACCCACATCTCAAAGGCATCAATTTTGTCTTCTAATTGTTTATTTAGTGTCCATGTTTATGAGCCATACATTAATATCGAATAGATGTAGCATTTTATAATTCTCATTTTTAACTTGTTTGTAATTTGTTTAGTTATTAATAATTTCCTCATGTCATTGAAGGTACTTTTAGCCATTCCTATTCTCCTTTTAACTTCTGTTTCACATCTGCCATCATTTGTGACTATGTGTCCAAGATATTGATACTGTTTTACTTGTTGTAGTTTCTCTCCCTGTATGTTTAAACTAACATCATATACATTGGTTTGTTTGAGAGCTGAAAGTCCTCTGCGGGCCTTTGCGATAACATGATCAAAGTGTTCCCTGAAACACAGACTACGACCAAATCGCACGTCCAGGTATTGTAAGGATGAGGTCATGATTATATCGTACCTTCTCATCTCCACAGTCGGTGTCACAGACTTTACGATGTGATTGTTAAGAGAGAACCATGTCACCGAAGCCTTCTCTTGGTTGATCAGTGCCCCTGAATCATCACACCAGGAAGCTATATCAGGAGGATCACCATGAGGACTTTCAGCTTTGAGAGTAATCTAAACAACCACAGCTCGTAGTCTTATTCGAGGTTCTTGTACTCCCTGTTATTGAATATGCAGGCGCTACTATCGCTGCCAATCACACACAGATTGTGAGGCTGGAGAGGATTCAAAATGAAGCGATGCGGATCATTCTTGGATGCACAAGGGACATATCCTGTGTGGCTATGAGATTTCTCCTTGATTTTCCGAGCATATTTCATAGAATTGATATGTGGCGTGCCAGTGCATACCTTAGAGTGAGTTCTGTCATAGACCACCAACTACACAGCGAGCTCCCACTGTGCGAAGGGAAGCAGGCTCAAGAGAAGCAAATCGTGAATGGGTCGGGCCGAGGATACCGTTAAACATATCTACGCCCCCAGAAGACATAACTCCTAGCGAAGAATGGATACCAAATTCCAACGGTCTTTCAATAGGCAGTCAAGACCGTCACACACTCAACAGAGAGTGCAGGAAACACAGCCACATGAGCCTGGATGCTGAGGTCAAGTCACTAATATGCGAGAATGCCGATGACACAGATGTTGTGATTTACACTGACCGGTCCGTCATCCGTCACCAGCTTTACGTATGGACCTTTACTGTCAGATCAAAAGGGAGAACAGTACACGAAGTCAGTAGTGCCTTTACCGCAATAACGAACAGTCTAACTATGGAAGTATTCACCGTAACGCAGGCACTTTACTGGCTGGAATCGTAAGCCTATTCCCATGCATGCATACTAAGTGATTCACTGAATATGATTCAGAAAATCAAAACAGGTGATGTACGTAGGGAATGGGTGGAGTCATTGGAGAGAGCTAAAATGCGGGCATCGCTACGAAAACTCACCCTTATTTTTGTCCCCGGACATTCGGGCGTGGAGGGAAACGAACGGGCCAACAAATTAGCTAGTTTCGCCACCACAAAAGAAGGTCAGCATATGGACCGAGCAGACATACTCACTGCTCTTCGTGAGTCCTCACGATCAGAGGATTTTGAGATGAATAAACATGAGTCAATATGAAGAATGCAAGAATTGGGAGTGAAGATGGGCGTGGCCCGTAGAAAACTCTGACAAAGATTTTCAAAAAGAGTAGTGAAACAACATAGAACCGGAACCATCAGCCGATATACCCTGAGAGATTTACTAAAGCGGAGATCGGAGCACCTATGGACGTGTCTGGTGTGCGAAGATGAGAATCAACCTAATACTTTGTTTCAGAACTCCATGAATTTAGACCGATTAGCTCTTACTTCCTATCTGCAGTGGGTGTTTTTTCTGAGCTTTCTTTCATATCCATGAGACTTCAGCTTTCGGCTTATTGCAATGCCTATGGAAGGAACCTTCTACTCGTATTAAGTTTAAATATTCAAATTTTATAGATGGCATGCTACAAAGCTTCCATAAGATAGTCTCAATAAAGTTTTCTATTGCATGAACCAGATCTAGGGGGCCATAGGCGAGACCCACAGACGCAACCGCACGCGTGATAGACGTTTACAAACATATATATATAAAGAAAACTAATACTAACAGTGATACAAATAAATTATGATAATAAAAATACAAAGGACGAAAATTACTGTCGTTTGATTGGTTAGTTGGTTGGTTGGTTGGTTGCTGATCCAGCGGTCCATGGGCTCATGCCCTTTGACATAATTCCATTAAATGGCATTATATTGCTGGGAAGTCTGTGGATTTTCGTCCCACCCCGGGACAGAGCCAGAGAATAACTATCACACCTTCAAGAAGGTAGGTTTCAACCTATGCACTGCTCCTAGCCACTGTAGCCAAGATAGGGTTCAATGTGCTCATTCACTGCCACCAATTGACTACTGGTTATGCCGAACTTCTCTATTGCTCCAGGCATGCAACCAAATGTTCAAGTCATAAAGATTGTCACGTCCTGACTTACTGTGCCTCTATGATGGGTCTCAGCCATAGGAAAAAATAGTGCTGTCAGTTTCCTCCTCCCCAGTACTGCGCAGTAAATCTCTGGCTCCCTCCCAACAACAGAGGTTGCATACATATATATTCAGGTAATCATGAAACACATTTCAACAACCAAAAAAAAAGCATACTTGTATAGATGACATGCCATGAAGCTTCTCTAAGAAGATAACCTCAATATAACGGAATGTCATCCACTAAGATTTTCATGTTACATGGGTGGTTTGTCTAGTGGGCCATTGGTGAGACCCACAGACGCAACCACATGCGTATGACTGTCGTTTCGGTCGAATACTTTCGACGTAACAAATATACTACAAAAAAAAAGATACAAAGGAAGCAGAAAAATTCAACAAATCTTTAGAAAATATATGCAAACAGTGATACACCAGAAAGTTCTATATAAATTATATTTGTGAGGCGAGCCTCTAACCACTCTGCTATCGAGCGACGTTATTCATTATCTTAAATATAATTGTGTTATCGGCTCTATGGCGGCGTGGTAGAGTGCACGTCTGTGACTACCAAAGTATCGGGTTTGAATCCCGATACAGGCAACTGTGAATACGGACTGTTCAGAAAGCAATAGTCAATTACTGAATGTATTTATATTGCCTAGAAAATGACTACAGCCGAAAAGTGCTGGTTTGATGGCTGCATCCTGTATATGATATGTTTCCAATTATGACTACATGTGTTAGTGAGGCGATGAGGCGAACTCACTAACCACTCTACTATTGAACTGACCCAATTAGCTACTATTGAGCCGATCCTATTATCTATTATTAAACCGACCTTATTATCTACTATTGAGCCGACCCTATTATCTACTGTTGCGCCTAATTTATTATCTACTATTGAGCCGACCCTATTATCTACTGTTGCGCCTAATATATTATCTACTATTGAGCCGACCCTATTATCTACTGTTGCGCCTAATTTATTATCTACTAATGAGTCGACCCTATTTTCTGCTGTTTAGCCTAATTTTTTATCTACTATTGAGCGGACTCTATTATCTACCATTGAACCAACACTATTATCTACTTTGAGATGACCCTATTATCTACTATTGAGCCTACTCTATTAACTTATCTTAAAATAACATCAAAATTTTGGAATTCCTATTAAATTAATTACTTTCTTTAGACGTCACAAGTAATTATTTCAAACGCAATCATCGATTTTTCCCAATATTCTCCTTGTTATTTCTATAATTATGGAACTCCATCTGCGACATTTTGAAGTACTTGCAATTATTTGTATTTTTCTTATGTCCCGCATCGCATGCTTAGCAAACACATGATCCAAATTAAGAAGTGGGAACAATGAAGACAGAAGCAATTAATCTAGACATAAAATACATGCTTAGAAAAAATACAATTTTTATTGATCATGTTTTTCGAAGCACTTAGCAAAATTATTAAGGTAAACGCAATTCAGGAAAGTAGTTTTATTATATCAGCTTGGAGAAGAAAGACGAACTCTAGATAACGGATGTAAAAATAAGTTATGGTGTCAAGACCAGGTTAAGTGAATGTTAACTAACGGATTCACTCCGTGCAGCCTATCAGTCAGTTCAGCTATTGTATTCCATTGTCTATTGACAAGAAATTCTGCAAATATATAAATAGAATTCAATTACCCTGAAGAGACTGATCAGAAATTGGAATAATATATACAAATATTATATATAAACATATATAAATCAGCATTCCAAAAAATGAGAACCATTTTGTGTAATGGAAGACTATCAATGCAGACCCGAATTCAAGTGCTGAGATGTTATATCAAACCAATTCTTTTTTATGGATGTGAAGCATGGACTGTAAACAAAACAGTTCAAAGCGAATTAGTGGCTACAGAAATATGGTTTCTGAAAATAATGATGAAAATACCATGGACAGCTAAAAAAAATTAATGCAGATGTTCTCATTAATGCTGGTGTAAAAAAGATTAATCATATCGAACATTAGGGCAGACAGTCAAGATTTCTAGGACATGTGCTGAGAAGAACACAGATTGAATACGTAATAACCACATGGAAGATCAAGCGGAGAATAGATAGAGGACAACAAAGAGAAAAGTTGCTAGATGGACTAGTATTGGGGCACGGGAGAAGCTCACCAACCAAGCTTATTAACAACATAAGAGACAGAGAGTCGTGGAGAAACATTATCGCCTACGTCATTCGGCATTGCACTTGATTGATTGATATAAAAATAAGAGTATGTCCAGAAGACAGAATTTTTACAGAGTGTTTCAGTTGCATTTGGTTTGTATCGATATTTGAACAGACATGTGTGATCCACTGACGGAAACTTAATATAAGATCCATGCTCGTGTGATCCACTGACAGAAACTTAGTATAAGATCCATGCTCGTGTGATCCACTGACGGAAACTTAGTATAAGATCCATGCTCGTGTGATCCACAGACGGAAACTTAGTATAAGATCCATGCTCGTGTGATCCACTGACGGAAAATAAGATCCATGCTCGTGTGATCCACTGACGGAAACTTAGTATAAGATCCATGCTCGTGTGATCCACTGACGGAAACTTAGTATAAGATCCATGCTCGTGTGATCCACTGACGGAAACTTAGTATAAGATCCATGCTCGTGTAATCCACTGACAGAAAATAAGATCCATGCTCGTGTGATCCACTGACAGAAAATAAGATCCATGCTCGTGTGATCCACTGACGGAAACTTAGTATAAGATCCATGCTCGTGTGATCCACTGACGGAAACTTAGTATAAGATCCATGCTCGTGTGATCCAATGACGGAAACTTAGTATAAGATCCATGCTCGTGTAATCCACTGACAGAAAATAAGATCCATGCTCGTGTGATCCACTGACAGAAAATAAGATCCATGCTCGTGTGATCCAATGACGGAAACTTAGTATAAGATACATGCTCGTCTGTTGTTAGGTTCCAAAGAGACGAAATAATTTTAAAAATGAGTGAACTTTCATGTATGTGGAAAAAATAATTAACGCAACAAAATAGAAGAGCTTACATTGTTCTTCTTCAGCGTTCATTCTCAAATTTCCGCTGGATCTCTCTTGTAGCAGGACAATGACCCTACCAGATTTCTAGCAGGATGTAGTTCAGATAATGGAATGCGTTGTGTTGCCGTTTTATTTGCACCAATGCCCGACACATCTGTCTTCGGTGGTAACTGACATACAACAAATAAATCAAAAAGTAAAGAATGCGATCGAACTAATGTCACATGGAAAAACTTCCGTTATGTACGCCATCCCAGTAGACATCTACAAGATAGGAAGAGAGGTGATGGTCCAGAAGTTTACCAATATCTTCGATACGTTCTGGAGCTCATGAACCCTGTCTCATAACTTGAAAGATGCCTCAATTGCCCACCTATATGAAGGCAATGGAAATAAACAGTCTTGTGATAACCTCAAAGGGATATCGTTGCTATCAATTGCTGGTAAAATACTAGCTCGAGTAATGCTGAACCAACTTACAAACACTTACAGATGCTCTCCTAACTTTTTGTCCATGCAAGAGAGATCGAATAGAGACCAGAATCCCGATACAAGAGAGATCGAATAGAGACCAGAATCCCGATACAAGAGAGATCTAGTAGAGACCAGAATCCCGATACAAGAGAGATCGAATAGAGACCAGAATCCCGATACAAGAGAGATCGAATAGAGACCAGAATCCAGCTACAAGAGAGATCTAATAGAGACCAGAATCCAGCTACAAGAGAGATCTAATAGAGACCAGAATCCAGCTACAAGAGATCTCTAATAGAGACCAGAATCCAGCTACAAGAGAGATCTAATAGAGACCAGAATCCAGCTACAAGAGAGATCTAATAGAGACCAGAATCCAGCTACAAGAGAGATCTAATAGAGACCAGAATCCAGCTACAAGAGATATCTAGTAGAGAACAGTATCCCGCTACAAGAGATATCTAGTAGAGAACAGTATCCCGCAACAAGAGATATCTAGTAGAGAACAGTATCCCGCAACAAGAGAGATCTAGTAGAAATCATTGTTCTGTTACAAGAGAGATCTAGTAGAGAACAGTATTACGCTAAAACAGAGGTCTTGCAGAATCATTGTTCTGTTACTAGATAGATCTAGTACAGACCAGAATCCCTCTACCAGAGAGATATAGTAGAAATCATTGTTCTATTACAAGAGAGATCTAAAACAATCATTTTTGCTTTTACAAGAGAGATCTAGTAGAAAGCATCGTTATGTTACAAGAAAGATCTAGTAGTCACGTATCCCGCTACAAGAGAGATCTAGTAGAAATCATTGTTCTATTACAAAACAGATCTAGTAGATACCATTATCCTGCCACAAGAGTGATCCAATAAAGAGTTTCAGAACAAATATATTTTTAATTCAAAGATGTGTTTTTCTACATTCTGAGAATTGGTCGGCTGAACAAACAAAAAATCGACGACGTTTCGCCCAGTAGGACTTTATCAAGAGAAACAGGAATCAGGCAATGTACATTAAATACTTCTTCTTCTTCTTCTGCGTTCTTTCTCAAACTCCTGCAGATTAGCAGGATGTATTCCGGAGAACGGAATGCGCTGTGTCACGTTTACAGCATTGCTGTAATATCTGCGCCTTTCGGTCTGACACATCCGACTTCAGCATGGCTTTGGGTCACTTACCCTATATGGGATATAATTGACACAAAACTAGTCAAAACTCTAAAGAATTGTGACTCGCAAAAAAAAGCCAAAATACTCAGTGAACGTGAGCAGATGAAGTCGTTTCAAAGAAAATGCAAGACAAAGAGATATTAAAATTTCATTGGTATATTTAGGCAGATATAAATCGGCAGATATAAAGCGGAATAAAGAGATATCGGTACAAACTTACTGCTTAGCTATATATTCATTCATTAGGTGCCATGCCGGCTGTCGTAGGCCATCATGGCTATCCGCAGCTCTCTATCTCCAGTATTATGTATTAAGATCATTATTGCCTGCCTGTCGTGCCAGGCTGTTACACTGTCTAATATATATATATATATATATATCAGCAAAATTTGTAACAGGAGAAATTCTGTTTAATGTTACACTGAACACTCTATAAAACTATACAGTATTGTACTGAACAATGTATAAAACTATACAGTATTGCACTGAACAATGTATAAAACTATACAGTATTGCACTGAACAATGTATAAAACTATACATTATTGCACTAAACAATGTATAAAACTATACCGTATTGCACTGAACAATTTATAAAACTATACAGTATTGCACTGAACAATTTATAAAACTATACAGTATTGCACTGAACAATGTATAAAACTATACAGTATTGCACTAAACAATGTATAAAACTATACATTATTGCACTAAACAATGTATAAAACTATACAGTATTGCACTAAACAATGTATAAAACTATACCGTATTGCACTGCACAATTTATGAAACTGTACTGACACAATACATATGGAAAGTATTATAATTCTTAACGAAGTTACAATATACAGATATAATTTTTTGTATGACCTTAGATTAGCCAATGCTTACCGAAATAATGGATTGGATTAAGAAGCTGTTCTTAGCAATGAAAACTTTTGACACACAATATTACTCCGATAGAATAACAAGCGGTTTGATGCATCGCATAGACAAAAATATACTAGCTTATGGTTCCAGTACCACACTAGTTAAATACACTCAGAGTTAGCGTATACATAATAATATACTAGCTTACGGTTCCTGTACCACACTAGTTAAATACACTCAGAGTTAGCGTATACATAATAATATACTAGCTTACGGTTCCTGTACCACACTAGTTAAATACACTCAGAGTTAGCGTATACATAATAATATACTAGCTAATGGTTCCAGTACCACACTTGTTAAATACACTCAGAGTTAGTGTATACATAATAATATACTAGCTTATGGTTCCTGTACCACACTAGTTAAATACACTCAGAGTTAGCGTATACATAATAATATACTAGCTTATGGTTCCTGTACCACACTAGTTAAATACACTCAGAGTTAGCGTATACATAATAATATACTAGCTAACGGTTCCAGTACCATACTTGTTAAATACACTCAGAGTTAGCGTATACATAATAATATACTAGCTTATGGTTCCTGTACCTCACTGGTTGTTGTTTGTTCTTTTGTATGTTTGAGAACCTCAGGAACTGTGAGCGATTAGCTCTTATTTCCTACGTTCAGGTGGGTGGTTTTTTTTAGCTATCTTTCATACACAGGAGCCTTCTTCTTTCGGCTTAGTGCAATGCCTATTGAAGGAGCCTTCTACTCAGAGGGGGTCTATAGCTGTATAGATAACATGCTACAAAGCTTCCATAAGAGAGCCTCAATATAACGGCATGTCATCTACTAAGGTTTTCTGTTGCATGGGTGGTTTGTCTAGTCGGACATTAGTGTGACCCACAAACTCAACTGCATGCGTACCTCACTCGTTAAACACACTCAGTATTTTTCCTACCAAGCGCAAAATTAATTTAAATACTAACATTAAAATTATATTTCACAAATTGAGATATTACAAAACATTATTTCTAATCCAACATAGAATAGATGAACTAGGCACAAGATATGTTTACACAAGCTAGCAAAGTTGATAAACTAAACATAAATATTAAACCATCACAAGATTTCAAACTCAATTGTCCCGGTTTATTCTTGTCGATAATTTGCAACTTCTATTTTCCGTCCCAGCTCGCGTCCAAAACTGAAATTTAATGTTGTCACCTTTTTTGTGGAGGAAAGATCGACGAGAGACTAATTGTCTGGATTGCGCAGACCGTCAGAATTTTATTAATAACTATAAAATTTGAAGAATAAGCTGTGAGAATCACATTGAGAAGACACACATTGAAATAGTAACACAGAAATAACTGACAATATAAGGAAAAAAGGAGCAAGAACATAAATAAGGAAAGTACCAATAATAGAAACAAAGAAAGCACCAAATGTACAAACAAATCTACCATAAATGGAAATAAGAGATTACCAACAATACAAGCATAAGAAAGTTATAACAGTACAAACAACGAAAAGAGCAACAAAAAAGGAAGGCGCCAACAACACTAATACAGATGGAACAAAACACACACAAAAACCAAAGAAAGCAACAACAACACAAACACCAAAAGGAACAACAACAAAAAAGCACACACAAGACAAGCGAAACAACGAACATCAACACACAAATAATAAAGCACCATCAACACAAACACAGAAAGGAACAACAACAAAACAGCACACACAAGACAAACGAAGCAACGAACAACAACACACAAATAATAAATCACCATCAACACAGACGAAGAAAATGTCAAGAACAAATATAAAGAAAGCACCAATAACAAAACTACTGGACAAGGCAGAAAATAATATAAACACAGAGATCAAACCACAAAAAAGAAACAGATACAATTAGCAAACTGATAAGCATATAGTCAATTTATATTTTCAATAAATAATTTTATTCTTGAGCTTAAAGAAAAATATTCGTAAAGCTGACGGAATTGAACAAGGTACCGCTAGAACGTACCTAATTCAATTCCCGTCAGTTTTAAGAATTTAATAATGGATTCAAATATCTAATCACTGAAACCAAATATGTCAATTTGGGGCCCGACTGGGGATGATGAAGTCAGACAATATTACAGCCTAATATGCACGTTTAACATACAGATTTGTAGGTTTAGGGGTCCTATAAGGGAAGATGATGAAATCAGACAATGTCTTGGCTACAGTGGCTAGGAGCAGTGCATAGGTTGAAACCTACCTTCCTGGAGGTGTGATAGTTATTCTCTGGCTCTGTCCCGGGGTGTGCCGAAAATCCAAAGACTTCTCAGCAATATAATGCCATTTAATGGAATTAGGTTAAATGGCATGAGCCCATGGATCGCTGCAACTCAGCAACCAACCAACCAACCTCAGTAAGGGCACATTAACTCTTTCTCTCAGTAAGGGTTTATCTATATTGCCGTAATGTCTTTAGAAGTTACTATAAAATGGAAGTTTTAGCAGCTTCCCGACAGAAAGTCTCTGCTCAACTGACAGTTTTAGCGGCTTCCCGACAGAAAGTCTCTGCTCAACTGCCAGTTTTAGCGGCTTACCGACAGAAAGTCTCTGCTCAACTGCCAGTTTTAGCGGCTTCCCGACAGAAAGTCTCTGCTCAACTGCCAGTTTTAGCGGCTTACCGACAGAAAGTCTCTGATCAACTGACAGTTTTAGCGGCTTACCGACAGAAAGTCTCTGCTCAACTGACAGATTTAGCGGCTTACCGACAGAAAGTCTCTGCTCAACTGACAGTTTTAGCGGCTTACCGACAGAAAGTCTCTGCTCAACTGACAGATTTAGCGGCGTACCGACAGAAAGTCTCTGCTCAACTGACAGTTTTAGCGGCTTACCGACAGAAAGTCTCTGCTCAACTGACAGTTTTAGCGGCGTCCCGACAGAAAGTCTCTGCTCAACTGACAGTTTTAGCGGCTTACCGACAGAAAGTCTCTGCTCAACTGACAGTTTTAGCGGCGTACCGACAGAAAGTCTCTGCTCAACTGCCAGTTTTAGCGGCTCGCTGCAAGCATCGAGTTACATGATTACATCCTGGAACGTTCATAGCCTGAGCTTCTAATTTGATAGAAGCTGTCAATTCCCATTAAGGTATTTTACGACATGTGTCTTAAACAGATATTTATCTATCCTGCCATCTCCCGATTGACTTATTTATTCAAGCGACGGAAGTACCAGCGTAATACGACTTGACTCTCCTAACGAGGATGTCAATACTTAGAAAGTTATGGAAATGTTATTAATATCCTAATGCGTTGTGTATAACCAGCGGTTAAAACAAAAAAGGAAAATTGGAATGAACCACTGATTAATTAATACAAGTAAAACTTGCAATACAATGGACCACTGATTAATTAATACAAGTAAAACTTGCAATACAATGGACCACAGATTAATTAATACAGGTAAACCTTGCAATACAATGGACCACTGATTAATTAATATAGGTAAACCTTGCAATACAATGGACCACTGATTAATTAATACAGGTAAAACTTGCAATACAATGGACCACTGATTAATTAATACAAGTAAAACTTGCAATACTATGAACCACTGATTAATTAATACAAGTAAACCTTGCAATACAATGCACCACTGATTAATACGGGAAAACTTTTTAATGAACCACTGGTTAATTTTATCTATTTATCTATCGTTATTTCCATTTGCACCGTTAAGCGTCGTGGGAAAGGGGAGAGGTTTCGGATATTTTATCTTTGGCCATTTGAGTTGCATTGACCATGGTAAGTGGGTGTTTATTTAATATTTTTTTTATTGTCTCTGCCCATCTAGTTCTTGGTCTTCCTCGTGCTGTGTAGCCCAGCCTTCTGATGATTTATGCACGAAGAGCTGGTTGCGCAGGTTCCAATCTCATAACGTGACTAAACCATTTGGATTGCTGCCTCTTGATAAAGTCTTTCCTGATATCTTCATTTCTCAGACGGTCTTTCCTCGTGACATTTATAGCTTTCCTCAAGCATCTCATTTCGTAAACTGTCATCTGTTTTTCTAGTGTCTTTGTTAGGGGCCATGTTTGACATTGGTAACACAGAGTTGGTATAAAAATACTGTTTATCAATTGTCGTTTTTTAGCCTTGCAGATTTATGGGTGTTTAAGTATTGGTGACAGCTGGTAAGTCTTAGCATTGATATTTAGGCATCTTGTTTCAATCTCTCTTTCGAGTTTGTCATCCTCCGTGAATATGCTTCCTAGGCAGTTACACTCTGGGACTTGCTTTACTGGTTAATTAATACAAGAAAACAAGGCAGTACAATGGGTTAACTTTATTTTACTTACTACAGACACACATTGTGGAGGAGGACCACTACTTACTACAGACACACATTGTGGAGGACCACTACTTAATACAGACACACATTGTGGAGGAGGACCACTACTTACTACAGACACACATTGTGGAGGAGGACCACTACTTACTACAGACACACATTGTGGAGGAGGACCACTACTTACTACAGACACATTGTGGAGGAGGACCACTACTTACTACAGACACACATTGTGGAGGAGGACCACTACTTACTACAGACACACATTGTGGAGGAGGACCACTACTTACTACAGACACACATTGTGGAGGAGGACCACTACTTTCTACAGACACACATTGTGGAGGAGGACCACTACTTACTACAGACACACATTGTGGAGGAGGACCACTACTTACTGCAGACACACATTGTGGAGGAGGACCACTACTTACTACAGACACACATTGTGGAGGAGGACCACTACTTACTGCAGACACACATTGTGGAGGAGGACCACTACTTACTACAGACACACATTGTGGAGGAGGACCACTACTTACTACAGACACACATTGTGGAGGAGGACCACTACTTACTACAGACACACATTGTGGAGGAGGACCACTACTTACTACAGACACACATTGTGGAGGAGGACCACTACTTACTACAGACACACATTGTGGAGGAGGACCACTACTTACTACAGACACACATTGTGGAGGAGGACCACTACTTACTACAGACACACATTGTGGAGGACCACTACTTAATACAGACACCACATTGTGGAGGAGGACCACTACTTACTACAGACACACATTGTGGAGGAGGACCACTACTTACTACAGACACACATTGTGGAGGAGGACCACTACTTACTACAGACACACATTGTGGAGGAGGACCACTACTTACTACAGACACACATTGTGGAGGAGGACCACTACTTACTACAGACACACATTGTGGAGGAGGACCACTACTTACTACAGACACACATTGTGGAGAAGAACCACTACTTTCTACAGACACACATTGTGGAGGAGGACCACTACTTACTACAGACACACATTGTGGAGGAGGACCACTACTTACTGCAGACACACATTGTGGAGGAGGACCACTACTTACTACAGACACACATTGTGGAGGAGGACCACTACTTACTACAGACACACATTGTGGAGGAGGACCACTACTTACTACAGACACACATTGTGGAGGAGGACCACTACTTACTACAGACACACATTGTGGAGGAGGACCACTACTTACTACAGACACACATTGTGGAGGAGGACCACTACTTACTACAGACACACATTGTGGAGGAGGACCACTACTTACTACAGACACACATTGTGGAGGAGGACCACTACTTACTAAAGACACACATTGTGGAGGAGGACCACTACTTACTACAGACACACATTGTGGAGGAGGACCACTACTTACTACAGACACACATTGGGGAGGAGGACCACTACTTACTACAGACACACATTGTGGAGGAGGACCACTACTTACTACAGACACACATTGTGGAGGAGGACCACTACTTACTACAGACACACATTGTGGAGGAGGACCACTACTTACTACAGACACACATTGTGGAGGAGGACCACTACTTACTACAGATACACATTGTTGAGGAGGACCACTACTTACTACAGACACACATTGTGGAGGAGGACCACTACTTACTACAGACACACATTGTGGAGGAGGACCACTACTTACTACAGACACACATTGTGGAGGAGGACCACTACTTACTACAGACAACATTGTGGAGGAGGACCACTACGTACTACAGACACACATTGTGGAGGAGGACCACTACTTAATACAGCATTGTGGAGGAGGACCACTACTTAATACAGCATTGTGGAGGAGGACCACTACTTAATACAGACAAACCTTGTAATGAACTACAATTGTTACAGACAAATCTTGTAATGAACTACAATTGATACAGACAAACCTTGTAATGAACTATAATTGATACAGACAAACCTTGTAATGAACTACAATTGATACAGACAAACCTTGTAATGAACTACAATTGATACAGACAAACCTTGTAATGAACTACAATTGATACAGACAAACCTTGTAATGAACTATAATTGATACAGACAAACCTTGTAATGAACTACAATTGATACAGACAAACCTTGTAATGAACTACAATTGATACAGACAGACCTTGTTGCTGACCACTGATTACTACAGATAAACCTTGCAATGGAACACTGGCTAATACAAACAAACTTTGTAACGGGCCACTGGTTAATACAAACTGTGTAACGGACCACTTGTTAATACAGACAAACTTTATAACGGAGCACTGGTTAATACAGACAAACTTTACAACGGAGCACTGGTTAATACAGACAAACTTTATAACTGATCACTTGTTAATATGAACAAATTTTGTAACGGACCCCTGGTTAATACAGATAAACTGCGTAGCGGACCACTGGTTAATACGCATATCGCTTGCAACGGAACATTGACTAATACAGAGAACTTTGTAACGGACCACTAGTTAATACAGAAATATTTTTTAATCGTTGTCCCATTTTTGTAACGCAGAGTACCATGGTTTATATTTTGATATACGATATAAATATATCTGCACCTATCGGCTTCACACATCCGACATCGGTATGACTCCTGGGTTAATGTAACCCTATTAAGAATGGGACCATCAACTCCACCCAATAGCATGCTCTTATGATATGCAAAAAAATAAACAGATTACATCAAACATGCCAAACCTTTAACATGAAGATAAATATAGAAAAGACCGAAGTAATGAAAAATAGGAAGAAAAGAAAGAAACACCAATATATATATTGAAAACAACAGACTTAACCAAGTGACAGAATTCACATACTTAGGAAGTAATATAACAACAGACGGCAAGAGCAGCAAAGAAATACACAATAGATGTAGTAAAGAATACCAAGTCATTGGACAAATGCCATCAATCTTCAGAAACAAAAACGTAGATTTAAACACCACAACAACACTATTCAAAACGATTGTTTTGCTAAAGCATTGCTACCAAAGCCAAACATGGACAACGACAGCACAAGATAAACGTAAACTTGTGACAGCTGAAATGGCATGCTAGCGCAGAATCTTAGGAATATTGCTGAGAAAGAGTGAGGAATGGGGACATTCAACAAAAAAAACCCGGCAGCACACCAATCTTAGAATACATTAAGAAACAGATCGCATGGCTTGCACACATCAGCAGACTACCATCAGACAGCATACCACAGCAAGCTATGCTACACAGATACAGTGAAGGCAGACCTAGAGGCCGACCACGAAAACGATGGACTACCGAAATCAAAGAGGCGACAAATTTCACAATATATTCAGCACACAAGATGGGCCGCCTCCAGAAAACTCTTCTACCCCTGACGTTGAAAGGCAATAAAGGGTTCACAGAATACAACCACTACCCATTACACAATCGTTTAGATGAGCCAAAGGGAAAACGAATCAAGCGTGGCAGATCATGGATGGAAGAAGCCGAAGACACACTGCGAATAATATGTGAATTGGAAAAAATAGGAAAGGGCAGTGAATGGATGGAGGTAGGAACTGAGAAGAAATCGCTGACTAAAGTAATAATACAACTAGATAAAGCGTGTCGAAAATGGACGGCAGTCAGGGCTCAGGATACAGTGCACGAACTCGCCCAACTACACTAGAAACCACAAGACATAATTATATACACAGATGGATCTGTTAGCAGAAAAACAGATAAAAGCGGTTGGGGTTTTGTTGCCTACAGAAATGGCGTGAAGTTGGTTGAGAAATCTTCAGCATATTCTACTATCACATCGAGCATGAAGATGGAGATAGAGGGAGTTACAGCAGCTCTTAATTGGTTGATAACTGATACATCAACACACGCGGTAATACTCACAGACTCTCAAAGCATGTTGCGCAAGATAGAAAAGTTCATGCTAAGAAAAGAATGGTGGGACTTATCGAACAACTCAGTTGTCCTGAGCAATACATGGATATATTGCCTGGCCATGCAGGGGTCAGAGGAAACGAGAGAGCAGACTTATTGGCAGGCAATGCGGCGATAGACGGCACATTGCTGAGAAGAGATAAAGCAGACTTAATGAAGGCAGTAATAAATTCAATTCAAGATGCAGATGATGTCAATGAGGTTGAGAACGTACACATACAGAGAATGTTAGAAATGGGAGTATTCAGAGGTGAGGGGAGGAAGAGTAAATTTTTTGGAAAGCACCGAAGATCACACAATCAACACCTGACCGGAACTATGAGTCTACATACAGTGGGATGGCTGCTGGATCGGAGGGCAGAGCACTTATGGGAATGTCCCGCATGCTGTGAAGCCAGTTTCTAATCAAGAATCAAGAAGAAGAATCAAGAAAGGGTTTAGCGAATAGATAGATGCGAAATGCATCGATGGTAAACATTGCCGCCATTTTTGCCCCTCTTTCTAGCCCCATTAATACAGGCACTACTATTAATTCATTAATTCGGGGATGTGTTTATTGTGATAGGATATTGTAAGTGGTTATTCAAGGATGACATGACGACAGGTTCAGAGAACCGGTATGAGTTTTGAGTGTTCATTTAAGGATGAAATTATGACAAGCCCAGCAAACCATTATAGGATTTGACTTTTAGCACAGACTTATTCTAGAGAAATGCAAGGATGAAGTCAAATAATAAATACAATCTTTATACCAGCATTATGTTATCAATGACAGACATGGACACTAACTAAAGAATAAAAATCTGTCTACCTGTGGAATTAAATGTCTAAGAAAGCAGCAAACAAAACAAGAAGAGATAAAATGAAGAATGAAAATATTATACGAATTGTTGAAAGAACATCTGTGGTAAATATATTGAAAAATAAAGAATAAAATGATTCGGACCACTTAATCCTTATTGTCCAACGGCAAGAGCATATAACATGAAAATAGAAACATAAGATGCAGAGGAAGACCAAAAAGAATTTTGATTGAAGGAGTTACCAACGTGCCGCGAAGTCACAATATTGTTGTTCGTCCATCACATGATGATGATCATGACCATTTGTTACATCCACTTTTGAAAATTCAATTTTAGTTATGTCCTTGATTTATGAGTTCGTAGATGGCTAATGAGCCCTATTCGAGCTGTAAATGTCCTTGGACAGTTCGGACATGGAATGACGACTGTAGACGGATCTTGGTCTATCCGTGACTTTCTAGCTGCTCTCCGCTGCAGTGCTGCTGTTGAGCTGCGAAGTCACAATATTACTGCAGGTCAAGCGACCAAAGATGATACAGCCCAAACATCGATCGTCATTCAATCCTACGATTCATTCATTCATTCATTTTCCTTTTGCGCTGAAGTTCGAGCAGAGGTCAGATCTCTCGAATTATGTCTGTTCAAAGCTATTCTGTGCAGTTCTTGAATAGAATGAATATTGGTTGTTTTTTCTCTAAGTATTGTTCTTCTCAGTGTTTCTTTTGGTCTACCCCTGTCTCTTTTGCCTGTAGGTATCCATTCAAGAGACTGGTGGTGTATTCTGTTGGTGTCTGCGCGTAGGACATGCCCGATGTAGGGCCAACGACGTTTTCTGATAACATCTGTGATGAACTTTGATGTGTCTCTTAAATCCTGCGACGCCTTACAGCATAACAAAAACGGAGAACATAAAATAAACAGACGCAGGCAGGCATGCAGGCAGGCAGATAGGCGGGCAGGCAGATATGTGGGCAGACAAACAGGCAGGTAGACAGATAGATAGGTTAGTTAGGTAAGTATATAGATAGGAACGCAGGTAGGTGATGGTCAGATGAGATGAAGAGAAGAGAGGAGAGAAGAGAAAAGAACATAGTTATGGATAGTGATGGATGGATAGACGTATAAGCAGGCATTCAGAAAGGTCGGCAGGTAGGTAGAATGTTAGATAAGCCGTTTGGTATGTAAGTAGTTAGAAGGGATGAATTGACGTGCAGATAGATAGGTATTAATGTAGGTAAGTAGGTAGGTAAGTAGGTAGGTAGTTGAGCAGTTAAGTATGTAGGTAGACAGGTATGTAGATAGATAGCTGGGTGTGGTGGTGGGTAGTTTGATGACATGTCATGATACCGTTTTTTTTCCATTTTTCGCTTACCCTTGCTGCACTGTTATGTCGTCGCACTCATGTTTTTTCCTAAAACATCAATTTCCTAAAATATCAACATCTTAAAAATCAAACTAATTTTCGATACAAACAATCGGATAAAACATCTCAGTAAACACAGCTTGAAATAAAAAAATATACACAGAAATTATAACACAGGAATTATAATCTACCTTTACAAATAAATAAGGGCCGTTATATTGCATTTCCACCACATTAAAAAATTATATGATCAGGGGTAATAACTATCCCCTCCTTATTCTTAATTGTATTAAACAGAGCTATGTCCCCTGTATTGTAGAAATATGGTTATATTTTCATCCTCGCCTGTTTATTTTCAGTACCAATAACATTTCTTCACTCTTTCCTGTTTTATCCCAAAACCCCACAATCATTCCTCTCTCTCGATCTCTCTCTCTCCCTCTCTCTCCATTAATATTGTTTGAAGTACTGCAGAATCCTATAGAGTAATACTAGATGGAGGCAACAGAGATGTGGTTCTACAGAAGAATGCTGAGAATACCATGGACTGCCAGAAAAACTAATGTAGAGTTGTTGAAAGAGTTAAATGCGAAACGGACTATAATCAACAATATAAGAAAAAGGCAATATTCTTTTTTTGGCCACTTCATGAGACGGGCAGGTTTAGAGAACATAATCACAACAGGCAAGATTGAAGGTACCAGAGACAGAGGGCGACAACGTGAGAAAATATTAGACAGTTTGACAACCTGGCACGACAAGGAAACAATAACGACTTTGATACATAATACTGTGAACAGAGAGCTGTGGAGAGCCATGACCGCCTACGCCACCCGGCATGGCACCTGATGATGATGGATCCTAGAGTACTACATCATTGTTGCAGATACTTATCCACTTATCCAATCCTGATGCGTATTTCTTGATCCACGATAGACAGATATATATATATATATACATCATCATTATAAGCTCGTAACACTTCATGGTCGTAGGGGTACTGCATTGGATGCTTCAGCACACAGTCCTCCAGCGTAAGGGTAGAACATTGGATGCTTCAGCACACAGTCCTCCAGCGTAAGGGTAGAACATTGGATGCGTCAGCACACAGTCCTCCAGCGTAAGGGTACCACATTGAATGCTTCAGCACACAGTCCTCCAGCGTAAGGGTACCACATTGGATGCTTCAGCACACAGTCCTCCAGCGTAAGGGTAGAACATTGGATGCTTCAGCACACAGTCCTCCAGCGTAAGGATACCACATTGGATGCTTCAGCACACAGTCCTCCAGCGTAAGGGTAGAACATTGGATGCGTCAGCACACAGTCCTCCAGCGTAAGGGTACCACATTGAATGCTTCAGCACACAGTCCTCCAGCGTAAGGGTACCACATTGAATGCTTCAGCACACAGTCCTCCAGCGTAAGGGTACCACATTGAATGCTTCAGCACACAGTCCTCCAGCGTAAGGGTACCACATTGAATGCTTCAGCACACAGTCCTCCAGCGTAAGGGTACTACATTAGATGGTTCAGCACACAGTCCTCCAGCGTAAGGGTACCACATTGAATGCTTCAGCACACAGTCCTCCAGCGTACGGGTACCACATTGAATGCTTCAGCATACAGAGTCCTCCAGTGATTTCTATCTTCAGCGATGTGGATTAGTGAGGAAATATCTTATCATGTCCATTCCTTGATGATGTCTGTCCATGCCTTTATTTTCTCTCCTCTGCTTCTTCCCCCTCGACAGTTCCTTGGAATATTGTTATTGCCAAGTAATCATGTCTCCATCATCATCATCATCAAGTGCCGTCTCCGCAACGAAGGTTGGCTGCAACGTATCTCCAACATCTCCTGTTTCTTGTCTTGGTGGTGCACTCTGCTATACTGTAACCTGTCCATCGTGTAATGTTACTCTCCCACTTGTATCTCTGCCTACCTCTTGCAAAGGTAGGCAGAGATACAAGTGGGATGTCTCCATACATGTCCAAACCATGTTAGTTTTTGTCGTTTCACTATTGAACCCAGTGGTTCATGTACACCTGCATACATATAGCTTTCGTCGTATATATAATATATATGTATATATAAATATATATAGACTGAAAAAGATAAGAGGCCACGAAAAAACGAATACAAACATACATACAAAGACAGTGTCAGATATCGATAAACTGAAAGATACGGACACGCAAAGTCAGTTGGGTATTTAGACAGGACGGTGGCCAGGAGAACAGATAGAGGGAGAAGCAGTCTTGCGTGTCCGGCCATTGGTGCAAATAAAATGGCGAATGAACACATTCTGAAAAATTTAGTAGAGCTGTACTCATGATACAAGCGGGGATTTGAGAATGTAGTAGGGTCGTAGTCATGCTAAAAGCGGGGATTTGAGAATGTAGTAGGGTCGTAGTCATGCTACATGCGGGGATTTGAGAATGTAGTAGGGTCGTAGTCATGCTACATGCAGGGATTTGAGAATGTAGTAGGGTCGTAGTCATGCTACATGCGGGGATTTGAGAATGTAGTAGGGTCGTAGTCATGCTACAAGCGGTGATTTGAGAATGTAGTAGGGTCGTAGTCATGCTACAAACGGGGATTTGAGAATGTAGTAGGGTCGTAGTCATGTTACATGCTGGGATTTGAGAATGTAGTAGGGTCGTAGTCATGCTACAAGCAGGGATTTGAGAATGTAGTAGGGTCGTAGTCATGCTACATGCGGGGATTTGAGAATGTAGTAGGGTCGTAGTCATGCTACATGCGGGGATTTGAGAATGTACGCTAAAGAGAAAGAAAAGGCAGATAGGCAGACAAATAGGAGCATAGAAACATAAACGGCCAGCAAGCAAGTAAAGATAAACATACAGAGAGAGAAAGACTTGCAGGCAGGCACAGACAAACAGACTGATATGCAAGAAAGACACAGACAGACAGATACAGATACGCAAGGAAGACAAACAGGCAGACAGAAACAAACAGGCAGAGATAAGCGCAAGCACGCAAAAGAGACAGAAAAACAGACACAGCCAGACAGGAAAGGGGGGACATATATGCATACAGAGACATACAGACAGAAAGACAGTGTAAAGACAGGTAGACAAAAACATATTAAGACATATATGCTTTCAGATACAGGTAAAGGCAAACAAATAGAAAGACATGAATGCATGTATTCAGACAGGTAGAGAAAGACACAGTCAGAAAAGCTAGCAGAATCACACAGACACCATATATCTCTCGCAGTGACACGTAATTATAGAAGATATGGACAGCTCAACCTTCACAGATTTTATGACCAACACAATTTCATGAAATACGGTTCATGTTTGATATTTCTGAATAATTTTACTAGCGGCGATCAGTGTAGAAAAATATCAATGATGACAGTTTGGCCTGCCATTCGTATGCAATTCTTGCTTTAGTTTCGATCTGTGTTTGGCTGTTGCAGGAAGGAAGTGTCATGGTAGAACTCAGGGGTTCTCACGGTTAGTAATATGACCCCATGAGGGACTTCAGAGGTTCACAAGTGGGAGGACAAGAGGTAAATTGAAATTATGGGGGGGGGGGTGGGGGGAACAAGATGGTAACTGGGATTTCTTTCTTTTGTTCACTACTTGTTGTCTAAATCGTCAATCTTTATTCTTCTTCTTTGCCGTACGCCTTGCGGCGGACCCTCTGAAAGCATTTCACTGACCGTCCTGAGAAGGACGTATGAGGGTGATCTGCGTTGTGTCATATTGTTATAGCAAGCTGCGTTATCTGCGCATTTCGACCAGACACATCCGTCTTCAGCCAGCACTTTTTTGGGCCGGGTAGGCATCCCCGTATCTTCGATCCCTAGTACTTGGCCAGGCTACAGCAGGGTTGCTGCACTCCTGTTTCCAGGCCCACTGCGTGGAAGTGTACTGAGGGTCTTGGTCAGCTGTGGTTCGCTGAACCTGATGCTCGACCAGCTACTGAGTGCCGGCCAACTATTGAGTGCCGGCCAACTATTGAGTGCCGGCAAACTATTGAGTAGCAACAGCATAACAATTTTATTAAAAATTATTCAGGGAAATAATTATTGTACTTTTAGTGTTGAAATTACACAAAATGCACACATTTACTTGCATTTTTAGTTTTAAACATAATGTATGGCTCTCACAGAATTACTCCAAAATATGTGGTGTCCATGGCTCTCTCAAACAAAATATGTGGTGTCCATGGCTCTTTCAGACAAAATATGTGGTGTCCATGGCTCTCTTAGACAAAATATGTGGTGTCCATGGCTCTCTTAGACAAAATATGTGGTGTCCATGGCTCTCTTAGACAAAATATGTGGTGTCCATGGCTCTCTCAGACAAAATATGTGGTGTCCATGGCTCTCTCAAACAAAATATGTGGTGTCCATGGCTCTCTGAGACAAAATATGTGGTGTCCATGGCTCTCTCAAACAAAATATGTGGTGTCCATGGCTCTCTTAGACAAAATATGTGGTGTCCATGGCTCTCTCAAACAAAATATGTGGTGTCCATGGCTCTCTCAAACAAAATATGTGGTGTCCATGGCACTTTCAGACAAAATATGTGGTGTCCATGGCTCTCTTAGACAAAATATGTGGTGTCCATGGCTCTCTGAGACAAAATATGTGGTGTCCATGGCTCTCTTAGACAAAATATGTGGTGTCCATGGCTCTCTCAGACAAAATATGTGGTGTCCATGGCTCTCTCAGGCAAAAAGGTTCCCGGCCCCTGATCTAGACTAACGTGATCTTTTTCAATACCGTGGCTATCTTTGCTTGCGTAGGAGGATCACATTACCTTCACCATCATCGCTACTCGCCAATACATCAATTCTTCCGTTGACTCTGACTCCCGCATTCTCTCTACACTATATCCAAGTGATACCTGTGCATGGGCGATTACACTTTCTCAAAATGTTCACAAACACATACACGCACTGACCTCCTTCTGAACTCGCTCTTTCAGGTGTGTGTATCTAACCAATTAGTCCATTTGTCGGTCTGTCCGTCCGTTTGTCTATCGGCCGATGTGTCCGTTCACTTATCCGTCTATCTGACTGTTTGTCCATCAGCCTGACTGTCGACAGGTCAGTCCATCCGTTGTATGTCTGTTTCTATGCTTACCCATCTACTGGTGTATTTATCTTTGTGTCTGTATGTCGGCTGGTAGGTTTTCAATCTATCTTTCGGTTAGTCCGTCCGTCTGCCTATCTGTATATCTCTCTATTTTTTTGTCTATGTACCTACCTACCTACCAACCTTTCTTCATGTCTGTATTTTGTCTATCTGTCTACCTATATATATATATATATTTCTATATCCATCTATCGATTTATCTATATATATGTATGTCTGTCTGTGTAACTATATATATCTGTATTTCTGTCTATTTAACTATCATCATCATCATCATCAGGTGCCATGCCGGGTGGCGTAGGCGGTCATGGCTCTCCACAGCTCTCTGTCCACAGTATTATGTATCAAAGTCGTTGTTGTTTCTTTGCCGTGCCAGGTTGTCAAACTGTCTAATATTTTCTCACGTTGTCGCCCTCTGTCTCTGGTGCCTTCAATCTTGCCTGTTGTGATTATGTTCTCTAAACCTGCCTGTCTCATGAAGTGGCCAAAAAAAGAAGATTGCCTTTTTCTTATATTGTTGATTAAGGTCCGTTTCGCATTTAACTCTTTTAATACCTCTACATTAGTTTTTCTTGCAGTCCATGGTATTCTCAGCATTCTTCTGTAGAACCACATCTCTGTTGCCTCCAATCTCTCACTTTCCAGTTTGTTTATTGTCCAAGACTCGCACCCATATGTTAGTATAGGGGTTATATAGCACTGCAGAACTCTCTTTCTCACCTCTAATGACAAGGTCATATTACACAATATATTTTTCATTTTTCTGAATAATGTTTTTGCCTGTCCTATTCTGCTTCTTTACTATACATTTAACTATACATCTTTCTATTGTATATTCCTGCTTTGTTCAACTTCGATCTATCTTTCGGTCTATCGCTTTCTTTATCTATCTGTATGTCTCTCTAACTATCTATCTCTCTATGGTTTTTCTATCTGTTGTTTTTCTACATTTTTTTCAACAAACTATTCCATCTAACAACGCTGATCTGATTTAATATATATAGTTTTTGCGTCTTTTACATCTAACCCAAATTCTCCTCTCATTCACACACACACACACAAATTCATAGTTCTTCTTCTTCTGCGTTCGTTCTCACACTCCTGCAGATTAGCAGGATGTAGTCCGGAGAACGGAATGCGTTGTGTCTTGTTTTACAGCATTTCTGCGATATCTGCGCCTTTCAGCCTGACACATCCGATGTCAGCATGGCTTTGGGTCACTGACTCTATATGGGATGGGGCAGCCAACTCCATTCCAAAACTTCCGTAGTCGCCTCTTACGACATGCATGGAAGGTAAACAGTGTTGCTATTCTTTGTCCCACATTCGGGACACGGCAACACGTGGGTGACACTCATACTGTTTAGATTTCAAAGTTAGCGACGCCGATGTTGCTGACAACGACCGTAACGATGTTGACGATCTAGATGGCAAGGATTGCTGCGATTATGAGGATGTCGATGAAGACGACGACGATGATTATGTTGATGATCGTAATGTTGAACATTATCGCGATCAAGCAAATTAAAATAGACGAAGCCATAAAGAATCGAACTCACAACCCTCAACAAACAGCTTGTCATCGCTTTCAAATAATTGTAACCGCTGAAGCCATAATTTAGATTGTTATACCATCATAGATGACTGCACGACACTCACACAGAAGCCAGACAGAAAAAAAACCCAGACTTTTATCATTTCAAAAACTTGTTTCTTGCTTACTTAAGTTCTTCTTTACTGCTAATTTTTCAGATATTTTATACTTTTCTAAATCTATTTCACGTATTTCATTAGGTTCTAAACCTATTTCACACATTTTACACAGTTTTACAACTCAGTGTAATATCCGAATTAAGATGTGGTTTCGAAATTTGGAGAATAACCAAGATACCGGTGAAGAAATGAAATTCATTTGAAAATAAATGTCTTAGAAAACTTAAATATTGGATAGGAATAAATTCAGTCAAACAGGCAAGTAAGATGGGGTACCAAACGGCAATATGTTTCTAAAACAATAAGAATAAAACGATCGGTATATATCGGACATGTACTTAGAATCAATGGAAAAACATTGCCACTACAAATATTACACTAACTGGGTACCAAATGGCAAAAAACAAAGAGGATGGCCAGGAGAAACTTCTCAGAATAACCATCTTATATACACCAATAGGGTATGACTATGCGTCTCAACAAGATGCAAGAATTACACACAGTAACATCACAGAAATATAACAAAGAATACATGTAAACAATCCGGTGATGTCTTCACGACAATAGGGCGTTGTGTTTACTTTCTGTGAATCAGGGATCTATGTTATGTATTATATTCAGTGAATTAATGTGCAGTGGGCAATATGTCAATGTGTCGGGATAATATCTTGAAGGTTATTTCGTTAATGGATTAAAAGATAACAACATAGTGAAAGTATTATCAAGTTTAGAAGTCTTAATGTGGATGCGTACGAAATAAGGTTGTGACCTAGTGAAATGGTAGCGATGCGCTCAGCGCGAAGTTCAAATGTGATGTATTGTCAACATCAGCAAAGTGCAATGGAGATGGAGAGTGAAGACACATCCATATAACCACATCATAAGGACAGCTGGAGAGGAGATGGACACCACTAGCTAAACCTTTTGCCCACTGAAATACTACAATGGGGAAGAAGCAGAGGAGGGCAAATAAAGACATGGACAGACAACATCAAGGAATGGACAGGGCTAGATATTTCCTCACTCATCCGCATCGCTGAGGATAGAATTCGCTGGATGACTCTGTGTGCTAGGCATTCAGTGTGGTACCCCTACGACCCTGAAGGGTTATGGGTTTATTGATTGATTGATTGATTGATTGATTGATTGATTGATTTATTTATTGATTGATTGATGTAAAGAAGTATTACAATAATTAAACGTCGAAGATGACTGGCTCCTAAATAATATAATAACAAGGAAGCTGATCTTTTTGGTCATCTAAAGACATAACATAAATAACCAAATGGTCAGAGGGTGTCCGACAAAGTGGATGGTGCCGCAGTAACCTAACGAAAAAATAGTCAAGCAAAATGAATTAAACAGGTTACTAAAACACTTACCTTGCCTATTAATAAAAATATATTTTAAAAAAGTATATATAAAAAACATGCAATAAAACTAAACAGGACAATTCTCCACGCATCGGCTCAAATTGAACCTTTTTCACGAGACAAACAACAGAAAACAACAAAATAAAAAACAAAATAGATGACTAGATTTCATCAAGCCCTGTCTCCATAAAGCAGGGATGGCAACGCATCTAGTAAAAGAGAAAATGCGTGCATTCATTATAAACAAACCGAAAGTGGGAAATTAGAGGCACTATAGATGAGTGCAAGAATAATAAAAGAAAAAGATAAGAAAAATGCACCTTTTGTCACTTTATCAGACAGGCAGGTTTTAAGAACATAGTCACAACAGGCAAGACTGAAGGGAACAGAGACAGATGGGGACGTGAGAAAATATTCATATGACAACCTAGCAAGGCTTGGAAACAACGATCCTGATAACAATACTGTGAACAGAGAACCATGGTCACCTACGCCAACCAGAATGGCATATGATAATGATAGATGAGTAATGATGAGGTTGTGGGGTGGTGGGGTGAGTGGGTTTGGGGAAGGAAGGATACAAGAAGAATCATCATTTGAAAACGCATGGAATGAATGTGAAACCAAATATAGACATAAACATATATATAAAACCACACCTAAACATACATAGAAATGTATACACACACCAAGAGTTAAGAAATAAATATATAACAAAATGGACACAGATGTGTGAAGGATACCAACACAAAATGCACAGGCATGTAAATGTATCCACACATAGGAAAGGGCTCACACCAGAATATGCATACATATTGACACAGAATGAAGATACGTGTATTAACATAAACAAGCGCTCACATAAATATACATATATATATATATATATATATATATATATATATATATATATATATATATATATATATATATATATGAACATGCATTCACATAAACACTTTCTCACATAAATAAAAACAATAGCATGAACATTCGCACACATAGAAACATATACATATATTAATGTAAATATAAACGTTAAAGACATAACAGCATGGAAACACTGATAACAGAAGGCAGAGTAAACGGCAGCAGAGGAAGAGGCCGACCAAGACGACGATGGGCAACTTGAGGAGGCAGGTCAACTCGTCCAAGATAGCCAAGTGTTCAGAATGTCCATAAAGAAGACTACGTTCTGGAAAGGATATATCACACGATGAGTATCACATCGATCGATCTGGATAGCTTTGTTTTCTACCTTATCCACTGTACTTGATAGAGCTGGTATCCCAAGCATTGACACGATCCTGATGTAGACACAGATTCGTTGGGCAGGTCATTTGGTGCGTATGCCAGACCATCGTCTGGCAAAGATACTTCTCTATGGTGAGATGGAGAAGGGCACACGATCTCAAGGTGGCCAAAAGAAGCGCTACAAGGACTCGTTAAAGGACTCACTGAAAGCCTTTAAAATAGACCACGATACATGGGAAGAACTTGCACAAAATAGATCTACATGGCGTTCTAAAATAAAAAAGAGCGTATCATCTTGTGAAAAGAGGAGAAATGCAGCAGCTCAACAGCGGAGAGTAGCTAGAAAGTCACGTATAGACCAAGATCCGTCTACTGTCGTCATTCCATGTCCGAACTGTCCAAGGACATTTACAGCTTGAATAGGGCTCATTAGCCATCTACGAACTCATAATCAAGGACATAACTAAAATTGAATTTTCAAAAGTGGATATAACAAATGGTCATCATCACTTGTGATGGACAAACAACACACAATCCACCGTATTTGGTGCTGAAGGAGGATAGATACTATTTTAAACCCCATGTTTCACATATTTTACCCTCTTTTTAACCTTTTTGCACAAATAGTGTTCTTATCTCTTATTATCATCTTCAAATTTATCCTCGTGGTTGAGATTTTAGGAGTGAGTCTCGAGTAACCAAATTATTTGATTCGATTTCAGCTTCAGCTGATTTCAGTTGTATCCAGACCGTACAGAAGGCAATGTTAATCAATTGAAAGTTTGAAGACCGAGTTAGCCTGTCCCATCAAATATAGGTTTAAAGTACCCAGAGGCTATGCTGATGTCGGATGAGTCAGGCCGAGAGGCGCATATATCACAGCCGAGCTGTAAACCAATACATAACACATTCATATCTCCAGACTACATCCGGCTATTCTGCAGGATTTTGAGAACGAAGATGAAACTACACTATATTAAACAAATGATGGGTTTATCTCAATGCCTTAAACAGGATAAATCAACCAGTGTAGGATAACAACCCTAAACAGGAAATAGGTGGCTGAGGTAACACTGGGCAAAATGTCAAGATATACAAAAATAGGTAGGTGTGTTACCAAAATAAAACATAAAACAACCTCAACGAGATACAGAGACAGACGTATTTTTGTTTATCTTAAACAGGATATGGTTGCAACCTTCTTCAAACCTAAACCATATTCATTGAAGACAACATTAAGTCGCCAAGAGGTCGTCAAGAAATCACCAGGCTATAATTTGTTGTCAAAGTTAGCTACTATAGACTAGGTCAGTTTTTCTTAACGTGGGCTATTTACAAATCCCCTCTCTCCAACCGAGAAGAAGAGTCGTCGAACCATGTCACTGATCTAATAAAACATCTACATAACTTGAACAATAAAAAAAAAAGGAATAAAAAACACACAATGCAAGATAACTTCTGATCAACGAAAGACAACAAAAGAAACGACTCCTCCATCTTAGAACGGAAGGAACAGAGACCACAAAATAAACCGCATCATCTTTAAACTCTCGCACAAGGTGTTACAATATCGCTGTTCACTCATTTACATCGGTTATGACACTAGTACATATACATTGTGAGAGGACAACGAAACAGCGACTTCACGAACACCCTGTATACCTTGTGTCATAGAAATCTTGCAGTAACCAGGAAGTTGTTCTTTGACAATTATATGAATCCGAAACAGAAGCCAAAGTATATCTGACAGTCGGACAATGAGGCATGTCGAAATTGCTATCATTTTACCTAAATTATGTTGTTTACATAGATTTCTGACAATTTTGTTTAAATTATTGTTATCTTTTTTATTGCATTATTTCAAGATTGACGTTTATATTTCTTGTTCATTATATTGCTAATGTTTACTGAACTAACGTTGATAAATATTTAGTGAACTAACCTTGATAAATGTTTGTTGAACTAGTGACGACAACTGTTTAGTGAACTAGTTTTGACAGCTGTTTAGTGAACTAGTGCTAAGAACTTTCATTACTGCATTTTTTCCTGTGAAGAAGTGCCGGTGGCTTTCTATGTGCTGCGCAAGTAAAGCCCCCCTGCACTCCTGAGAACTGTTTAGTTCGATATTGTTTAAATATGTTTGGTGAACTAGTGTTGACAGATGTTTGGTGAACTAGTGTTGACAGATGTTTGGTGAACTAGTGTTGACAGATGTTTGGTTAACTAGTGTTGACAGATGTTTGGTGAATTAATAGTGGCAGATGTTTGATGAACTAGTGTTGACAGATGTTTGGTGAAATAGTGTTGACAGATGTTTGGTGAAATAGTGTTGACAGATCTTTGGTGAAATAGTGTTGACAGATGTTTGGTTAACTAGTGTTGACAGATTATTGGTTAACTAGTGTTGACAGATGTTTGGTGAATTAATAGTGGCAGATGTTTGATGAACTAGTGTTGACAGATGTTTGGTGAACTAGTGTTGACAGATTATTGGTGAACTAGTGTTGACAGATGTTTGGTGAACTAGTGTTGACAGATGTTTGGTGAACTAGTGTTGACAGATGTTTGGTGAACAAGTGTTGGCAGATGTTTGGTGAACAAGTGTTGACAGATGTTTGGTGAACAAGTGTTGACAGATGTTTGGTGAAATAGTGTTGACAGATGTTTGGTGAAATAGTGTTGACAGATGTTTGGTGAAATAGTGTTGACAGATTATTGGTTAACTAGTGTTGACAGATGTTTGGTGAATTAATAGTGGCATATGTTTGATGAACTAGTGTTGACAGATGTTTGGGGAACTAGTGTTGACAGATTATTGGTTAACTAGTGTTGACAGATGTTTGGTGAATTAATAGTGGCATATGTTTGATGAACTAGTGTTGACAGATGTTTGGGGAACTAGTGTTGACAGATTATTGGTGAACTAGTGTTGACAGATGTTTGGTGAACTAGTGTTGACAGATGTTTGGTGAACTAGTGTTGACAGATTATTGGTGAACTAGTGTTGACATATGTCAATACAGTAATCCCGATATTCAAATTATCATTTAAATATCTCAATTACCCTCTAACGTTTTATACCTAACAGCTGATGTGTTCACTTCATTTCCCCTCTACTCCCACCTGCCCACCACGAGTAAAAATATTCCCCAATTCCCCAAATCACCCACAACATCTGCACCAATTTTCTCTCCTCTATACCGAATATAAACCAGAATTCGATTACACAGAGTTGAACATCAAAGACATCAAATGTCGAATTGGCCCGCGGGACAAATGTGCAGTTTATTTACTTTAAAAAAAACGTTTAGAATTGTATCCAACAAGAACTCTTTAGAACATTTCCAACATAAATCATACATGGTCTGTCTATATTGTAATCATAACCGCTACATAGACAAACATCATAACCGCTGCATAGACAAACAGGTTCAAGATACTTTACGTGTAAATCATCAAAGGTGACTTTTTATGAACGTAAATAACATGAAAAATATATAAAATTCTATACGTGTTCACATTAAAAGAAATAAATATATTAAAAATTGATGATAAAAGCTTCTAAAGGACGAAAATTGGTAAGTTGACACAAAGGAAACTCCATACACAAAAGTGTGTTTTAGTTTTGTATGTATTTAGTGTTTTATATTTCTATGAACAATGTTGTGGCGAGACCGTCGGATGTAAAGTGCTCTGTACAGGAAGTACACAAGCATTGTTACATTTTTAAATTAATGTCGTGATTTTTATTGGTCGCTGTTTAAATACTTCAAGTGACATGCCAAAGAAGTAATGGTCGACCAACGAAATATACGGAAATAATTTTTTTAAATCTGCTTTTCAGGTTATGTTTACTTTCTGTATACAGGACTTTACTGTAAGGAGATGGCGGTTATGGTGTTTCACAGTAGATAATTTATTATATTGTTAATAAAAACATCGGCACTGAAGGCAACTACGAAAGTGAGAAATCTCGAGATGTTGTTTCATGTTGTGTGAGCTTAAGCAATAAAATTGATGAGTCTCGTGATGTTTGCTCGAAGTTGTGGGTACTTAAGCAATCCAAATTGTTGATACGAGATATCTGGTCGGTTACGTCATTCTCCTGCTAGATAAGGGTCTAACAAAGAGATTGTTCTTAGTTGAACTGTGTGTGAATGTTGTTCTATGTTGAACTGTGTCTGAATGATGTTCTATGTTGAACTGTGTGTGAATGATGTTCTATGTTGAACTGTGTGTTAATGATATTTTATGTTGAATTGTTTGAGAACGTTGTTCTTTGTTGAACTGTTTGAGAACGTTGTTCTATGTTGGACTGTTTAAGAACGTTGTTCTATGTTGAAATGTTTGAGAACGTTGTTCTATGTTGAAATGTTTGAGAACGTTGTTCTATGTTGGACTGTTTAAGAACGTTGTTCTATGTTGAAATGTTTGAGAACGTTGTTCGATGTTGGACTGTTTGAGAACGTTGTTCTATGTTGAAATGTTTGAGAACGTTGTTCTATGTTGAAATGTTTGAGAACGTTGTTCGATGTTGGACTGTTTAAGAACGTTGTTCTATGTTGAAATGTTTGAGAACGTTGTTCTATGTTGAAATGTTTGAGAACGTTGTTCGATGTTGGACTGTTTGAGAACGTTGTTCTATGTTGAAATGTTTGAGAACGTTGTTCTATGTTGAAATGTTTGAGAACGTTGTTCGATGTTGGACTGTTTGAGAACGTTGTTCTACGTTGAACTGTTTGAGAACGTTGTTCTATGTTGAAATGTTTGAGAACGTTGTTCTATGTTGGACTGTTTGAGAATGTTGTTCTATGTTGAATTGTGTTAATGATGTTCTATGTTGAACTGTTTGAGAACGTTGTTCTATGTTGGACTGTTTGAGAACGTTGTTCTATGTTGGACTGTTTGAGAATGTTGTTCTATGTTGAACTGTTTGAGAACGTTGTTCTATGTTGGACTGTTTGAGAATGTTGTTCTATGTTGGATTGTGTGTGAATGATGTTCTAGGTTGAACTGTGTGTTAATGATGTATGCTAATATTCATATTTCGTATCTGTGATGAGATAACACTACAATTTCATACATGCGTAACGAACGTTTATCTCTCTCTCTCTCTCCCTCTCTCTCTCTCTCCCTCTCTCTCTCTCCCTCCCTCTCTCTCCCTTTTTCACAGAATTTGACAAGAAAATGAAAGTAAACATAAAACATGATTGCTTTCTGATCGGGCCGGATGTACAATTGTCTACAGCAAAAATTAAACTCGGCACCTTGATTGTCAAATTCTCAATATGTGCCTCGCCGCTACAGATACTTATTAACAATAAACATAACTGGAAAATTAACAATAAACATAACTGGGGAAAATAGCAATAAATATAACTGGGAACTATAACAATAAACATAACTGGGAAATATAACAATAAACATAACTGGAAAAATAACGGTAAATATAACTGGAAAAATAACAATAAACATAGCTAAAATAGATAACAACAAACATAAATAGATGTCTAAATAAAATTATGGATATTATCTAAATTATGGATGCGAAAGTTGGAAAGCAACATCAAAATTAGAACAAAGACTGAACACCTTTGAAAATAAATCATTTAGAAGGCTACTGAACATACGTTGGTCAGACTTCAAATAAAACACAGTTGTCAGACAAGTATCAAAACAAGAATATGTATCCACCCATATTTAGAAAGCGTCGCTGGAATTACATTGGACAAGCGCTACCAATCGATACTAAAAGACTTACCCGTTAAGTTTAATGTGGTCACCAAAGGGAAAGAGAAAACGAGGAAGACAAAAGAAACTTTACGTCGAACTATTACAATAGAACGTTTCACCATCGGTATCAGAAACAATGAAGATTTAAAGCATATTGCAATGAAACAAGAGACATTGAAATATGAGCCTCCCCCTGTGTGCCGTCTTTGGCCCTGGATGAATAACTAACTAACCAATTACAATTTCCACACACAAAAAAAGAACTTACTAACTAACCAATTACAATTTCCACACCAAAAAAAAAAAACTTAATTGACCAGAACACTTAACCGATGGCGCTGTTTCAAAACTTAGACGGAACGTTACTTATTAAATGCGAAACGTACACAAGAGTCCTCAAAGTTTATCATTCTTCTATTGCTTATTACAAGATTCCTTTACAAATTGGAAGTAGATGTGATTACATATAGTATCTGTGGCGAAGATTATTTATAATCGCCAACCACCCAGTAAATGATGTTCGCCTAAGGAAGAATAGCAAATCAGAATGTAAAAAATATTAACTTGATGGGTTCCTCCTAATTATCTAACTACACATCAGAACTATTACCAGTAAACATTCCAGTCATGAGTAGCGGCTTCCAATATGACTTAACGCTCAGTCAATCACCCTCATCGATTAGGTCTGTGACAGGGAAGTGTACTTCTGGTACGCAATAAGACTTTATTGGCTAGTTAAACGATGCGGTAACCACTTGTAGGCTTGCTATTGTGTGTGTGTACGAAAAATGTCATTATTGTAACGTTATATTATTTTCACCAGTGTTCTCTTCTTCTTCTGCGTTCGTTCTCAAACTCCTGCAGATTAGCAGGATGTAGTCAGGAGAACGGAATGCGTTGTGTCATGGTTACATTATTGCTGCGATATCTGCGTCTTTCGGCCTGACACATCCGACTTCAGCATGGCTTTGGGTCACTGATCCTATATGGGATGGGACAGCCAACTCAATCCCATAACCTCCGTAGTCGCCTTTTACGACATGCGTGGAAGGTAAACAGTGTTGCTATTCTTTGCTCCCCTTTCGGGCCCCGGCAACACACGGGAGATCAGTGTTGTGATCTATTTCTTTACGGATGAGAAGTTGAAGAGGTATAGAGGATTTGTTTAAATGTACTCGGATTTTACCACATGTTTTCTTCCGTACCTATCAACGAAGATCCACGCCACCAGAAAAGAGTAACACTCGTCGCACGTAACTCCGTAGTTTCGAATGATGATCATTAGGGATAATGAAAGAAATGCACTTTGTGCCCAAGACATTGCGAGCCGAATTCAAACCATCGATATCATGAGCACAAAGCAAGTGGATAATATCTTTCGGAAGTAGATATTCGTCTGTGCACTAGCGATGTAGCATTGGCAACGATTTCCAATGCTATGTTCGTTGAGTGATTCGTCAATGTGTTTTCGGAGCAAGAAAACGAAGCAAAGATGTGTAACAATTATCTGATATGTATGTCATAAGAGGTGACTAAGAAGGTGTTGATGCAGTTACTATCACATGCCATAAGTCAAAGTGACATACAATTCATTCAGAAGTCTCATTTGTCAGACCGAAAGACGTGAAAGACAGAAAATACAACTTCAGAAGAGAATAGTAACAAACACAAAATGAGAAGAGAATAGTAAATAAACATGAACTGAGAAATTCAGGTAATTTTGGCTACTCTCTAATGGATTTATTAAGACGGAACGGAGCACATATGTACACGTCCGGGGTGCCCTGATAATAACCCGTAGTTATAATTGATAACTTGATAACTAACTGTGAACGTAACATGTGAAAATAACGGTAAACATAACTTAAGAACATAACAGTAAACATAACTTAAGAACATAACAGTAAACATAACTTAAGAACATAACAGTAAACATAACTTAAGAACATAACAGTAAACATAACTTAAGAACATAACGGTAAACATAACTTAAGAACATAACAGTAAACATAACTTAAGAACATAACGGTAAACATAACTTAAGAACATAACAGTAAGCATAACTTAAGAACATAACGGTAAACATAACTTAAGAACATAACGGTAAACGTAACTTAAGAACATAACGGTACACGTAACTTAAGAACATAACGGTAAACGTAACTTAAGAACATAACGGTAAACATAACTTAAGAACATAACAGTAAACATAACTTAAGAACATAACAGTAAAATTAACTTAAGAACATAACGGTAAACATAACTTAAGAACATAACAGTAAACATAACTTAAGAACATAACAGTAAACATAACTTGAAAACATAACAGTAAACATAACTTAAAAACATAACAGTAAACATAACTTAAGAACATAACGGTAAACGTAACTTAAGAACATAACAGTAAACATAACTTAAGAACATAACAGTAAACATAACTTTGAGGAAATTAACTTCCTCTTCTATCTATAACACGTTCTCAATCTCGATCAATAACAGAGAACTAGAATTAGTTGTCAGTTTCGAATACATTTCTTATCTTATAAACATCAACGTGGATTGCAATTAATGAGCTAGACGAAGGATGGCAATTGCATCCAAAGAAAATTATATAAATGAAAACTATACGCTGGAATACAATAAAGTAACAAAACTGACTTTCCTTAGAGAATGTATAGTCAAATTTGTAATATAGCGTAGATGTGAACCTTGGACAATTACCAAAATTTGGAGAAACACAATAAAAGCATTTGAAACAAAATGTTACAGAAAAACTTGTTATAGCATGGACCAAAAAAACTTCAACAATAATGACGGGTATTATGAGAGAACTGAAAGTAAAATAAAAGGGTTAAACAAGGTTTCATAGAAAATTACAATATTTTTGCTTCATCAAACGACAGGACAGTCTAGAAAATAGCATAATGGGGCAATGCCAAGACAGTGATAAACTTAAAAGAGGGGACGATGCCACGACAACGATAAACAAAATAGAAGGGACGATGTCACAGCAACGACAAACATAATAGAGGGGATGATTTCACAGTAACGATAAACATAATAGAGGGGACGATGTCACAGCAACGACAAACATAATAGAGGGGATGATTTCACAGTAACGATAAACGTAACAGAGGCGACGATGTAAAGTCAACGATAAACGTAATGAAGGGGAAGATGTCAAGTCAACAATAAACGTAAAAGAGGGGACGATGTCAAGTCAACGATAAACGTAATAGAGGGGACGATATCAAGTCAACGATAAACGTAATAGAGGGGACGATGTCAAGTCAACGATAAACGTAATAGAGGGGACGATGTCAAGTCAACGATAAACGTAATAAAGGGGCGATGTCCACGCAACGATAAACGTAATAGAGGGGACGATGACAAGACAACGATAAACGTAATAAAGGGGGCGATGTCCACGCAACGATAAACGTAATAGAGGGGACGATGTCAAGTCAACAATAACGTAATAAAGGGGACGATGTCAAGTCAACGATACACGTAATAAAGGGGGCGATGTCCACGCAACTATAACGTAATAAAGGGGACGATGTCAAGTCTAAAGTCGAAGGGAGGCGAGAAAGAAGTAGGCACAGATGCTTCTTCTTCTTCTGCGTTTGTTCTCAAACTCCTGCAGATTAGCAGGATGTAGTCCGAAGAACGGAATGCGTTGTGTCATGGTTTACAGCATTGCTGCGATATCTGCGCCTTTCGGCCTGACACATCCGTCTTCAGCATGGCTTTGGGTCACTGACCCTATATGGGATGGGGCAGCCAACTCCATCCCATAAACTCCTTAGTCGCCTTTTACGACATGTATGGAAGGTAAACAGTGTTGCTACTCTTTGCTCCCCTTTCGGGCCACGGCAACACGCGTGCGGCACAGATAAAAGTGATAGAGTAATATCATGAGATGGACAGGTTATAGTCTAGCAGATTGCACCACCAAAACAATAGACAGGGAATGTTTGAAGTCTGTCGCAGCCAATCTTCGTTGCCGAAATGCCACTTGATGATGATGATGATGAAATCACTAAACTCGTAACTCAAGTAGTAATCCCAAACAAAGAATCTTCGACAAGGATTTTTTAAATTGGACATCGCGACGCGATTTGAAAGATCAGCTTGACAAATACAAACAAACGATGACACGACTTTGTTGCAGGAATCCAATGTCCCCATCTATCTTGGTTGGTTGGTTGGTTGGTTGGTTGGCTGGCTGGCTGGTTGGTTGTATGGTTGGATGGCTGGCTGATTGGTTGGTTGGCTGGCTGGATAGTTGGTTGGTTCGTTGGCTGCTGGTTGGTTGGTTGGTTGGTTGGCTGGCTGGCTGGCTGGCGGGCGGGCGGTCGGTCAGTTAGTTAGTTAGTTAGTTAGTTAGTTAGTTAGTTAGTTAGTTAGTTAGTTAGTTAGTTAGTTAGTTAGTTAGTTAGTTAGTTAGTTAGTTAGTTAGTTAGTTAGTTAGTTAGTTAGTTAGTTAGTCGTCGGATTATCATCACTGCAAACTGGACACGTCCATAGTTGCTCCGATCTCTCCTTGAGTTTATCCGCCATTACATTTCTTCTGACAGTACCGGTCCTATGCTGGTTGACCATCATTCTTCTGCGCCCTCCAAAATGTTCACTTCTAGCAACACCGCATTTCAATCATTGATCTTGAATTCTAACCATTGAAAAGGAATCATCATCCACATTAGTCTCACCTTTATTTGCCCTCCTCTGCTTCTCACCCCCCCCCCCCCTTTCAACAGTTACCTGCAGTATTGTTTTTGACAAGGAATCATGTCTGCATACATGTCCGAACGATGCTAGTTTTCGTCGTTTCACTATTGAAAACAATGATTCTTGAACACCTGCATCCGCCGAAGACGGATGTGTCGGGACATTGGCGCAAATAAAACTGTAACATAACGTATTTTCATTCTTGGACAACATCCTGCTGAAAATCTAGTAAAATCATAATACTGTTACAAAGGAGCTCCAGCTGAAGTTTGAGAATGAACGCTGAAGAAGAAGAATAAGAAGAAGAACACCTGCATACATCTCTTTTATTTCTTACGTACACATTTGTCTTACGCTCTCTATAGGAACTTCGTAGAATCCGTCTGTAGAATTTGTACTCGAAAAACCCTATAAACCAAGCGAAAAAATATATGCTAACATACGCACTTACGACCTTCTGGTACCAAGACAGAGCAATAACTTCCAGATTTAAACGGTACACCCCAGGCGATGGTTACGATCTCGGCTCCCTAATGTGAGTCTGTAATAAGTCCCCGGGGAAACGATCTTATCCTGGATAATTAAATTATCGCTCTACCGGCTCAAAATTGTCAAATTATTGCTTTCTGTATAGGTTTTATTATGGATATGGCAGTTCTAACCATCAGCATCGCAATTTCGATCAGCGGGTGGTTATACACTGATCTCTATTATAGAAGGGAATATCTTAGTATTACTGCACAAAAGCCGTATCACTTCTGTCGCCTCAAGCATGGGAATGACGAAATAATATTCATATATTTTTATCATGACCGGTGGCTACTGACAGTAAAGACCTTATAACATAATTAATTATGATCCCTTTTGTTACGTTTTTTGTTATTGTTATGATTTTGATTAGTCGCTATATACATACTTGAATCGCATGCCAAAAATAGCCATGGTCACGTAAATATTGCCCTGAAATTTTCTCCCTATGTCATGTTTACGAGACAGGGCTGACCTACTAAGGACAGCCACAGATCTACCACAGAAGTATGTAGTACCGTTGGTAGACACTCATAACCATTCTCCAGTGAATAAGACTTGTGCATAAAACATGTAAACATGATCTGAAAGGCCAATTTTGTTTTTCCATGCATTTCTGTGGTCGGCCATAACTATTTTTTGGCATGCGAATGAAAGTATATAAATAGTAACCAAAGAAAAACATACATATAATCAAAAATGTAATGAATGAAGTCCTAATTAATTCTGGAAAGAGGTCTTCTTACTGTGAAAGGTCTCAGATATATGCAGTAAAAGAGACGACTAAATAGATGTGACATGTGGTGCCTAAGTGGAATTCTTGGAGTTCGGTGGTATTATATAGCAGCTAATTCTGATGTCTTGGACAGATCAGGTATACCACAGAAAAATAGTGACATCAGAAATGACATATCTACGAAGAATACTCGGAGTGTCATTAAGAGATAGAATTAGAAACGATAACATCAGACAGATAACCAAAACTATACCAGTATTGGAACACATCAAAAGACAGCAGATCAAGTGGTTTTCACATCCTTTCAGGCTACCAACAGACAGTATGTCACATATGGTCATGAATTAACATAGACTCTCAACCACAAATACAATCTACACCATAAATAAATTCTCCAAAACACATAGAATCTCAACCACACATAGATTCTCCAAAACACATAGAATCTCAACCATACATACAATCCCCACCACACATTTAATCTCCACCACACATAGAATCTCCACCACACATAGAATCTCCACCACACATAGAATCTCCACCACACATAGAATCTCCACCACACATAGAATCTCCACCACACATAGAATCTCCACCACACATAGATTCTCCAAAACACATACAATCTCCTCCACACATTCAATCTCCACCATACATTCAATCTCCACCACACATTCAATCTCCACCACACATTCAATCTCCACCACACATTCAATCTCCACCACACATAGAATCTCCACAACACATAGAATTTCTACCACTTATAAAAGGAGAAATTATAGGTTGCAAGTCCATTAAAGAACTAAAAGTACAGCAGCGTACCGGAACACATTCAGAATCAAAACATCTGCCGTATGTGCCGCATGTGGCATGAAAGGAACTAACTAACTACTTATAAAATCTCCACCACACATAGAATCTGTACAGCATATCGCCCGTGTGTTGCCGTGGCCCAAAAGGGGAGCAAAGAATAGCAACACTGTTTACTTTCCACGCATATCGTAAAAGGCGACTAAGGAGGTTATGGGATGGAGTTGGCTGCCCCATCCCATATAGGGTCAGAGACCCAAAGCCATGCTGAAGTCGGATGTGTCCGGCCGAAGGCGCAGATATCGCGACAATGCTGTAAACCATGGCACAATGCATTCCGTTCTCCGGACTACATCCTGCTAATCTGCAGGAGTTTGAGAACGAACGCAGAAAAAGAAGAAGTACAGTATATAAAATATTCACATCAGATTTTGTGATACACACAATGTTCCAAATTAAAAGATAAAAACATTTACAAAAGACAATAATAAGACAACAAGTGATAAGATAAAATGATTTGTGTTTTAAATTTTCTTTAATATTCATACGCCTTGATGTAACCAAAGAAAACGTAGTCCTACTGTCAATATTTCCCCCCGTTTCCAAATTAGACATCAGTCCCTAAACAAACACAATGTTACAAACAGAACACATACGTGTTATAGAAAATTAAAAACCGTAGGAAACTAGCCGAATTAAATTCTATAGTTACACGAAACATCACCGAAGTAATTTGAGATCAGGGGTTTTCAAGAACGTCAGAAGCCAAATTAAGGAGGAGAAAATTTGCCAGTTTGGCGTGGAACATTCTGTTACCTAACTAAATCAGATGGTTTTGCTGCGGATGAAAATAAATAGAAATGAATGTAAGATTATAATGGTGTTAGATTTTCGCTGCAAAAAAACATAATGTCGGATGATATTGTATGTTGTTGCTTTTGATGATGGTGATGTTCCTCCTTCGCAAGCGAAGATGAGCATGGCATGAAAAAAGTTTAATGCGATGGAAAAAATATTTTTAAAAATTAATAAATAATAATTAAAATTGGTAATTAACTAATTTGGTTTGTGAGTTCGTAGATGCCCGATGAGTCCGATTCGTGCATGGAAAGTTCTATTGCAGGTCATGCAGGAATTCTGAAGGTTCGGGGTAGGAGAATTTTCGGATTTGTCCTTCTGCTTCTTGCGCTTGTGGATCGCCCGCAGTGTTCTTTCTTTTTCAAATTTCGTGATGCCAGCAGTGATCTGGGTGTGCCAGGCTGAGCGATCAAGTGCTGTAGTCTCCCAGGAGCTAAGATCGATACTGCAGTGCTTGAGAGAGCTTTTTATGTGATCTTTGAAGCGCTTTTTCTGCCCTCCACTTGAACGTTTACCTTCGCACAGCTCCCTATAGAATAATCTCTTTGGAAGGCGCTTGTCTGGCATACGGACGATGATGCTTTTGACAGACAATGATGACACGGGAAGACCTTGCACAAAATAGAGCTATATAACGTTCTACAGTTTAAAAAAAGGCACAGCATTTTGTGAAAATATAATAAATGCAACTGCTCAACAGCGGAGAGTAACTAGAAAGTCACGGGTAAAACAAAACTATCTGCAATGATCATGACATGCTCAAATTGTCCAAGGACGTTTGCAATCATAAAACAGATTACACGCAATCTACGAACTGGTAGTCAAGGGTATAACTCAAGAACAAGGAAACTGAATTTAAAAAAGTGGATGTAACAAATGGTCATTATCACTTGTGATAGACGAACAATAACCATATGGTTGTATGTTGTGCTAGTTAGTAGAAATAGTGTATATTACTAGTTAACCATTCCCGATGGTACGACAGACATTTGGATGAATACAACGACGAGTCATGCATCATATTTGGGGGGAATTTGGCATTGGGATTTCCCGTTAGAATTCATTTTCACCGGTATAATTAGAAATTCAGTGGATAAAGTCAGGCGATACCGTTGGTTGTGTAGAAGACATACGTTCAGGATGTAAACAAGCCTTCATTCGTGAGGTCTTTTATTATTGTCTTGTAATTCGTTGGTCATTATGTATATATTTGACGTACATCGCCACAAATAGCCAAGGCTTACAAATCAAACGCACAGAAATAATCAACATACAGGAAAACCAGCCTTTTAGGTCATCTGCGAACATGTCTTTATTGGAGTCTAATCATGAGTCAATGATCTTGACACCATTTGACACTTGACATCAAGTGAGCGGTGCACCAATGAGATCAAGATCAGGATATTACAGGTCAGATCAACATTTAAAAAAAATTAAAATATTGTATCATCATCATCAAGTGACATATTCTTTCCGGAACGTAATCTCAATGAAAATTATGGATCTCTTGAATTCTCCGCGGTCTTGAGCTAGTTGCCCTGCATCTTTCAGTGACATGCGCAGGCATTCTTGAATGTCATTTGTCCAACGGCGTCATATTCCATATTCTATGCAATGAAGTAATATCAATGCATACACGAGTTCGAGTACTAGAAGTTATATTGAGCCAATCTTTCTTTATGGTTGCGAAGCATGGACTGTAAAAAAAGTGCCAAAGATAAGTTGGAGACAAATGAGATGTGGTTTTCAAGAAAAAGGAGGAAACTTGCATGGACAGTAAAGAAAATTAATGTAGAAGTTCTCAGATATCTATCTATCTATCTATCTATCTATCTATCTATCTATCTATCTATCTATCTATCTATCTATCTATCTATCTATCTATCAATCTATCTATTTATCTATGTATCTATACGTTGTGTTCCTTGTTTGCCTTGCAGCGTCAGGTGTGGAAGAGTTCTCTCGAGATGGCCTTCTTGTGCGCTGTTTGTAAGCTTGTTCCTGTGGCTTCTTTGATTTCTGTGATCCATCTTTTACATGGTCTGCCTCTGGCTTTATAACCGTTATGTCTATGTGTCATGGCCATTTGTGGCATGCTATATGTCGGTAGTCTGGAAGCGTGTGGAAACCACTTGATCTGCTGTCTTTTGATGTGTTCCAATACTGGTATTGTTTTGGTTATCTGTCTGATGTTATCGTTTCTAATTCTATCTCTTAATGACACTCCGAGTATTCTTCGTAGACATGTCATTTCTGTTGTCACTATTTTTCTTTTGTCTTGTGCTATCATTGTCCAGGTTTGGCACTGGTAGCATAGTGATGGAATAATAATAGTCTTGTATAATGCAACTTTAGTGTCTATGTTTACATTTTTGTTCTTGAAAATGCGTGTCATCTGTCCTAGGATCTAGTATGTTTTGTTGCATCTATTTTGTATCTCTTTACTGGTTTTCCCTTCACTCGATATAATGATTCCTAAGAAAGTGAACTCATTTACTTGTTTAAGGTGTTTATTATCGATGGAGAAAGTGATATTTCTCAGATATTTCTCAGATATTTCTCAGATATTTCTCAGATATTTCTCAGATATTTCTTAGATATTTCTCAGATAATTCTCAGATATTTCTCAGATATGCTGGAGTAAAAAGACAACAGTATAGCAAGAATTTGAAGCAGACATTCAACATTGGTGAGAAAAGTAAATCATGAACATTTAGTGACCACCGAAATGATCAAGGGAAGAAGAAACAGAGGAAGGCAAAAGAGAGACATTTCTGGATGGGTTGTCACTGTGGAACCAAAAGAAGTCGCCAACTGAACTTATTAACAATCTTCTTCTTCTTCTGCGTTCAGCATGTGGTCATGCTATACCGTCAGACCTGTCATCATGACGAAGTCCACTGTCTTCTCCAGGTCAGAGCGGCTGCCCCATAGCTTTTGCCTCAAGTCTGTATCCTCTGGCCAGGTCTGTTGTCTCTGCTCTTTGTATGTTGGGCAGTCCTGAAGTATGTGTTCCGGATCCACATGGACATTCATCTGTGTATGAGATTCTTAATCGAAAAAGGTGACCCAACAATCTGCAGTGGCCTTATAGTATTAACAATATAAGAGACATAGAGTTGTGGAGAAGCATGATCGCCTACGTTACTCTGCATGGCACTTGATCGATAATTAATTCGAAAAGAAATACATCCTCAGACAATGGATACGGTGTATGCAGTCTCAATACACTGGAATGGCTTGAACGAAAAGGTCTTTATCAAGACACAAACAAAACAACAAAAGACGACGAATGAAAAAATTATCACAACACACAACGGAAATATGGAAATGAGATGCCGGAAGGTCATGTATTTGTATTTGTAATTGTAATTGTAAAGCTATTGTAATTTTTATGATTTCTCGTGTGCGATTCATTACCTACTAGTTTTAGCTATAGTCTGTTGTGTCTCAATGAAACGATATATAAACCTGTGTTTTACGTAAGTCTAATTGTTGTTACGTTTCACGCAGTTACCTTGTATTGATTGTCACATGCAAATGGCAACACCTGATAACATGAAATTTATAAATTCCATATGTCGTTCAATATTTAAACTGCTATTTAAAATCTCTTTAAATTCATCTTATTGGTTATGAAGATATTATATGGAATGTGAGGTGAACTATTTTGAAACTCACTATAGTACCTGTAACACCTGTAGCACCTATAACACCTGTTGCACCTGTAGCTCTTCCATTCTAACGCCTGGATCCTTTTTTCTGCATCTGCAGTGTGTTTCCAGATTTCACGTACACACAAAATGCTAGAGAGTACCAGTGATATGCATAAATTAATATTGAGTGATATAATAATTTTACTTTTCTTTACGACGTGCAAGGGTGCCATGGTAGCCATTGTAATCTCGAGTCTTTTCTTGATTTCGAAAATAGAGTAACCACCATTGCATATTTGCGATCCAAGATATCAAGTTATGTAGCGGTAGATCAAGGTATGAAAAGGTAGATCAAGGTATGAAAAGGTAGATCAAGGTATGAAAAGGTAGATCAAGGTATGAAAAGGTAGATCAAGGTATGAAAAGGTAGATTAAGGTGCTTTAAGGTATAACAAGACATTTAAATATATACCATGGTAAAGGTAAACACAAGTATGTAAAGGTATGCCAAGGTATGTAAAGGTAAATTAATGCATGTAAAAGTAGACCAAAGTATGTAAAGGTAATCTAGGGTATGTAAAAGTAAATCAAAGTATGTAAAGGTAGTCCAACGTATTTAAGGTAGGCCAAGGCATGCAATGGTAGACTAAGGTATGCAAATATAGACACTTCTAATTCTATAGATATATATTAACATCTAGATATTATTTGGAAGACCTAAAACACAATCCATAAAGCGTCAATTAAACACCTGACAATATTTACAACATAGTGGCAACATCGTAATCATTAACTATAAATAAACAACATTTAGACACATTCAAACATGGTTGAACAATCATTCATAAATATAATTTAAACATTCTTTCTGTACACGTCGTCGCGATTGTTATGGCAAAGTGGTTTTTATTCTCACTAATGTACCTATAAAAAGAAACGTTTATACAAACTGTAACAGTAAAAGGAACGAAGGTTGTAACGAAATGCAGTTGCCTGGGTTTTTTATAAAAAATATTTTCTAGTGAAATCTAATTATCCGACCAGTAAACACAATTAGGTAAAGTACGAAATTATGCTCGCGAAATCTAAAAATGTCCATCAATAAAATTACAAAGTTCGAATTTTATTATTTATAGCCTTTATGTAATTTATTGTGCACATTTTCATTAGTTCTTGAATCGATAAACCACCATTTTTTTGTTAAGTAACCACCATAGTGAAGTTACCGAGTAGTTATATTAAACAAGCAAATATCTCTTTAAAATTACTAATTACTAATATAAAATATAAAATTACATTACTAATAAAATATAGCTTTTCTACAGAGAAACAAAGTTACAATTGTTAAGAAACTATATTTGTTCCAGTGACAACATATGGCTGTAAGATGTGGGCAATGGCATCCGCAATAGAAAATTAATATCGATATTTGAAATGATCAGTTTTAGATAGGACATAGCCCACCGAAGACGGAAGTGTTGGGCCATTGGCGCAAATAAAACGGCAACACAACGCATTTCCATTCTCTGGACTACATCCTGCTAGAAATCTAGTAGGACAATGGTCTTGCTACAAGGGAGATCCAGCAGGAGTTTGAGAATGAACGATGAAGAAGAAGAAGATAGGTCATAAGAATATCATGGACAGAAAGACGAACGAACGGAGACGTCCGTACAGAAGTGAATATATACAAGAAGACTGGCTCGTTAAAACTAAATAAAAAAGCAAACTAACATATTTCGAACATATAATAAGACACAATAGTTTAGAAAGATTAATGATGGAGGGAAAGATTCAAGGCAGAGAACAAGAGGCAGACCAAGACTACGATGGAAACATGTCATCAGAATTCATCTTAATTAGAAAAAGAAAAAGCTGGGCAGGTTGCACAGAGAGGCTTACAGAGTGGCAGTGAGTACAACATTCTATAAAGAACACATTACATAGATAGATAGACAAATAAAAATATGATGAAAATAACTATAATTAGTATGAATCCAACGCCATCTAGGATTCTATCATAAAAGTACAAATGTAGAATTTTCCCTGGCTGCATCTGTTCTCACCCATTGGGACCATTTGCCGGAAGACAAAAGGAAGAAATAGAGATAATACATGTAGAGACAATGAATAGTGTTGCTCACGTAACAAATTGTCAGCCTATTTGTCAACTTTCCTCGGTCACCTCACCGCCTGGAAAGAAGTAAAGTTAACCCATAGCAGTTATTAACTGCCGTATGGGTGTAAGATGTTAGCGATCTCACATTTCAGTGGCTCTGCTATATGAGGGCTGAAGCTATCTCCTCTCCCTCACAGTCTTTATTTCTCAGATTAATCCAGTACCCAATTACGGCTGTGTCGACTATCCGGGAGCCGTTTCGATCTGGAAAAACATTTCAGTTCAACTGGGGAATGCACTGAAGACCACTTATCTGCTAAGCCAGTGAAAAAAGACAGGGATTAAATTAAATGCACCTTGAACTACAAAGCCGGGTCAAGTTTCTCACGTGTAAGGCCTTATATATATATATATATGGAGAGAGAGAGAGAGAGAATAATAATAATAATAATAAAACAATTAACGGGTTAGAATAGTTGGAATGTGACTATGGAAACATTGTCACACAAAAATACCACCACATGTTCAAATCTCAAATTATCTTTCGGAAGGGTGTCGATAAATCACGCTTGCTTATATCAAACCAAGATTGTTGTTCTTTTCTTCACCTCTTATACTTCAACACTCGACCAATCCATGCATGATACTTTTTATTTATTTTTCCAATCTTTATGATTGTATGTGAAAATATTATCTTGAACAAGGTAATATTCTAGGAATCTTGTTCTGATAAATTTGACTCAACAAAGATAGTATGTTTATCATGGTTATAGGCACACACTGCAGCTGATTATTAATTAGTAACACATTATTTATAAGGCGCATTTTCGTGGCATAGGGGTTAAGCAGTTTTTATTCAGCACTCGAGATCTCGATACTTGGCTGTGTCATCGTGTATTATAAATACACTATTCCTACATGACTATCGCTCGAATCTATAAATTTAAAGATAATTAGTGGTACTCTCTGCAGACGAGCGATACCATGCTGTGTGGTATTGAGTAAATATGGAGAAACCTGACAGCAGTGATGTCAATCCTCCACATATTCCAGCCTTTCTGTCCTAATAAATGTATATATAAAGAGGTATAGACAGACATACAACCGACAAACAGAAAAATATTTTTTAAAACATGAAAGCAAGTTAAATAATGAACTTACAATGTAATTCCCGGAATTGTTGAATATGTGTAGTAGGCTCCTGTTAGATCTATCAAATGACTATAACAGTAACAGAATGACGAAAAACACTTATATAGTGATTATCACTGTATGAACAAGTAACGTAATAATGGATAGTATAAAAATATAGTTTCGAGATTTCAAAAATATGTTTTTGCTGCACATTCATAAATAGAACCGTGGTGATATTTCTGTTAGTGTATTATCTTGACTTGTTATCCATGACTCGACTCCTAGTTAATTGGGGATCCTTTTTTTCTACTACAAACAATTTCTGAGTGTTTCGATACCATTGCAAATCTTGATTTTGAAAATGGCACCTAGCGTGATCCTAATATAACCTTTTCGTGCAGTCACAGACAAGTACGACCTTATGAAGTATTTCTCGAGCGTTTTAGTGGTCAGAAAAATACTTACTGAAACTTAGAAATAATATATTACATCCCATTTAGGGTCAGTGACAAAAAGCCATGCTGAAGTCGGATGTGTCAGGCCGAAATGCGCAGATATCGCAGCAGTGTTGTAAACCATGAAACGACGCATTCCGTTCTTCGGACTAATTTGCAGGAGTTTCAGAACGAATGCAGAAGAAGAAGAAGATATATTACATTCGGTTCAGCATGTATCTCACAGTCGTAGCAATCACCACGACCTGTATATGAAGAATTTTAAAATTGTATTTGTGAATAACTCAGTAGAATGACAAAGGCACAGATGAATAACTTAGCTGATAGATCGCTTGGCTTATAGATAGCTTTATTGATAGGTAGCTTGGCTGATAAAACTCTATTATATAGTAGTCGTAATCTTCCATAACAGTTACCATGTTGTTCCGACAGGCCAACGTTGTGCTTGAACCAGTTATGAGCATGGCGTGGGTGGGCGGAACAACAAAGCAACATGTTGCAAGGGCCAGAGTTGTATCCTGATGTCGACGTCTGTTTCGGCAGCATTAGACTCGTAACACCATCGAGTCGAGTGGCTGCTGGAACAGAGGGCGGAATGCCCCATGTGCTGTGAGGCCAGTTTCTAATCAAGAAGAACTGTATTATATCTACGCCCAATACATATTTAGTACTAAGATATAGGGCCTATTACATAAAATGACACGATGGCATAGAAAGTGTGTTGGATGGAGCGATAGAAGTCAGTAGAGGCAAATTCGACCACGACGTTGCTGGACAAGAGATATTCAGGAATGTATACACATATTGCTAGAAGAACAAGGATAGATTGCCAGAGACCGGGGAGATATCAATAGTTTCAAAAGGAAGACTACATTCTAGAAAGAATACTTCAGAGGACACAAAATGGAAAGAAAGCGACAAAAGTGCACGAAATAGGTATCACAGGTAAGGTACACTCAATCCTAAACCCCCTCTTGAAAGTCAGAATATAATATTTGATTCTAGGTAATACGATAAATATGCGAACAACTCCCTTTCCTCTACCCCATTTACTGGTTTCCCAAAACATGGTCAAAAACACTTCTACACACAATAAAAAAAAACAGAAAATTTTTTTAAGTGTTTTTGTAAAATACATATCTACGGTCCTGGCCCCCAACATTGATTCTCTATATAATGTATATTTTAGTTGTTTATATGACAATGTAACTGATTTGTGCTTCATTAACTGCTAACACAGACACTATATTTCCAGATATTCTCAGCTTCTTTCCGAGTTAACGGTTTGTTTCCTGTAAACCTATTCACTTGATTACACTTTCTTTAATCCACTTGAAGTTCAAATCCAGAATCGCATCATTGATCAATGGAACTAGGACACAGCACGAGAAGCAAGCAGATCAAACCTCTAAGATCAACGGAAACACCGCCCCTTCTGACTGCCGCATATACTTGATTAGTTACTTGATCATACGTGATTGACATGCAAGTACTCACCCCCAAACTTGATTCCGATTTTCTCTCGGAGAATATCCTCGATGTCTTCTTTGACTTGACACTTGGATGCCACGTTTCTGATGTTGTATCCATCGCTGTAATAATATAAGTCTTATATTGTGTCTATAAAATAATATAAGAGTCTTATATTGTGTCTATAAAATAATATAAGAGTCTTATATTGTGTCTATAAAATAATATAAGAGTCTTATATTGTGTCTATAAAATAATATAAGAGTCTTATATTGTGTCTATAAAATAATATAAGAGTCTTATAGTGTGTCTATAAAATAATATAAGAGTCTTATATTGTGTCTATAAAATAATATAAGAGTCTTATATTGTGTCTATAAAATAATATAAGAGTCTTATATTGTGTCTATGAAGTCGATGTGCACTGAATCTGAAATAGAAATATATGTTCTCAGAAATTTCTTTGAAAATAAATATATGTTCTCTCATCTCTTCGCATATAAGTGGTCCTAGGTTCATTCGCCATTTGAGACGGAAATGTGTTTCAGATTGCAGCGGCTTCCGAGTCGACCAATTCTTAATTGGGTACCGGATTAATCCGGGAAGAAAAGACTACGAGGGAGATGAGATGGCTACCGCCCTCATATAGCAGAACCACTGAATTATGAGACAGCTAACATCGCACACTATTAGAGCATTAATAAATGATATGGGTTAACGTTCCTTGCATAAACATGACGTAACTGAAAGTTGTGTATTTCCATGTCCTCGTGTACATAGTGTCTCAAAAGATTGCTGTTACCTACTGAGTTATCTTTTCTTCACCGAATAAGAGTATTGCTAACCACTCAAAAAAACATTTGTGGTGGAGCACGTGCTTAATAACGAAGATAGATTAACTGAAGACATTATTATAAAACTCGTGCAAAAGTTATTGGTACACAAATTCTAACGTGTTGTGGAAATAACTTTGTGCTACGAGACACTTTACCCAATGTGCGTTTGACATAGGCAGTAGTGTTTTCCGGGTATGTTTTATCATCAACAACGTCACAGATATACGCAGTAAATACCAAATAAGCACCTTGTATACAATAATAATATAGATGATTATACTTGTGTTGTTGGGATCAAAGGGGAGCACAGAATAACGAACTGTTACCTACCACGCCTATTCTAAGCAGCTACCATAAAGGTTTTTTTTTATTGTGGTTCCGCCGAAGATAGATTTTCGGACCATTCGTTCATTTATTTTCCTTTAGCGCTGACGTTAGCACATAGGGCAGAGATCAGATCTCTCCAATTCTGTATGTTCAAAGCTATTATGTGCAGTTCTTGAATAGTATGAGTATTGTTTGGTTTAATAACATAAGTCTGTGAGTGTTGATGTATCAGTTATCAACCAATTAAAGAGCTGCTGTAACTCCCTCTATCTCCATCCTCATGCTCGATGTGACAGTGGGATATGCTGAAGATTTCTCAGCCAACTTCACGTCATTTCTGTAGGCAACAAAACCCCAACCGCTTTTATTTGTATTTCTGTTAACTGAGTCATCTGTGTATATAATTATGTCTTGTGGTTTCGAGTGTAGTTGGGCGAGTTCATGCACTGTAACCTGGGCCCTGATACCCGCTAATTTTTGACACGCTTTATCTAGTATTATTATTTTAGTCAGTGATTTCTTCTCAGTGTCTACCTCCACCCATTCACTGTCCTTTCCTATTTCTTCAAATTCACATACTCTTCGCAGTGTGTCTTCAACCTCTGCCATCCATGATCTTTGAATTCGTTGAATATAACTGGACTAAAGTTTTCGAAGGTGTACTTCCACAAAAACCTGTCATAAAGTGATTATGTTTTACTGTCGTGTTGTTTGGGTAATTAAATGTGAGGGAAGATTACTAACACTGTTACCTTGCTATGGATGTCGCAAGAGGCGATTAATCACGCAAAAATCAATCTTTGATAATTGTGATCTTTAGCCGTTATTTGTGTCTGCACTTTGCGTATCGTGTTTTATGTGCTTGAAAGAGACGTTTTGGTCTAAATATCGTTTTTGTGTTAAGGATTTTTGTGATTTTGAAAATGTCATTACCCTGTGTTGTCAAATGCTATCATTATCATCATCGTTATTCTCATCAACATCATCTAACGTTTCTTCTTCTTTTTCTTGCCTCTTAAAGTTCTGCAGGTTAGCTCGATGTAAAACGCTGAGGCAGACATATTGGCCAGAGAAAACAACACTGGAATCAAAGCTCTATGGGTCACTGTATGAACTACAAAAGACAGTGAGTTTTATTCAGGAGACAAAATTACAGATATGGACATGGTTCAAGTGAATGAAAGAAGAAGAAGAAGCAGGATGTAGTCCAGACTAGGCAATGTGTCGTGTCATGGTTTACACGTTTCCTGCTATCTAACTATCTATCTATCTATTGTCTTTCCCCAGGTGGTTTGTGATCCACTCTTGTCGTTAAGCGTAGGGGTGATTGGAGCTCGAGCTTGCGTTCTAAAGCCAGATGTGTAGCCTCGGCTGTGCTATGACCGTGTCTGTTCAGGATGTCTCTGACGTTTTCTATCCATCTTTTCCGTGATCTTCCTCTGGCTTTGTACCCTAATCTCATTCGGTTATATGTTTCCTGCTATATCCTCGAAATATGGCCTGACACATCCGTCTTCAGTATGGCTTCTGGGTCACTTAATCCCTCCGTGAGATGGGACAATCAACCAAATTAATCTTCTTCTTCTTCCGTATTAATTCTCTAACTTCCGCTGGATCTTCTTGTAGCAGGATAATGGATTAACTTGATTTCCAGGGTGATGTAGTCTAGAGACTGGAAATGCGTTGTCTCGCCGTTTTATTTGCGCCAATGTTCCGAACAGGCAGAAGAGCCAGGGGTAGACCAAAGGAAACATTGGTAATACTCACAGACTCTCAAAGCATGCTTTTCAGGATAGAAAAGTACATGCTAAGAAATGAATGGTGGGACTTATTGAACAACTAAATCGTCCAGAGCATTACATGGATATACTGTCCTGGTCATGCTTGGGGAAACGAGAGAGCCGACTTATTGGCAGGCAATGCGGCGATAGATGGCACATTGCTAAGAAGAGATACAGCAGATTTAATGAAGACCGTAATAAATTCATTTCAAGATGCAGATGATGTCAATGAGGCTGAGAACGTACACATACAGAGAATGTTAGAAATATCTAGAGGTGAGGGAAGGAAAAGTAATTTTTTATAGGCCCCGAAGATCATGCAATCAACACCTGACCGGGACTCTGAGCCTACATATCACATCAGTGATGGCTGCTGGAACCGAGGGCGGAGCACTTATGGGAATGCCCCGTGTGCTGTGAAGTTAGTTTCTAATCAAGAATCAAGAATTAAATCAACGAACCTCATATAACAACAATAGAATGCTATATGGTCTTTTTGTGACCACGAAAAAAAACCACGAGAGTGATGTGCACTGATTTCTCCGATACTGACATAGAAAAGTAACTATTTAAAATTATATTTTGAAAATATAATAATATAAATAATAATGAAGCGGATTATTTTTATAATTCTATATTTTAATATAATCTTAAATAGTTACTTTTTTCAGAAAACAGACTTCGACTAGTATTAGAAGGTTCTCAAAGAAAGTTGACAAGTGTTTTAGATCCTTGGGGCAGTGTGGAAATATATCATCTAAAAGTATGTTTCATGTGCATAAACTATGAGAACCATTGCGTCATTTGTCAGAAAGCGTAATAGTGATGAGTTATTGAATTCCGCTTCTTTTCTGTTCAGTCTCAGACTCCTGCAGATTATCAGGATGTAGTCCGGAGAACGGAATGTGCTGTCTCGTGGTTTAAAGCTTTTCCGATTTATGTCACTTTCGGCCTGACACGCACAACTTCGGCATGACTTCTGGGTCATTTTAACGCTCCATAGGATGAGACAAATCACTTCACTCTCACAATCTCCTTAGTTGCATCTTACCACATACATGAAAGATATCAGAGTCGCTATTCTCTGCTCTCTTTCAGGGCTATATCACCACACAAGCGAACAATCATCATCATGTGACATAATCTTTCCAGAACGTAGTCTTCCTTATGGGTATATTGAATTCTTCTCGGTACTGGGCAAGCTGAACGATGCACCAACAAAATAATAATTAGATAAGCTACTCACTTAGTGAACGCATAATGAATGCCATCCGTCATCACGTGACACAGCTTGTCCAGAATGTGACCCTGGCCGTTTGGTTCGTATACCAGATTGACTTTACTGTAACCATAGTGACGGAATAGAACAGCCAGGAACTCAATCAGAGTGTTGTAGCTGGAGCCAACACGAGTAAGAGTGTTGTACAAGATATACCTAGAGGCACTGAAATCTCTAGCCATGGCGCCACTTGTGATCTGAGGGGTAAGAAAATACAAGCTCATATAAACATAAACCTTGGGTACAGTACAAGTAGACGTCACCATATAGTCGCGTTATTTCCCCTGTCTATGGTTGTAAATTTCCTGTTCATCATTTAATAATTTAAATATTATTTTTTTTTAGGGTTTGGGTTATGATAGTTGTGTTTTACATAATTAACCCTAACCCCCAACCCTAAATAAATAAATATTTCAATTATTAAATTATGAACATGAAATTTACATAGACAAGGGAAATCACTAAACATTTGGTTGCGCGTACATGTACTGTACTAAATCTTGCAGCAATTTTCGTGTTGTCTTGTAAAACAAGTCGTATGTCTTAAGAAAGCATTCATATAGAAATGTAATGTCAATAGCTTATTTGCCAGAATTATTTTTTTAAACATAATTATTATAAAGCGTACAAGTCATTCATTCTTTCATTCATTTTCCTTTTGCGCTGAAGTTAGCGCATAGGACAGAGGTCAGATCTCTCCAATTCTTTCCGTCAAAGCTATTCTGTGCAGTTCTTGAATAGTATGAATATTGGTTGTTTTACTTTCTCTAAGTATTGTTCTTCTGAGTGTTTCTTTTGGTCTACCCCTTGATCTTTTGAATGAAAAATAATTGGAATGAACTGACTTCTGTTACACAAATCGGTCTGGACTTTACGATATTAGATGATTAATCCAACGATCGATGGAGTGACCCAGACTTGATTAGAGAAACACCCTCCATCAACGGACGTCACTACTGGAGCATATACGCCATAACCAATGCTATCTAAACAGTGTCAATGTACAACAACACCAGATCTTTTCTCCCTGCATCAATCAATCAATCAATAAACCCGTAACCCTTCAGGGTCGTAGGGGTACCACATTGGATGCCTCAGCACACAGAGTCCTCCATCGAATTCTATCCTCAGCGATGCGGATGAGTGTGGAAATATCTTGCACTGTCCATTCCTTGATGTTGTCTGTCCATGTCTTTATTTGCCTTCATCTGCTTCTTCCACCCTCGACAGTTCCCTGCAGTATTGTTTTTGACAAGGAATCGTGCCTGCATACATGTCCGAACCGTGCTAGTCTTCGTCGTTTCACTATTGAAAGCAATGTCTCCTGAACACCTGCACACATCTCTACTTTATTTCTTACGTACACATTGGTCTTATGTTCTCTATAGGAAATCTCCATGCACACAGAGAACCGAATGTAATGCAGATGTACTACGAGACAGAGAAGAGAGAAAGGCCCGTGAAGTCTCCTGCCAGTGTGAATATTTGAGAACAAGAACATTAGAATACTCCACCAGGAAAGGTGGAATGTATATAGTAAAGTAAAAAAGTAATGTAACCCATAGCATTTATTAATGCCGTAGGGGTGTGAGATGTTAGCGATCTCACATTTCAGAGGCTCTGCAAATGAAGGCGGTAGCCATCTCCTCTCCCTCGCAGTCTTTACTTCCCGGATTAATTCGGTACCCATTTAAGGCTGGGTCGACCTGGGAGACGTTGCGATCTGAAAAACATTTCCGCCTCAACTGGGGAATGAGCCCAGGACCACTCATATGCGAAGCCAGTGCGCTAATCACTGCGCTACGCGGCTCCAACTTATATGACAATATATAGACAGAGGACTAAATATGAATGAATATTCCTATTTTCATAAGGAGAAATAAATACATGCACAAACAGTGCTATTGGAATTCTGTGATTATTTTAATGTATTCATGTCAGCATTTATACGGACACAGCTTAACAAAGAGTATACATACTCAGCAGACAAGGGGCCATCTCCAGAAAAATCTTCTACCTCTGACGCAGAAAGGCAACACCGGATTTATCGAATAGATAAATAGATGGATGGATGGATGGATGGATGAGTGGGTGGATGGATGGAAGGAAGGAAGGAAGGAAGGATGGATGGATGGATGGATGGCTGGATGGATGGATGGATGGGTGGATGGATGACTGGATGGATGGGTGGATGGATGGATGGATGCAATGGATGCGCCAAGCTTATGAACAGTCATCATTTGTCATCAAGGGAGGGCACCGGAAATTTTATTCACGATCGTAGTTGAATAGCGGGGCCAAAATATAATCAACCTCGACAACTGCGAACTATTATTGACTTGTAGGTTCGGTTCGGTTCACAGTGACTGCCAATCAAATATTGGATCTAGTTTTTTTTTAGTAATAATTAGTTCTACCAATGGTAGACTTCTTGATCTCAGGTTAGGAAAATTTGTGGTCAGCATATAACCGGAAAATCGACTGTCTCTCTTCTGTGAGTATAAAGATAGAATGTATGGGGTATATGTCCTCATAGATTTTCTTCACATAATTTATGCCCATGAAAGACATTTGTTTTTAAAAAAAATATATGTAACACAAGTTCCTTTCTTTCACAAGTAAGACTTAAGGTTTGAGATGGGACCAGCCTCCTTTAGCTCAGTCACAACAAACATCAGAAGAAGTACTTATAACATCAACAGAAAATCCAGACTTGGAAACACTATACGAAGAAGAAAGAACACGAGCGAGGACCATAACATGAACAAACTAAAAGTAACGGTTGAAAAACTAAAATAGAACAAAAACAACATTTTTAAAACGAGAACTTTTAAGTAGGAACAACAAAGCGACACACACACAACATTTATACATATGTAGATAGGTGGGCGGGTAGGTAGGTAGATTGGTAGGTAGGTGGATGGATACGTAGGAATGTGGCGGGTAGGTAGGTAGTTAGGTAGATGGGTGGATGGGTAGGTTAGTAGGTAGGCAGGTAGGTGGGTAGGTTGGTAGGTAGGTGAATAGGTTGGTAGGTAGGTGGATGGGTAGATAGTTAGGTGGTAGGTAGGCAGGCAGGTAGTAGGTGGGTAGGTTCGTAGGTAGATAGATAGATAGCTTTATAAAACAAAGTAGTATCAATGATAGAGTATGTATCAATAGCATTGATACTTTTCCGACGCAGACATATTCGTTAGGGCAGGCCATGTGGTTACGTTATGCCAGATCAGCGCCAGCCAAAGATATTTCTCTTTGGTGAGTTACAGAAGGGATGGTGGAAGCTCTGATCGAAATCTGCAGAATGTCGGTGCTGAAGATGATAATTCAAGTAATAGAGCTCTTAAACCTCTACAACAAATGAGGTTTAGTGTATTGTAATTTGTATTTTTTCGTGGTGAAACCTCATAATCACTTAGTCTTATTGATAGTCTGTCTGTTGTGTTCCAGTGAAACATTTTAATAAAATGTGTTTGACGTGAGTGCTACAACATATAAATACACTTACCACAGGTAAATTCCAATATTTGGCCTGTCTAGCTACTGGTGCCATTGAGTAATCACAGACCGGACCAAAGAAAGCATTTACTTCACCTGTTGACATAGATGAAGAATTTAGAAAGCATTCACTTCACCTGTTGACATAAATGAAGAATTAGAAAGCATTCACCTCACCTGTTGACATAGATGAAGAATTAGAAAGCATTCACTTCACCTGTTGACATAGATGAAGAATTGAGAAAACATTCACTTCAACTGTTGACATAGATGAAGAATTAGAAAGCATTCACTTCACCTGTTGACATAGATGAAGAATTAGAAAGCATTCACTTCAACTGTTGACATAGATGAAGAATTAGAAAGCATTCACTTCACCTGTTGACATAGATGAAGAATTAGAAAGCATTCACTTCACCTGTTAACATAGATGAAGAATTGAAAAACACTAAAACATAGCTAGTTTTTCTGTTCAAAGCAGGGAACATGTCGTGCAGAAGTCGAGTATGTCGGTATAAAATGCTTTGATATCTCAACCTATATGTATACTACCGCCAAACACATACCGTTCCCCATACTCAAACTTTCCCGAAGGAGGGCGTAGAGAATTGATTTCCTTAGTTAGCCTTTTTGTGCTCCATCCATCTCTACGAGGTGACACAACGATTTATTGAGAGTACCACTCATAGTACGTAACTCCGTAGCTTCAAGTAGTAAATGTCATGGCTCTACGATGAAAAAAAAATAACTTTACAAACAAGACGACGGCAATGGAATTCGAACCCCTAACCTCTTCATTCCCAAACTACATCCAGCTAACCACCTATTAATCCCCATAATACATCCTGCTAACAACCTCTTAATCCCAAAACCTGCTAACCACCTCTTAATCCCAAAACTGCTAACCACCTCTTAATCCCAAAACCTGCTATCCACCTCTTAATCCCAAAACCTGCTAACCACCTCTTGATCCCAAACTACATCCTGCTAACCACCTCTTAATCCCAAAATCTGCTAACCACCTCTTAATCCCAAAACCTGCTAACCACCTCTTGATCCCAAACTACATCCTGCTAACCACCTCTTGATCCCCAAACTACATCCTGTTAACCACCTCTTAATCCCAAAATCTGCTAACCACCTCTTGATCCCAAAACCTGCTAACCACCTCTTGATTCCCAAACTACATCCTGCTAACCACCTCTTAATCCCAAAACCAGCTAACCACCTCTTGATCCCAAAACCTGCTAACCACATCTTAATCCCAAAACCTGCTAACCACCTCTTGATCCCAAAACCTGCTAACCACCTCTTAATCCCAAAACCTGCTAACCACCTCTTGATCCCCAAACTACATCCTGCTAACCACCTCTTAATCCCAAAATCTGCTAACCACCTCTTAATCCCAAAACCTGCTAACCACCTCTTGATTCCCAAACTATATCCTGCTAACCAAGAGAAAATTGACAAAGAACATAGAAAAAAAATTCCAATAATCGATTTCTACAACCATCATTTCATTCACTCTTTTCTTTCTCTTTCCTAGCTATTTCTACCAGATCAGCATCTGTCTCTTTCACCGCTCATTATGTCAGACCCATTGTTCTGTCTATACAAATCAGCCAAGTGTCACTTTTTGTAGCCGAATAGATCTGCCATTTCCTGCTGTGTTCTTGTGAAACAAGCGTAACGGTCGACTGGGTTAATTTAAAGCAATTGGTTACACATTTCAATATGGGACTTTCTGACCTTCTTGATAATGCGCAGGTCATTTCTTTATGTGATCAATTGTAATATTGTCATTCCTACATTCACACGTAACATGTCCTACATTCACACGTAACATATCCTACATTCACACGTAACATGCCCTACATTCGAACGTAACATGTCCGACATTCACACGTAATATATTCTTCATTCACACGTAACATGCCCTACATTCGAACGTAACATGTCCGAAATTCACACGCAACATGTCCTACATTCACACGTAACATGTCCGACATTCACATGCAACATGTCCGACATCACATGCAACATGTCCTACATTCACACGTAATATATCCTACATTCACACGTAACATGTCCTACATTACACATAACATGTCCTACATTCACACGTAACATGTCCTACATTCACACGTAATATATCCTACATTCACACGTAACATGTCCTACATTACACATAACATGTCCTACATTCACACGTAACATGTCCTACATTCACACGTAACATGTCCTACATTCACACATAACATATCCGACATCATCATTATTATTTGATTTGTATCTGTATTTTAGTGTGCGTCCGTTCTCTAACTCCCATCGGATCTCTCTTATAGAAGATCTCTCTTGTAGAAGATCTCTCTAACTCCCATCGGATCTCTCTTATAGAAGATCTCTCTTGTAGAAGATCTCTCTAACTCCCATCGGATCTCTCTTATAGAAGATCTCTCTAACTCCCATCGGATCTCTCTTGTAAAAGAATATTCCTACAAGATTTCCAACAGGATGTAGTCCAGAGAACAGAAATGCGTTGTGTCGCCGTTTTATTTGCCCAAATGGCCTGAAACATCCGACTTAAATTTGTACAAACTGTGCTTTCTACAAAGGAAGAAAACAGTAACATACGTTTCTTAACCACGTTTCGCAGACAGGAAGAAAATAACGGCATACATTTGTTGCCTACATTTCCAACACAGGAAGAAAACAGTGGCATGCATTAACTAATCATGTTTTCCTTACAAAATTCATCACGATTGCAGTTGTCATTCAAAATCTATTATATTAATTAACGTACAAAATGTATTATATTAATTAACGTACAAAATGTATTATATTAATTAACGTACAAAATGTATTATATTAATTAACGTACAAAATGTATTATATTAATTAACGTACAAAATGTATTATATTAATTAACGTACAAAATGTATTATATTAATTAACGTACAAAATGTATTATATTAATTATCGTACAAAATGTATTATATTAATTATCGTACAAAATGTATTATATTAATTAACGTACAAAATGTATTATATTAATTAACGTACAAAATGTATTATATTAATTAACGTACAAAATGTATTATATTAATTAACGTACAAAATGTATTATATTAATTAACGTACAAAATGTATTATATTAATTATCGTACAAAATGTATTATATTAATTATCGTACAAAATGTATTATATTAATTAACGTACAAAATGTATTATATTAATTAACGTCAAAATGTATTATATTAATTAACGTACAAAATGTATTATATTAATTATCGTACAAAATGTATTATATTAATTATCGTACAAAATGTATTATATTAATTAACGTACAAAATGTATTATATTAATTAACGTACAAAATGTATTATATTAATTAACGTACAAAATGTATTATATTAATTAACGTACAAAATGTATTATATTAATTAACGTACAAAATGTATTATATTAATTAACGTACAAAATGTATTATATTAATTAACGTACAAAATGTATTATATTAATTATCGTACAAAATGTATTATATTAATTATCGTACAAAATGTATTATATTAATTAACGTACAAAATGTATTATATTAATTAACGTCAAAATGTATTATATTAATTAACGTACAAAATGTATTATATTAATTATCGTACAAAATGTATTATATTAATTATCGTACAAAATGTATTATATTAATTAACGTACAAAATGTATTATATTAATTAACGTACAAAATGTATTATATTAATTAACGTACAAAATGTATTATATTAATTATCGTACAAAATGTATTATATTAATTAACGTACAAAATGTATTATATTATTTAAAGTACACAATTATGACTAGCCGATGTTTATCAAGCTTGTGCCGCCATGAACCTAGCTCCAAACACTTCCCCCCCCCCCCCACAATTCAGAAATGACTACCCTATCTTAAGAATTTAGATTCTTTACGGTCCTGTACCCTAAATGTTGGTAGTAACAATCCAGCTAAGATATTAAACTTGTCAGTTTATTGTCTTGTGTAATAGCAATGAAACAATTCAATGATTAGAGAGCACACGTCATCAACACCACCGAGCACATCATTTACACGTCATCTACACGTCATCTACACGACCGAGTACGTCATCGACCAATAGCATTACTGCCTAGAGAGAGTTCGTCATCTACACGACCGTGCAGATCACTGACTAGACAGTACACGTCATCTACACGACCGTGCAGATCACTGACTAAAAGTACACGTCATCTATACGACGGAACACATCATTGACACAACTATTGTGTCCTAGCGAAATGAGGAACGGATTCGATTTCCACATTTCGCTGAGACACGTTAGTGGTGTCGTTCCTTCTCGAAGATTTGTTTAATATAAATACCCATGTTATCTTGATATAGGTCTTGTGGTCGAAACTTCGATTGTGCCCTGTATACTGTTATTTGTATGATTATGTCTTGTGCGCTGTAATTTTTTCCCGTTAGAATCCCACAGTGATAGTCTGGTAGCCGTAGTCAACTAAGACTACACTACCGCTGTTCGACGTAAGTACTATTTTCATACATTTTTACAGCAGTGTCATCTTTTATTTATTGATATTAACTCGAAGAAAGACTTCACCAGAGCAAACGGATTTTTTAGTAATCTATTTAGCATGGTAAATGTGTTTACCCTGGCGTAAAAAGATCAATAATATTAAACATTAGGGGCAGACAGTTAATTCTCCTAGGTCACGTGATGAGAAGAACACAGCTTGAACACTTGATAACTACTGGAATGATAAAAGGAAAGAAGAAGCAGGGGACGACAAAGAGAAAAGTTGCTATATGGAAAAGTATTATGGCATAGTAGAAGTACACCAACCGAGCTTATTGACAACATTAGAGACAGAGGGTCGTAGAGAAACTTCATTGCCTACGCCATTCGACATGGAACTTGATTGATTGATTGATTTGATTTGATTTGATTGATTGATTGATTGATTTATTTATTTATTGATTGATTGATTTATATCACGGTTATTGCACATTTGTAGTAGATAAATGTTTGTTTTTTGGAGTAAAGTGTTGTTTCTTAAGTATTACTCATGATTTCGCATAATATCATATATGATTACTGGCAGTAATTAGACCAAAGTATGATTACTGACAACAATTATACCAAAATATAATTACCGGCAGTAATTAGACCAAAGTATGATTACTGACAACAATTAGACCAGAATATTATTACTGGCAACAATTAGACCAGAATATTATTACTGGCAACAATTAGACCAAAATATGATTACTGGTAACAACTGGACCAAAATATTAAAGTCGTATGATACACATAAACAAAATTTTAACATGACAGAAAAATAGCATTTATTTAACCAGAACTTGTGAGAAAAAAAACTAGCACGAACTGCCACGGGCAATAATATGAAAGATTGGATAAATAACCCTGGGACACTAAAAAGTTAACGGTCAAATGTAAATTCAACAATTGAAACAATTTGTAACAATTAAGTAAATAATAGACTGGGATGTCTCCAGCTCAGCGGACAGCAGTCAGGGAAGAAACTTATAAAAGAAAACTTTTGCATCGACACGACGGAGACAAGAAACAGATCACTGGAAATTAAAAACAGAACATGGGACGGAATAATTATCAATGGTGATAAATGAATAGCAGGGCATATTGGTATGAGACAGAGATCAGTTTCAAAACAAATGAAATATGTATGGAAGACAGTATGGATGGTTTTTATTGTTGTTTGTATTGTATTGTATTGTATTGTATTGATGTTTGTATTGTATTGATGTTTGTATTGTATTGATGTTTGTATTGTATGATGTTGATGTTTGTATTGTATGATGTTGATGTTTGTGTTGTATGATGTTGATGTTTGTATTGTATGATGTTGATGTTTGTATTGTATGATGTTGATGTTTGTATTGTATGATGTTGATGTTTGTGTTGTATGATATTGATGTTTGTATTGTATGATGTTGATGTTTGTATTGTATGATGTTGATGTTTGTATTCTATGATGTTGATGTTTGTGTTGTATGATATTGATGTTTGTATTGTATGATGTTGATGTTTGTATTGTATGATATTGATGTTTGTATTGTATGATGTTGATGTTTGTATTGTATGATATTGATGTTTGTATTGTATGATGTTGATGTTTGTATTGTATGATATTGATGTTTGTATTGTATGATGTTGATGTTTGTGTTGTATGATGTTGATGTTTGTATTGTATGATATTGATGTTTGTATTGAATGACATTGATGTTTGTATTGTATGATGTTGATTTTTGTATTGTATGATATTGATGTTTGTATTGTATGATATTGATGTTTGTATTGTATGATATTGATGTTTGTATTGTATGATATTGATGTTTGTATTGTATGATATTGATGTTTGTATTGTATGATATTGATGTTTGTATTGTTTGTATAAGTTAAAAATGAGAATTATAAAATGAGACATCTATTATATATTAATGTATAGCTCAGAAACATGGACACTAAATAAACAATTAGAAGGCAGAATTGATGCCTTTGAGATGTGGGTATATAGAAAAATAGGGAGAATATCTTGGAAAGAGAAGAAAACAAATAAAGAGGTGCTAAAGACACTTAATATGAAGAAAGAACTACTAAGAGAAATAAAGATCAGGCAAATAAAATATTTTGAACATATTAAAAGACATAACACCTTATTGAAGACCTTGCTATAGGGTAAAGTTAAAGGGAAGCGAGCAAAGAGGTAGGCAGAGATACAAGCGGGAGAATAACATCACACGATGGACAGGTTACAGTCTAGCAGAGTGCATTACCACGACATGAGACAGGAGATGTTGGAGATACGTTACAGCCAGCCTTCGTTGCGCAGACGGCACTTAATGATGGTGATGTATTGTATGAACAAACCTTCACGATAGTAGATGTGTGTGTTATATTGCAAAAAACGTTATCATTGCAGTGAAGTTAACAGACGATAGTAGATGTGTGTTATATTGCAATAAACATCATCATTGCAGTGAAGTTAACAGACAATAACAGATGTGTGTGTTATATTGCAATAAATTTCATCAATGCAGTTAAGTTAACAGACAATAACAGATGTGTGTGTTATATTGCAATAAACATCATCATTGCAGTTAAGTTAACAGACAATAGCAGTTAAGTTAACAGACAATAGCAGTGAAGTTAACAGACGATAGCAGTGAAGTTAACAGACGATAGCAGTTAAGTTAACATTTATTTGTGGTTCCACTTCAAGTAATATGTTATATATATCACGTGGCATATTCTTTCCAGAACGTTGTCTTCGTCGTGGATAATATGAACACCTCTCTGTTCCGGACAAGAATGCCTGCATTGGTCAGAGACATGTGCATACATTAGTCGATGTCGCCGGATCATCGTCTTCTTAGTTTCCCTCTTCTTCTCCTTCCTGGCACTCTTCCCTCTAGAATTAGTCTTTCAATACCGTCATGCCGCTTTAAGTGTACAAAATACTGTAGCTTCCTTCTTATGATTGTATTTAGAAGCCACATTTCATTTAGTTTCCGTAATTTCAAAACTTTGATATTCTTCTTTTTCTCTGTCCTTTTTCTCTGTCCTTTTTCTCTGTTATTCGTAGGATCTTTCTGCAGCACTTAATTTCAAATGAATTTATTCATTTGGATATTGTCTTGTTTAAAGTCCAAGTCTCGAATCCATATATTGCCACAGGGAAAACACACGATCTTAAAAGGGTTCCTTTAGTGTCGTTACTACTTTGCCATAACTTTCTCATTTGTGTTAATTTGAGTGTTGCAATTGCGAGTCTTCACAATGTTACACGCTGGGAAAACATGGACTGTGTATAGACGAGATATAAGAAAGCTCACTCATATTCACACAAAACTTGTATCAGAAAAGTTATGAACATCAGATGGCAAGAGAAGATTCCGGATACCAATGTCCCTAAAACTGATACTATTCTGACAGAGCTGCTATCACTAAAACGGATACTATTCTGATGCAGGTGAAGATTTTCTGGAAAGATCATGTTGTACATTCAAAGTGTTAAAAAAGGGTTCAAAAGTCGTAGAGGATTGATTTCACTGTACTCAGTTTCCCATATGTACTCCGTCACTCTCAACGAAGCGGCACGCCACCTGCCGAGTGTACCACTCATAGCACGTAACTCTGTAGCTTCACGTGATAATGCACATAGATCTCCGAAAAAAAATCCACTTTGCAAACAAGACGCTACAAGTCGGATTCGAACTCATGACCTCTTCATCACAAGACTAACAGCTTAACCATTACGCCAGGAATATCCCCATGTAGTACATATACCAGATCATGAACTAATATTTCTCTATGGTGATCTACAGAAGGACATAAATTCTGAATGTGACCACAAGAAGCTCTACAAGGTCTTGTTAAAGACATCACTTAAAGTCTTTGAAATAAACCAAGATACATCTCAAGACGTTCTACTACATAGAGCTTTATGACGTCTACATACATACATAGAATATCATGGAAGGATAAAATCAGAAACTCAGATATTATAAACACACTGAATATTCCAGAGTGTTGGTTACTAAACACAATAACAAAAAGAAAACTACGCCTGTTTGGTCATATAAAGAGACATAACTGTTTAGAAAGACAAATAATGGAGGGAAGAGTACATGGGAAGAGGAGAAGGGGCAGACCAAGAAGACGATGGACTGACGACATTAAAGATAACATGAATACATCGCTAGAAAATGCAAGCCACATCGCCCAAGACAGAGAGAGGTTCAGAGAGTTCATTGGGAAGACAACGTTCTGGAAGGAATACGTCACATGACACATACAGTGAACAGGAGTGCAGAATCTTGTGGACAGATGAGAAATGCAGCAGTTAAATAGCGGAGAGTATCTAGAAAGTCACTGGTAGATCATAAACCATATACAGTGGTCATCCGTTGCCCGAATTGTTTGTTAAGTGACTTGCGGAATGAACAGAGATTATTATCTATCTAAGAAAGCATAGCCAAGGACGTAACTCAAAGCGATCTTCAAAAGTGGATGCAACAAACGGTCATCATGTGACGGACTAACAACTGCAAGAATGACCATGTTAGAACAAATGCATTTACATTAATAACTGTGTGTTAATATTATTTGAACCGTCACCAATAGCACTTGATTGGTTGGTTGGTTGGTTGGTTGGTTAGGTGGTTGGTTGACTGGTCGGTTAGTTGGTTGGTTGATTGGTCGGTTGTTTGTTGCTTGGCTGGTTGGTTGGTTATTGCTTCGTTGATTGGTTGGTTGGTGGGCTGGTTGGTTGGCTGGTTGGTTACTTGGTTGGTTGGTTTGTTGCTTGGTTGGTTGCTTGGTAGGCTGTTGGTTGGTTAGCTGGTTGGTTGGTTGATTGGTTGGCTGGTTGCTGAATCAGTGATCAATGGGCTCATCCCCTTTGACCCAATACTATTGTGTGATATTTGCATGTGTTTGTCAGCTGTTGTTTTGTTCCATATAATGTGTTCAATTTATCTGGCCCTGGAGGGAGAAACATTTTTCTGACGTCATCCAGCGCTGGACATTCAAAAAGGTGGTAGTCAATAGTTTCATAGGGGTGTGTGCACAGCTGACACCCAGGAGTGTTTTAGGGTTGCATTCTATTTAGGTGATTGTTAAGTTGTACATGTGTGCGGAGTTGGAAGGTGATACTCTGCTCTTTCCCATGAGATTGATGTTTTAGGGTTTGGGCAGACCAATAGCATTTACGCTAATACATGTTTATACTATACATAACGATTTCCAGAGCACATACGTCGTGGCACCTGCGGAAAATTACGACGTCCCGTCGTTTTATAATATTTTTCTGAGTTTATTCTCAAATTTATTTCATTACTGCGTTAATATTATAATAAAAATGAAATTAGGAAAATAGAATCAGCTATTGTCGATAAAATACATGTTATCCTTACAGGATATTGTTATCAGCTATTGTTGATAAAATACATGTTATCCTTACAGGATATTGTTATCAGCTATTGTCGATAAAATACATGTTATCCTTACAGGATATTGTTATCAGCTATTGTCGATAAAATACATGTTATCCTTACAGGATATTTCTAATGTTAATGTTGTTCGTCCATCACATGATGATGATGACCATTTGTTACATCCACTTTTGAAAATTCAATTTTAGTTATGTCCTTGATTATGAGTTCGTAGATGGCTAATGAGCCCTATTCGAGCTGTAAATGTCCTTGGACAGTTCGGACATGGAATGACGACTGTAGACGGATCTTGGTCTATCCGTGACTTTCTAGCTGCTGATTAGGATATTGCTAATCAGCTATTGTCGATAAAATACATGTTATCCTTACAGGATAATGCTAATCAGCTATTGTCGAATTGTTCGGTGACACTAATACATACAATCATATTGTCAGTACGATGTGAATGGTTGGCGTTCTAACTTGCCAATCCGAGCTACTATCTACACTTCCTACATCAGCTAGTGCCTACACTCCCTACATCAGCTCGTGCCTACACTCCCTACATCAGCTAGTGCCTACACTCGCTACATCTTCTAGTGCCTACACTCCCTACATCAGCTCGTGCCTACACTCCCTACATCAGCTCGTGCATACACTCCCTACATCAGCTAGTGCATACACTCCCTACATCAGCTAGTGCCTACACTCCCTACATCAGCTAGTGCCTACACTCCCTACATCAGCTAGTGCATACACTCCCTACATCAGCTAGTGCCTACACTCCCTACATCAGCTCGTGCCTACACTCCCTACATCAGCTAGTGCCTACACTCGCTACATCTTCTAGTGCCTACACTCCCTACATCAGCTCGTGCCTACACTCCCTACATCAGCTCGTGCATACACTCCCTACATCAGCTAGTGCCTACACTCCCTACATCAGCTCGTGCCTACACTCCCTACATCAGCTCGTGCATACACTCCCTACATCAGCTCGTGCATACACTCCCTACATCAGCTAGTGCATACACTCTCCCCACTAACTAGTGCCTACATTCCCAACAACCGCTCCTACATACATTCCTCACATCGGACACTGCCTACATGCCGCAAATTCCTCACACTGCCTACATGGCGCAAATATCCTACACTACCTACATGCCGAATTACCCCACAGTGGCTTCATGCTGCAAATACCCCACACTGGCTACATGCCGCAAATACCCCACATTGCCTACATGTCTCGAATAACCCACACTGCCTACATGTCGCAAATTCCCCACATTGCCTACATGCCGCAAATTCCCCACACTGCCTGAATGCCGCAGATACTGAACACTGCCTACAGTCCCCACACCCCCTTACACTGTACACTTTCCAAAGCCCGTTATTTTAATCGGTGCACCAAATTGAATCTTTTTTGCATTGTACGCTACTCAAATGAATAATATTTTATTAGTCCTTTGAATCTCGATAAAGTGTTTTCTTATCTCTGAGACCATCGTATTTATTACTGTGAGATCAGCATTGCGGGCCAGAATACATGGCTTCGAAGACCGGTCCCGAGGACCGTCTTTTTCCTACCAATGTTCTATGTGAGTTACACTTCTTACGCGTTCCTTTAGCGAGAAAAATATTACTGCTAAATCTAGTTAACACGCAAGTCTGTTCCATCTTACTAATTCTTTTACCACTTCGGTAACTCAATACTTACACCTTAATGAAAAATAGATACCGTTATATTCTGCTGATATGTTGGTTAAGTAGTTTCTTGGTTGTTTGGTTGGCTGATTAGTTGGTTGGTTGCCTGATAGGAAGATTGGCTCTGTTAGTTGGTTGGCTGTTTGCTTGAATTCGTTGCTTGGTTGCAGGGTTGGTAGATTTGTTTTTGGCTGGTTGGTTGCGTGTTGGTTGATCGGTCGGTTTGTTAGTTAGTGGATTTGTTGTTTGGTCTGATCGCTGGTTGGTTGGTGTGATGGTTGCTTGGCTACGTTGGTTGGTTAGTTGGCTACGTTGGTTTGTTGGTTGCTTGAATGGTTGATAACTAATTGGTTTTGCTCATTGCTAGACTTAGTTGTGTTCACTGCTAGGCGTAGTTGTGTTCACTGCTAGACTTTGTTCTTCTCACTGCTTGACTTAGTTCTTCTCACTGCTAGAATTAGTTCTTCTCACTGATAGACTTAGTTCTTCTCACTACTAGACTTAGTTCTTCTCACTGATAGACTTAGTTCTTCTCACTGATAGACTTAGTTCTTCTCACCAACTAGACTTAGTTTTGTTCATTGCCAGACTTAGTTCTTCTCACTGCTAGACTTAGTTCTTCTCACTGATAGACTTAGTTCTTCTCACTGCTAGACTTAGTTCTTCTCACTGATAGACTTAGTTCTTCTCACTACTAGACTTAGTTCTTCTCACTGATAGGCTTAGTTCTTCTCACTGATAGACTTAGTTCTTCTCACCTACTAGACTTAGTTCTTCTCACCTACTAGACTTAGTTCTTCTCACTGCTAGACTTAGTTCTTCTCACTGATAGACTTAGTTCTTCTCACTGCTAGACTTAGTTCTTCTCACTGATAGACTTAGTTCTTCTCACTACTAGACTTAGTTCTTCTCACTGATAGACTTAGTTCTTCTCACTGATAGACTTAGTTCTTCTCACCTACTAGACTTAGTTCTTCTCACCTACTAGACTTAGTTCTTCTCACTGATAGACTTAGTATTGCTCAGTAATCTCATGCAGTGTCACATATCTTGGTATATTCTATTATATTTGTCAGCTTTCCATTGGCTGACTATACAAATTTTACAGAAACGCATGATCTTCCGAACCAGCCAAGTTGAGTTGTTTGGCTGTTTGAAATGTTTGGATGTATGAGATCAGGCCTTAGGTCTATTCTGGAGAAGGAATTGGTAAATACTGTACGTGAAATCATGCTATTTTTTTTTAATCGACCTTTCTGCAGCGCTTGTCCTTTTTACCTTGTTTTTCTCTAGATGTCCGTGCATTGATAAAATATGAACAAACTATATTCTCATCATTATTCCGAACACCAATTGTTTCTGTAGCCCTTCACGTCTTCCGGTTATGTCCTGGGAATGGCTTCTCTTGATTTCATCAAATCATCAATTTTCTATTCGCAGATTTCGTTACGATAAGGGTCTCATGGGGAAACGCTGACCACACGCTGACAACAGTAGAAACAAATAGAAAATTAAATCGAAACACGACAATGCACTCGTTGCGCGCAGTAGGTGCTGAGTCCCTTTTGAGCTAACTCAAAGTCAACATATAGGTTATTAAATAGTAGCTCGGCGATATTTAGCGATCGTTTCTAATCTACTGTCGTTGATAGAATATTTTTTTGGTTTCGATCCTCGGTAATTATGAGCAATAAAGCACCTTTATCAAAAGAGCAATTTTGTAGAGTTTCTTCACAGCAAGGGTGACCAACCTTTGTCGCATGTGATATCGACAGTGTTTTTTATTATTATAAATCTTCTTCTTCTTCAGCATTCATTCTCAAACTCCCGCTGGATCTCCCTTGTAGAAGAATCATGGTCCAACTAGATTTCCAGCAAGATGTAATCCAGAGAATGGAAATGCGTTGTGTCGCCGTTTTATTTACGTAAATAGCCCGACACATCCGTCTTCGGCGGTTATTATTATAAATGGTGTAATATTTCTAACCACGAAAAACAAGTAAACTCAAAATATTAGTCTACTGGTTGGCGGGCGGGTTAACTTAACTTATACCACTGCTCCCTTAGAAAGACTAAAACAATGACAAACAATGAATGTTGTTGGCGATATTCAAATGCTGATGAGTAATGCTAATCCTGTCAGCACAATGCCATTTTTTTAAAAAAAATGCAGGCCTTAAGAAGGTGACTTAGTAATCCATACAGTAAGTTAGTGACTGTTAATGGTGTCTGTAGACGTTTTTTCCTGGCAGTTGAAAGGTAAGGGCAGTCAATAAGGAGGTGTTCCACTGTTTCATTTGGATGAGAGCAGTGTCTACAAGTGGGTAGTTGCTGGGGTTTGATACGGTTTAAGTGGCTATTGATCATTGCTGGTCATATTCTAAACTGATAGATAAAGATTGGTTTCTCCTGCAGAGTTTGTTTATGTTGTCATTGTCCTTTGGCTGACAAACAATAAATAAAACATTAAGAAAGACAGAATAACTGAAAGAATTAAAACATTTTCAAAATATAAAAAAATATTTTGATAAACTCTATTGTGTGAAAATATGACAAAATTGCTTACTTTGTAATACATAAAGACAGTCGTCCACACCGGCATTACTGAAACAACAAAGTCCAATCTGTCACATTAGATCTAACTTTGTGGGCCAGATTTCGACCGTCTTCAGTAAAACCTGTTATCTAGAATAGTCACGTAACAGGACGGGGGGGGGGGGCATTGTTTGGATTTCGATTTGTCACTGATTTCAAACTTGGAATCGCCTTGTCTATTTTTGGCACGCTATTCTTAGTTTGTAAATAGTGACCAACCGAAATCATAACAATAATCACAAATACAATGCATGGGGTCTTAATTAACTCAGTTGAAAGGTCTTTATAGGAGACTCATGGCCAGACACTAAAACATTGAGCAGATTATAGGAAAACCTTCAACCAAATCTTGAAATCCAATTATACCACTGACTAATCCTCTTCACATTGCTTGGATTTCCAACAGGACAATAAAACTTGGAGAATCCTGTGTAAACAGTCCGTGCTTAATATAAATTATATGAATGGTTACAATGTTCGAGGCACACGCATGATATCATTGCAAGAAATATCACATTACCAAACAAAACAAAGTTATGAAGAAAGATTTATAACAATAGTAAAGTGCACCTATTGAATAGTGCACCAATGGAAACGATACAATATGAAATAGGAGAAGAGGCAAAAACAAGAAATATGCACCGAGAGAAAATATGCACTGAGAGAAAATAAGCATAGAGAGAAAATATCCACTGAGAGAAAATATGCACAAAGAAAAATATGCACAAGGAGAAATTATCCTATGAGAGAAAATATACATAAAAAGAAACAATTAAGAGAAAATATGCACACAGAGAAATTATCCACCGAGGGAAAATATGCACAAGGAAAAATATGCACATGGAGAAATTATCCTATGAGAGAAAATATACATAAAAGAAACAATTAAGAGAAAATATATACAAGTAGAAAATATGCACTGAGAGAAAATATGCACTGAGAGAAAATATGCACTGAGAGAAAATATACATCAAGTGGAAATGCGCATTAAGAGACAATATGCAACAAGAAGAAATATGCACCGAGTGAAGCTATGCCCCAAGAGAAAGTATACGCAAGTTAAAATAAGTACCAAGAGAAAATATGCACTGAGAAAATGTGCACTGAGAAAATGTGCACTGAGAAAATGTGCACTGTGAAAACGTGCACTGAGAAAATGTGCACTGAGAAAATGTGCACTGAGAAAATGTGCACTGTGAGAAATATGCACCAAAGAAAATTGTGCGTGAAAAGAAATTCTGCACCAATGTCCGGACTTTCAACGTGTATATTCCCAAGCTACTATGTCAAGACTTTCGAAGTGTATATTCCCAAGCTACTATGTCAAGACTTTCAACGTGTATATTCCCAAGCTACTATGTCAAGACTTTCAACGTGTATATTCCCAAGCTACTATGTCAAGACTTTCGAAGTGTATATTCCCAAGCTACTATGTCAAGACTTTCGAAGTGTATATTCCCAAGATACTATGTCAAGACTTTCAACGTGTATATTCCCAAGCTACTATGTCAAGACTTTCGAAGTGTATATTCCCAAGCTACTATGTCAAGACTTTCAACGTGTATATTCCCAAGCTACTATGTCAAGACTTTCGAAGTGTATATTCCCAAGCTACTATGTCAAGACTTTCAACGTGTATATTCCCAAGCTACTATGTCAAGACTTTCGAAGTGTATATTCCCAAGCTACTATGTCAAGACTTTCAACGTGTATATTCCCAAGCTACTATGTCAAGACTTTCGAAGTGTATATTCCCAAGCTACTATGTCAAGACTTTCGAAGTGTATATTCCCAAGATACTATGTCAAGACTTTCGAAGTGTATATTCCCAAGCTACTATGTCAAGACTTTCGAAGTGTATATTCCCAAGCTACTATGTCAAGACTTTCGAAGTGCATATTCCCAAGCTACTATGTCAAGACTTTCGAAGTGTATATTCCCAAGATACTATGTCAAGACTTTCGAAGTGTATATTCCCAGTTTACTATGTCAAGACTTTCGATGTGTATATTCCCAGGCTACTATGTCAAGACTTTCGAAGTGTATATTCCCAAGCTACTATGTCAAGACTTTCGAATTGTATATTCCCAAGTTACTATGTCAATACTTTCGAAGTGTATATTCCCAAGTTACTATGTCAAGACTTCCAACGTGTTTATTCCCAAGTTACTATGTCAAGACTTTCAACGTGTTTCTTCCCAAGCTACTATGTCAAGACTTTCGAAGTGTATATTCCCAAGCTACTATGTCAAGACTTCCAACGTGTATATTCCCAAGCTACTATGTCAAGACTTTAAACGTGTATATTCCCAACCTACTATGCAAAGTTAAAAAGATTTGACAACAAATGTTTCCGGAAAGTTTTGAACATAAAATGTCTCACAAACTTTGTCTCAAATAGTGAGAGATAGAGCACACCAAGAGTATATATCAAACGGCATAAGAAAACATAGATGGAGCTACCTGGGACAAGATTAGATGAAAATAGATTGAGCCAACAAGCACTCATGTGAACACCGGATGGGAAAAAAAAGCGAGGAAAACCTAAACCTACTCTTTTAAAATGTCATACTTAAAGAAGGAGAAACAAAGGGATGCAAGTCAATACAAGAACTAAAATTGCTGGCAGCGGGCCGCAACACATGGAGAATCAAAACATCTGGCCTATGTGCCGCCTATGGCATGAAAGGAACAAACTAATTATGAATATGGCCGGTCGATAGAGAAACGGGACATCTTTTTTAGGATTGAGGTGTCGTCGACATTGTGATGATTCAAAGTGCGAGGCGATTGGGTGCCATCTTATCGAACCTGGTTCAAATACTGTTTCTTGTATGATTTTTTTAAAAAATAATAACACATCGATGCTTCTACGTTATATTGTTGGTTTATCTGAGGTACACACTTTAAATCTAAGTCTAGATTACGTCGTGGCTATCAGGGCTTATTAGTTTTTTTTCTAGATCTGTTTGTGATCGTATGGTCGAGAACTAGCCATTGCCGTATATATATTTTCAGCAAGAATAAGGTTTTACATCTATCTGTTGTCTTTTCCACAAATGCCGTCAGGCGTCGTGGAGAGAGTTGAAGTTTTCTTTCTTTTTGTCATCTTTGTTGCGCTTGCCATGGCCAGTCGTGGTTTTTAACAATCTCTCTGATTGAATCTTCCCATCTTGTTTTTGGTCTTTGTCTTGCTTTGTTGCCGTTAATTCTGTTGTTGTACCACTGGATGGCTAGTTGTGATGGTTCCATTCGCATAAGGCGTTCGAACTAGTTGATCTGCTATTTTTCTATATGTTGTTTGCATGATATGGTCTTATGTTATCTTTCTGATGTCTTAATTTCTCATTCGGTCTCTTCTATTGAGTTGTATAGGGAATTTTTGTCAGTGAATTTGAATAAAATATTTAAAAAACGTCATCCGCACATCTCCATGTATAAGTCCCTTCGTTTCAATGAGAAGTTTGATGACACTTTTGTGGAATATCTCGTTACTGATGGGGTTTTTATCGACTTTGTGGCTAAATTCCAAGTACTAAATTATGTTCTGACTTGATTGGGGGTGAGGGGATTGGCTGTTGTGATTTTCAAGGAACTATAAATAGGCTCAGTGTACTGAGCGTTATTGTTTTCTTAACAGTCCAGATGTACAATTGCCTGCAGTATTATTTGAACCCAGTACCTTGACGGACACAGAAGCGCTCTCTACCTCCCCACCACAGAGATGGACAATAGGTTGATCATAAACTGATAGGTTCTTCTGCTATAACATTCATTATAACATTCATGATTAATAATTTTTTTAAAGTATATATTGAGACATGATGATTGTAAGACTGCACGCACAATTTCATAAGTTACTGGGTTACAACGTTGTTTTCAGAATTTGGCAAGCTTTTTAAAACGTTCAATATTCTAAAGCTTAAGGTAACTTTGTAACTGTTGTCACACTTAGAAATATACATTAGCGCCGCATTTCCAATGGTGTCATGTTACGGTTGTGTAATTACTGACTTCTCGTGTAATAGCTTTCTTCTCTATTGGTCGCTATTTTGGACACTCGTGAATTAGGCCCATATTTATCAACACTGTTTCCACACGTTTTGCTGTCGTTGTCACTATTTAGTTTCTGTATGAGGTTTCAGTTCTTTAAATATTTTATATGTATTTATTGTTTTCTGACGCAAATTAAGAACGTATGTCTGGACAATAAGAAAATAAAATATGCTACCTTTAGAGAAAATCAACACAAGAGTTGCCATATTGAGAAAATTTTGCTGCTGGTTTTTTTTCATTATCGACACAGCCATAGACTCCCACAAGCAAATAATACTCGTATTACAAAACTACTGGTATTATAGAAACACTCGCATTATAAAACTACTAGTATTATAGAAACACTCGTATTACAAAACTACTGGTATTATAGAAACACTCGTATTATAAAACTACTAGTATTATAGAAACACTCGTATTACAAAACTACTGGTATTACAAAACTACTGGTATTATAGAAACACTCGTATTACAAAACTACTGGTATTACAAAACTACTGGTATTATAGAAACACTCGTATTACAAAACTACTGGTATTATAGAAACACTCGTATTACAAAACTACTGGTATTATAGAAACACTCGTATTACAAAACTACTGGTATTACAGAAACACTCGTATTACAAAACTACTGGTATTACAAAACTACTGGTATTATAGAAACACTCGTATTACAAAACTACTGGTATTATAGAAACACTCGTATTACAAAACTACGAGTATTACATGAATACTCGTATGACAAAAATAAGAGTGTGAGACAACGTTTATCAAAAATGGTGGACGAGAAGTGGCTTGACAACTGTATACTCGCTCTATCTCCCTATTACGTTAGACTACAAACATATACGCCTATACGCCTATACGATAATACTCATGTTTCAAAAGAAATTATACAAACGCATACACAAACACGCATACATGACTAGTGAACGGCCAAGCTTACGGGTAAGTACTTAGAGTAAGGTTAGGATTAGAAATAATATTTCTACCTCGTTCCGTGTGTAGCGGGCAGAAATACTGATCACTCACCACAAATAATAGGAAATTGTAAAAAATGTGTAAATTGTAAAACAAACAGATTATGTAAAAGTTCGTCTGTGTCTAGAGTTGAACTGTGTGATTGTCGGATGTGACGTCACGGCAGCCATTATTTTGATTGGTGTTAACGGGAATCCATGTCGTTGGATAGTTAAAATTGTCAACAGTGTGCTATTTATAGCACAGTGAAGAACTAATCTGTACTTTTACCAAAAGACGTACACTACCATGTTGCGCGTCACTTTCAGAAGTTACTCACTTGTCGCCGATAAATGAAAACATAGAAGCCTCTAGTACTACCGTCATTAGGATTATGTTGTAGGGTGTTATTGTCGATAGCTCCAGAAAGGCCTACGAAAAGCGGATGTTTATAAGTTAGTTTCCTCGTTTTCGATATAGTTCGACGTGATTAGAGCGGTTGGACTCTCATTTTCACTGTCACGAAACTGACCTTACAATTAAGCTGCACAGTCACTGGAGGCAAGGTATTGGTCACCAGGGGGGCACCACTTAAAAGATTTAGTTATTAGCAAGCAGGGATCACGTGCAGAGCGTGTTTGGGAGATTCATGCCAGTACACAGACGAGGGTTGCAGGAAATGAAGATAACGATCATTCTTAATAAGAAGTAGGGCCCGTGGGCACAGTCTAGTTTAAATTGAACGGTAAGACGGTGGGGGATCAAGACTTGAGTTAAATTGGATGTCAAGATTGTGGGGGAGCAAAACTTGAGTTGAATTGGATGGCAAGATTGTGGGGGAAGAGGGGGGGAAGGACTTGAGTTAAATTGAACGGTAAGATGGTGGGGGAGCAAGACTTGAGTTAAATTGGATGTCAAGATTGTGGGGGAGCAAGACTTGAGTTGAATTGGATGTCAAGATTGTGGGGGAAGAGGGGGGGGGGGGAAGGACGTGAGTTAAATTGAACGGTAATATGGTGGGGGAGCAAGACTTGAGTTAAACTGGATTTCAAGATTGTGGGGGAGCAAGACTTGAGTTGAATTGGATGGCAAGATTGTGGGGGAAGAGGGGGGGAAGGACTTGAGTTAAATTGAACGGTAAGATGGTGGGGGAGCAAGACTTGAGTTAAACTGGATGTCAAGATTGTGGGGGAGCAAGACTTGAGTTGAATTGGATGGCAAGATTGTGGGGGAAGAGGGGGGGAAGGACTTGAGTTAAATTGAACGGTAAGATGGTGGGGGAGCAAGACTTGAGTTAAACTGGATGTCAAGATTGTGGGGGAGCAAGACTTGAGTTGAATTGGATGGCAAGATTGTGGGGGAAGAGGGGGGGAAGGACTTGAGTTAAATTGAACGGTAAGATGGTGGGGGAGCAAGACTTGAGTTAAATTGGATGTCAAGATTGTGGGGGAGCAAGACTTGAGTTAAATTGGATGTCAAGATTGTGGGGGAGCAAGACTTGAGTTAAATTGGATGTCAAGATTGTGGGGGAGCAAGACTTGAGTTAAATTGGATGTCAAGATTGTGGGGGAGCAAGACTTGAGTTAAATTGGATGTCAAGATTGTGGGGGAGCAAGACTTGAGTTAAATTGGATGTCAAGATTGTGGGGGAGCAAGACTTGAGTTAAATTGGATGTCAAGATTGTGGGGGAGCAAGACTTGAGTTAAATTGGATGTCAAGATTGGATGTCAAGATTGGATGTCACGCAATCGTGTGTGAAATGTAAGTACTGTGTGTCTCGTCAATGTAACCAATTTAAAGGCAACATTAAAAAAGGGCTCTCTAGACAACAACTTTCGTTACTGCATGTTTTCCTGTGAAGGTTGGCTTTCTATAGGCTGTGGAATTGAAGGCCGATTTGTCATAGCAGACGCAGCGACATATACAGGAAGGATTTTGAAAAATGTTGTCCCAACCGTGGATTGAATCTAGGACCTCAAGTGTCTGACCACACGACCATGCGCTCCTCTAAACAACAACTTAGCAATTAATTAAACAACGGTTCTGTGACCATATATAAACATATCCGCATGGAACATTTAAGTAATGGAAGAAAAGGTTTCTGGTAACAGAGGAAAGTACAGACCAAGACCACTATGGACAAGAGCCATAGCAGATTGTTTATTGTTTCGTGTCCTTGGCACCTTGTCCTTTCGAAGCCGTATAAACATAAGATGTAATAAGGCCTGTCAGGTCATTGGTCAATTAAAACTTTTACTAAGAAACAAAGATATTACACTAGAAACAACGAAAGCGCTTTTCAATACCATTATCTTACCAACATTGTGTTATCAGTGTCAAACTTGGACATTAGATTCTAGAACAATACATAAGATTAACACCACTGAAATGAAATGTGTGAGACGTATGATTGGAGTTAGCTTGAGAGACAAAATCAGGAATGAAACACTAAAGAAACAATTAGGGATCAAGTCGGCAATAGAATACATCCAGAAACAACAAGTTAAATGGTACGGCCACATAACCAGACAGAAAGAGCAAAGTATTATGGAAAAAAAAAAACTTAACAAACGATACGAAAACAGTCGACCTATTGGACGCCCTCGTAAAAGGTGGATAGATAGTGTATTAGAGACACACGGAAATATAACAACGGAAGAGGCAAATAGAAGGGCAAAAGACCGTACACTCACTCTCCATTCAACACCGAAAGGTACATGAGTACAGAAAGAAGAAGAAGAAGCGTCCTTGGCTGCAACAGGTCAACTCACCCAGAATAGCGAATTCCGATCATCAAAGTTAAATATTATTTTCTATCCAGAATATTTCCTCTTTTTCTGTGATCAGTCAATGCATCTTTCTATGCATCTTGTCCGGTGTTAGTCATAGAATACTTTCCATAGAATACTTTCCATAGAATACTTTCTATGCATCTTGTCCGGTGTTAGTCAAACATAATGCGAATTTTTAGGATCATTTTGATTTCGTGATACTACACAACTGATGATGCACTAATCTGTTACTACACAACAACTAATGACGCTATAACTGTTGCTACATAACTGATGACATAATAAACGGTTGCTATACACCAACTGATGACGCAATAAACTGTTACTACACAACAATTAATTACGCATCTATACTTATATACAATCCAAAGCATACAACAAAAGAACTTCTGGTTAGAGAGCAAGAGAAAGACAAAGAGGCAGATGGATTGATAACATCAGAGACATACTACAACACCATAGCATCACAACAACACACACACAACATAATTGGCTAAAGATAGAAGACTAAGGCTCTTCACGGCGCTTCAAGACACTAGTTTTTTAGGACAAGACAAGACAAGACTGACATACACATCTTCTGTTATTAGTGACTTTACATCCAGCCACATATTGTTCATCTATAGAGAGATTTAACAGTATAAGCACCGACCTAATAGTGTTAAATGAGAAAAACTTAAAGCAGATGAATAGTGTCAAATAGAACATTAATAACTTCAGATGGTAAATGAAAGACCGAAATTATAAGTAGACTAAAGGTAAAGGTAGGTCCCATGGCATCTGCCGTCGGGGATGAAGATAACTCTTCATGTACTAAGCCGCAGCAACTATTAGGTGGGGTGGTCAGTTCCCTTCCTTGCTGTTTTTTACCTTCCCTAACTCATGCGTCAGGTACTCATTTACAGCTGAATCGACTGGAGGAGTGGTCGTATCAAGTGAGAAATCACAACCCGGATTTTTTTTTAATGTCCGGACGTGGTTTCGAACCAGGCACGCTGTAACCAGATGATAGCAAGCAAGCTCACTATCCACTAGGCTACCGCGCTCCTCTTAGTAGACTAGAAGAGTAGACTAGGACAAGCAAAAGCAGAATTCCATAAAATGAAAAAAAATCATGTGCATCAATTCTATATCGTTGGATACTAGAAAACGTGCTCTCAAATGCTACATTGAACCAGTGCTACTCTATGGAAGTGAAGCATGGATAATAAATAATACATCACAAAAATTATTGGAGGCAGCGGAAATGTGATTTATTCGAAGAATGTTACTCATTCCTTAAACAGCAAAAATTACTAATGAAGAATGTCTTAGAAGGATGGATGTGAAAAGATACATTATTGATAATTTAAGAAAAGGACAGTCAATATTTATTGGGCACATAATGAGAAGAGGAGGCATTGAGAATATAGTTTCAGCAGGAAAGATAAAAGGGAAAAGATCAAGGGGAAGACCAATAGAAAAGATATTGGACAGTTTGACTAAATGACTTCGATTGACGACACCAACAGAGATGATGACATATATGAGAGATCGATGTACATGGAGATATATGATCGCCAATGTCATCCGGCACGGCACTTGATGATGATGATACCCACAATGTAGTTTGCAGACAAGCTCCTGTGGGTAGACTGTCGTCCTTCGAGCATCAAGAATACCCCATCTGAATTAGAATAGTATTAGGGTTGTCTTTTATTGTTTAAATTACTCTTTTTTTTACCAAGCTTCTACTCCTTTACTGGCTTTAATTTCACACCAATGCTTGTGTAATTATGAGCTTGAACAGGCCCGTAGATACGTTCTCGGCAAACAGGGAGATTCCTTTTTTCAAAAAAATAGCTCATTCCTTATTTATTGATATTTGTGGGGGTGGATTTTTTAGATATATGGGGGGGGTGGGTGGAGTGCTACGGTTTATTTGACTTGCTACCTATATACAACTTCTGACGTTGTAAGATGGGAGTTGAACTCATCAAATCCCCATACATTATCATCGAGCTTGGGCCTGGAAAGGGAACAAATAATACCAATGTAATATGTCATTCATAACGGAAGAAGCGGATAAGGAAGGGCGATCGGGGATTAGCATTACTCACCCCCCCCACCTCCCATTATCATTTGAAATTGAAAATTTCCGGCCCAATTGAAAAGCTATTACATGCACGCTGTAAACTATAAAACAACACAATCCGGTGTTAATCATTATCACCAGATTACCTACTGTCTCCGTACAAAATATGTTGACAGTAATGCATTTCCAGACTATTTCTCTTTTTTATTTTTTTTAGCGCATGCGGCTGGGTCTTTGGGTCTCACCAATGGCCCACTAGACAAACCAACCATGCAACAGAAAACCTTAGCAGATGACATGCCTTTATATTGAGGTTATCTTCTAATAGAAGCTTCATGGCACGTCATCTATACAATCCCGTAGTCTTAACCTTAAATAACAGTTACCATGTTGTTCAGATAGGCCGACGTTGTGATTGAACTAGGACACGCACGGCAAGGGTGGGCGGAACAACAAAGAAACCTGTCGCGCGGATCAGAGTTGTGCCCTGATGTCGACATCTGTTTCGGCAGCATTAGACTCGAAACACCATCGAGTCAGATGGCTGCTGGAACAGAGGGCGGAACACTTATGATAATGCACCACGTGCTACGAGGCCAGTTTCTAATAAAGAATAAAGACTCTCTCTTGCCTTAGTGGTATACAATTATCTATATACAAACACCTATTGTCTTTTCTCTGGTTATGTTGTTAATGGTCGAAAGATTGAATAACGATTTGCTGTTGTTGTTTTTTTTTAAATTTCTTTTTTGGAATATGGCACGTTTGGTTGATTGATATTCAGTAATATTGGCTAGTTTTTTTTAAAATTTAAACTCTCAATACTGCATTTCTCCCGTTAGGGAGTTGCTGGGAGTTTGCAATTGGTTTGTTTGATAACGGTCGTATGTCATTGTTTATCCACACGTTGTATACAGGGTGAGTTTTTTTAATTTTTTTATTTGTGATATTTACGCATATATATTTTTATAATATAATAATATACTTTATATATTTATAATATACTTTTATTTGTGATATTTATACGTATATATTATATTGTTATAATATACTTGTATTATATTGTTAGGATAATTAAAGAGGAGGTGGGCGACACCAGTTAAACATTTCGACTTCTGAAATATTACACTATTAAAAGAAACGAAAACTTTCGTGGTCTGGACATGGATGCCGACATAATTCCTTCTGAAAAACGACACTTGATTGAACAGTCGAACACTCGAGGGATGTAGAAGCAAAGAGGAGGGAGAACACAATTATGGAAAGATAGCATTGAGAACTGGACAAGTGGAGGTTTTCATTAATCATCTGCATTGCTGAATCGTTGGAGGACATAGTGTATTGTTGATACCAATGTGGTACTTCTACGGCCCTGAATCTGTGAGTCGATGCATCCAATGTGGTACTTCTACGGCCCTGAATCTGTGAGACGATGCATCCAATGTGGTACTTCTACGGCCCTGAGTCTGTGAGTCGATGCATCCAATGTGGTACTTCTGCGGCCTTGAATCTGAGAGTCGATGCATCAAATGTGGTACTTCTACGGCCCTGAATCTGTGAGTCGATGCATCCAATGTGGTACTTCTGCGGCCTTGAATCTGAGAGTCGATGCATCCAATGTGGTAATTCTACGGCCCTGAATCTGTGTGTCGATGCATCCAATGTGGTACTTCTACGGCCCTGAGTCTGTGAGTCGATGCATCCAATGTGGTACTTCTGCGGCCTTGAATCTGAGAGTCGATGCATCCAATGTGGTACTTCTACGGCCCTGAATCTGTGAGTCGATGCATCCAATGTGGTACTTCTGCGGCCTTGAATCTGAGAGTCGATGCATCCAATGTGGTAATTCTACAGCCCTGAATCTGTGTGTCGATGCATCCAATGTGGTACTTCTGCGGCCTTGAATCTGTGAGTCGATGCATCCAATGTGGTACTTCTGCGGCCTTGAATCTGTGAGTCGATGCATCCAATGTGGTACTTCTGCGGCCTTGAATCTGTGAGTCGATGCATCCAATGTGGTACTTCTACGGCCCTGAATCTGTGAGTCGATGCATCCAATGTGGTACTTCTGCGGCCTTGAATCTGAGAGTCGATGCATCCAATGTGGTAATTCTACGGCCCTGAATCTGTGTGTCGATGCATCCAATGTGGTACTTCTACGGCCCTGAGTCTGTGAGTCGATGCATCCAATGTGGTACTTCTGCGGCCTTGAATCTGAGAGTCGATGCATCCAATGTGGTACTTCTACGGCCCTGAATCTGTGAGTCGATGCATCCAATGTGGTACTTCTGCGGCCTTGAATCTGAGAGTCGATGCATCCAATGTGGTAATTCTACGGCCCTGAATCTGTGTGTCGATGCATCCAATGTGGTACTTCTGCGGCCTTGAATCTGTGAGTCGATGCATCCAATGTGGTACTTCTGCGGCCTTGAATCTGTGAGTCGATGCATCCAATGTGGTACTTCTGCGGCCTTGAATCTGTGAGTCGATGCATCCAATGTGGTACTTCTACGGCCCTGAATCTGTGAGTCGATGCATCCAATGTGGTACTTCTACGGCCCTGAATCTGTGAGTCGATGCATCCAATGTGGTACTTCTACGGCCCTGAATCTGTGAGTCGATGCATCCAATGTGGTACTTCTGCGGCCTTGAATCTGAGAGTCGATGCATCCAATGTGGTACTTCTACGGCCCTGAATCTGTGAGTCGATGCATCCAATGTGGTACTTCTGCGGCCTTGAATCTGAGAGTCGATGCATCCAATGTGGTAATTCTACGGCCCTGAATCTGTGTGTCGATGCATCCAATGTGGTACTTCTACGGCCCTGAGTCTGTGAGTCGATGCATCCAATGTGGTACTTCTGCGGCCTTGAATCTGAGAGTCGATGCATCCAATGTGGTACTTCTACAGCCCTGAATCTGTGAGTCGATGCATCCAATGTGGTACTTCTGCGGCCTTGAATCTGAGAGTCGATGCATCCAATGTGGTAATAATTCTACGGCCCTGAATCTGTGTGTCGATGCATCCAATGTGGTACTTCTGCGGCCTTGAATCTGTGAGTCGATGCATCCAATGTGGTACTTCTGCAGCCTTGAATCTGTGAGTCGATGCATCCAATGTGGTACTTCTGCCGCCTTGAATCTGTGAGTCGATGCATCCAATGTGGTACTTCTACGGCCCTGAATCTGTGAGTCGATGCATCCAATGTGGTACTTCTACGGCCCTGAATCTGTGAGTCGATGCATCCAATGTGGTACTTCTACGGCCCTGAATCTGTGAGTCGATGCATCCAATGTGGTACTTCTGCGGCCTTGAATCTGTGAGTCGATGCATCCAATGTGGTACTTCTACGGCCCTGAATCTGTGAGTCGATGCATCCAATGTGGTACTTCTACGGCCCTGAATCTGTGAGTCGATGCATCCAATGTGGTACTTCTGCGGCCTTAATCTGTGAGTCGATGCATCCAATGTGGTACTTCTACGGCCCTGAATCTGTGAGTCGATGCATCCAATGTGGTACTTCTGCGGCCTTGAATCTGTGAGTCGATGCATCCAATGTGGTACTTCTACGGCCCTGAATCTGTGAGTCGATGCATCCAATGTGGTACTTCTACGGCCCTGAATCTGTGAGTCGATGCATCCAATGTGGTACTTCTACGGCCCTGAATCTGTGAGTCGATGCATCCAATGTGGTACTTCTACGGCCCTGAATCTGTGAGTCGATGCATCCAATGTGGTACTTCTGCGGCCTTGAATCTGTGAGTCGATGCATACAATGTGGTACTTCTGCGGCCTTGAATCTGTGTGTCCATGCATCCAATGTGGTACTTCTACGGCCCTGAATCTGTGAGTCGATGCATCCAATGTGGTACTTCTACGGCCCTGAATCTGCGAGTCGATGCATCCAATGTGGTACTTCTAGGGCCCTGAATCTGCGAGTCGATGCATCCAATGTGGTACTTCTACGTCCCTGAATCTGTGAGTCGATTCATCCAATGTGGTACTTCTACGGCCCTGAATCTGTGTGTCGATGCATCCAATGTGGTACTTCTGCGGCCCTGAATATGTGTGTCGGTGCATCCAATGTGGTACCTCTACGGCCCTGAATCTGTGTGTCCATGTATCCAATGTGGTACTTCTACGGCCCTGAATCTGTGTGTCGATGCATCCAATGTGGTACTTCTACGGCCCTGAATGGCTATGGGTTTATTGATATTTGATATTTTCTTCAGAAACTAACTTGTTCTTCTTCTTCTTCTTTCGTTCACTTGAAACATGTCTATATCTGTAATTCTGTCTCCTTAATAAAACTCACTGTCTTTTGTAGTTCTGTCTCGTTATTCGTCATTTATCTAAAACTTCTATATATATATATATACCATTGTCTCCCGCACACATGCTCTCCCACAGACATATTCTTTCACACAGTTCTCTCACACACAATGCCACCCACACACATTCCCCTATACAATTCCTCCCACACACATTTCCTCTTACACACATTTCCTTCCACAAACATTATCCATCACACACACATTCTCTCACACACACATTCTCTCACACACACATTCTCTCACACATATTCTCTCACACACACATTCTCTCACACACACATTCTCTCACACACATATTCTCTCACACACATATTCTCTCACACACACATTCTGTCACACACACATCCTCTCACACATATTCTCTCACACACACATTCTCTCACACACACATTCTCTCACACAAACATTCTCTCACACACACATTCTCTCACACACACATTCTCTCACACACACATTCTCTCACACACACATTCTCTTACACACACATTCTCTCACACACATATTCTCTCTCACACATATTCTCTCTCATCCACGTTCCTGTCCACACGTTATCACCCACACATACATTCCCTCCCACACACATTCTCTGTCACACACATTCACTCCAACACACGCTCACTCCACACACATTCCCCTTCATGCATATTCTCTCTCTCACACACATTCTCTCCCACACATTTTCGTATAAACACATACTAACATGATCCACCCCTGCAACATTCTCTCACAACACATGCACACTTTTTAACTAAGTTCCCCCACCGAATAATCTACCAACACATTCCCTCACCATTATCTACCTCACATTTCTCCGACTACCAAATATTGCATACACTTAAATTTCGTCATTTTGCCAGACTCGTTCTGTCAACTCTCAATTGTACTCACATAAATACCCTCCCTCAACGACTTCACCACTCCACCCTTCTCTCTAAGAACGATTCTGTCTACAGGACCCCATGTGACATTGGTTTCCATTAAGTCTTGATCAATTTTGCCCGTAGAACTGATCGCCACTTTACGCCAAAGTCCAATACATCAACTTTTAAAAAAAAAACCCAAAATTGTACAGCGCAAAGAATCAATCGAACAGTAACCAATCATGATTTAGTTTTACGATCACGTGACTTGTTTATTTAACCAACTCCTCACTCTACGATTGGTTGTTATTATTGTCGTCGGCCATTAGTGATGTTAGTCTTATAGTTTTAATATAGAAATGAAACGCCAAACCCTCTATTGTCAAGATCTTTGTCGATTTGTAATTACAATAAATCATTCGTAGTATCTTGGACAGGATGTCGAGGTTACCACAGTTATTTCAAACTCCGCTATTCTTCAGTTAATCATACAGATTATGTGAGTGTGTTGGGGTGATCTTTGATATCTTTAGTCCATCTTCTAGTTGGTATATCTTTATTATGTGGCCATGTATTGGCTCCTCACCTCCTTCTGTACACTTTCCCCTCCTCACTTCTTCTCCTCGTACCCTCTTCCTTCCTGCTATGCTGCTCTATCTTTGCTTCCTCCTATATCTATTCGCTATCTCTCCTTTTGTTTCCTACCCATCATAACCACGTTTGTCTCAATGTAAGATTCGTTATACTGTTTTCTTTTGTTTGCCCTGATGAAAGTTTTTTAGTCGAAACGTCGTCTGTATCTCGGGGTTAGGTTATTTTATGTTTTATTTTTGTAACACATCTACCTATTTTTGTTTATCTTGACATGTAATCATTTCCTCCATTATTGTCCTTTCTAGGATGCCATGTCTTTTCTAGGATGCCATGTCCTTTCTAGGATGCCATGTCCTTTCTAGGATGCCATGTCTTTTCTAGGATGTCATGTCCTTTCTAGGATGTCATGTCCTTTCTAGGATGCCATGTTTTTTCTAGGATGTCATGTCCTTTCTTGGATGACATGTCTTTTCTAGGATGTCATGTCTTTTCTAGGATGTCATGTCTTTTCTAGGATGTCATGTCCTTTCTTGGATGACATGTCTTTTCTAGGATGTAATGTCTTTTCTAGGATGTCATGTCTTTTCTAGGATGTCATGTCTTTTCTAGGATGTCATGTCTTTTCTAGGATGTCATGTCTTTTCTAGGATGTCATGTCCTTTCTTGGATGACATGTCTTTTCTAGGATGCCGTTGAATTACAAGTACAGGATTTGTAAAGGAATATTTCAAGCAATCAACTGATTTGCGGAATAGCCTGATCAGCCCTGTCACTTCACAGCTCACGGACATGAGTGTTGTTAATTATTTCCGTCTGTGCCTTTCTTGCATGCCACGCTGACCATCCAGCTATTACATTTCGTGTTTATTTCTTTGTTTTTTTTTTCTGGTGTCATGTATGTTCAAACAACGGAATAATGACCATAGAGATTGAAACAAGAATTCGAAAGGCCAATAAAATATATTATCAACTTCTATATTTTATTAAATCAATTAAGTGTCATGTTGAATGGCGTATGCGATCATGTTTCTTCATAACTCTCTTTCTCTTGTGTTATTAATAAGTTCAGTTTGGGACACTTTTTTCTTACGTCACAGTGACAACTCATCCAGAAATTTCTCTCTTTATCTTTCTCAGTCTTTTCTGTATTTAATCTTTCTGGTGGTTACTAAATGTTAAAATTTTGCTTTTTTCATCACATGCACTGAAATCCTTGACTGTCTGCTACCAGTTGTTTTCTATGATTTATCTTTTTACTCCCAACATCTCTGAGGACTTCTACATTAGTTTCTTTTGCTGTCCATTACATTTTCATAATTATTCTCAACAACCACATCTCAATTGCCTCCAGCTTATCTTGATTTCTTTTGTTTACCTCCTTGCTTTGATCAATAAAGATGGATTGACTCAGAATAACATCCTATGACATGAACTCGTGTATACTTTGATATTATTCCATTGCATTGTATGTTACATTTTTTTGATATGCTTTGATATATTATTTACTTGAGGGTAAAGTCAAAGGGAAGCGAGCAAGAGGTAGGCAGAGATACAAGTGGGAGAGTAACATTACACGATGGACAGGTTACAGTCTAGCAGAGTGCACCATCAAGACAAGAGACAGGAGATGTTGGAGATACGTTGCAGCCAACCTTCGTTGCGAAGACGGCACTTGATGATGATGATGATATATTATTAATATGTTTTACTACCCATTTTAATTATCATCTACATTGAATACATTTTTTTGCCGAAGACGGATGTGTCGGGTCATTGGCGCAAATAAAAGGGCGACACAACGCATTTCCATTCTCTGGACTACATCCTGCTAAATCTAGTAGGACCATGGTCCTGCTACAAGAGACATCCAGCGGGAGTTTGAGAATGAACGCTGAAGAAGAAGAAAAATACATTTTTTTAACAAATAGAAATAATACCTGTGCTCAAGTTCAATGAGACAGTCGCCCGTGTGTTGTCGCGGCCCGAAAGGGGAGCAAAGAATAGCAACACTGTTTACCTTCCACGCATGTCGTACGAGGCGACTAAGGAGGTTATGGTATGGAGTTGGCTGTCCCATCCCATATAGGTTCAGTGACCCAAAGCCATGCTGAAGTCGGATGTATCTGGCCGAAATGCGCAGATATCGCAGCAATGCTGTAAACCATAACGCAATGCATTTTGTTCTCCGGACTACATCCTGCTGATCTGCAGGAGTTTGAGAACGAACGCAGAAGATGAAGAAGAAGATTGGGACAGTAATAAATAATCTACTATATGCAGATGGCACAGTTCTCTTAGAAAAAAGTGAAAGGAGTTACAAAGACTATTAGATCAGACAAATCAAGCAAGAGATTTTGGACTAGATATCATCATCATCATCATCAAGTGCCGTCTCCGCAACGAAGGTTGGCTGCAACGTATCTCCAACATCTCCTGTCTCTTGTCTTGGTGGTGCACTCTGCTAGACTGTAACCTGTCCATCGTGTAATGTTACTCTCCCACTTGTATCTCTGCCTACCTCTTGCTCGCTTCCCTTTGATTTTACCCTCAAGTAAGGTCTTCAATAAGGTGTCATGTCTTTTAATGTGTCCAAAGTATTTTATTTGCCTGATCTTTATTTCTCTTAGTAGTTCTTTCTTCATATTAATTTCTTTAGCACCTCTTTATTTGTCTTCTTCTCTTTCCATGATGTTCTCCCCATTCTTCTATATACCCACATCTCAAAGGCATCAATTTTGTCTTCTAATTGTTTATTTAGCGTCCATGTTTCTGAGCCATACATTAATATGGAATAGATGTAGCATTTTATAATTCAATATCAATGTCAAGTAAACCAAAAAAATGATAATCAACAAGATCAAAGAGGACAAAACGCTAAACAAACAAATACATTAAGAGATACTACAGCAAGTATTCAAATACCTGTATTTCGGACATATGATTATAAATGATGGTAGACGTGAAACAGAAGTGTACAGTGAATAATAATGGATAACAAAAATACTCTCAATAACTCAAGATCAAAATGACCACCTAAGCAAATCATTTTTTTTTAAATCAATTTTAAAATGCTACATCTATTCTATATATATTGTTCAGAAACATGGATAATGTACATATACAGCTAGAAGATAGAAATGATTCCTTTGAGACGTGGATATAGAGAAGAAATGAGGAAGATTTCATGGAAAGAGGTTTTATCAAACAAAGAGGTTTTATCAAACAAAGAGGTTTTATTAAACAAAGAGGTTTTATCAGAACTTCACGTGAAAAAAAGAAATATTGAAGTAAATAAAGAACAAACATGTAATATATTCCCAAAACAAGTTCAAAGAAATGACAATGTGTAAAAATTTACTTGAATTTAGAACCGATAGTCAGAAATAAGAGGTAGGCAAGAATGTAAGTGCAGCGGAAACATGATTAAATGGACAGGATATCACAAGATATCACAAGATGGATAGGTTACAGTCTAGTAGAGTGCATCACCAAGACAAGAGACAGGAGATGTTGGAGATCTAATGCAGCGAACCTTCGTTGCTAAGATGGCACTTGATGATGATGATGATGATGTCAGTCGTGGACACTGACTAAAACACAAGACAGAACGCTTACTATGTGTGAAATGAGATGTCTAAGAAAAGCAGCCAATAGAACAAGAGATTGTGTGTTGGTTGGTTGCTGATCCAGCGGTCCATGGGCTCATGCCCTTTGACCTAATGCCATTAAATGGCATTATATTGCTGGGAAGTATGTGGATTTTCGGCCCACCCCGAGACAGAGCCAGAGAATAACTATCACACCTTCAGGAAGGTAGGTTTCAACTTATGCACTACTCCTAGCCACTGAAGCCAAGTTAGGGTTCACTGTGCTCATTCCCCGCCACCAATTGACTACTGGTTATGCCGAAATTCTCTATTGCTCCAGGCATGCAACCAAATGTTCAAGTCAAAAGAATTGTCACGTCCTGAGTCACTGTGCCTCTATGATGGGCCTCAGCCATAGGAAAAACAGTAATGTCAGTTTCCTCCTCCCCAGTGCTGGACAGTACATCTCTGGCTCCCTCCCAACCACAGAAGGTGCATACATATATATTCAGGTAAACATGAAACACATTTCAACAACAAAACAAAATCATAACTGTATAGAAGACGTGCCATGAAGCTTCTCTAAGAAGATAATCTCAATATAACGGCATGTCATCCACTAAGGTTTTCTGCTGCATGGGTGGTATGTCTAGTGGGCCATTGGTGAGACCCACAGACGCCACCACATGCGTAGATCGTGTGTTAAATTAAGAGATTACATGAATTTCTGAAACAACGTCTGTAGTCAAATATATTGATATAATTGGACAAAGAGTTCGGCCACTTAATGAGAATGATGCTATATTCATATTGCCCAGTAGCAAGAGCAAACAACATGAAAATCGAGACACCAAGAGGCAGAGGAAGACGATGACGGCTGTGGACTGAGGGAGTTTTCAGCTTGTGCTTTCGTTAGTATATCATCCGTTAGTATATCATCCGTTAGTATATCATCCATTAGTATATCATCCGTTAGTATATCATCCGTTAGTATATCATCCGTTAGTATATCATCAATTAATGTGATTGATACCAGGTAGCGACGGTCTGATGTGCTTTAATCAGTGTACGATCCTTTAGTATATCATATATTAGTATATCATATATTAGTATATCATCAATTAGTATGTCATCCATTAGTATATCATATATTAGTATATCATCCATCAATATATCATCAATTAGTATATCATATATTAGTATATCATCCATCAATATATCATCAATTAGTATATCATATATTAGTATATCATCCATCAATATATCATTCATTAGTATATCATCCATTAGTATATCATTCATCAATATATCATCCATTAGTATATCATCCATTAGTGTATCATCAATTAGTATATCATTCATTAGTGTATCATGCGACAGTATATCGTCCATTAATGTGGCAGATACCAGATAGTGATGGTCTGATGAAAATGAAATCTGTAACATAGATTGTGGTTGTGTCTGTTGATGGTGATAGTACTGATGTCGTTGTGGTAGTTGTCTCGGTGATGATGTTGGTGATGATGTCGGTGATGATGTCGGTGATGATTTAGGTGATGATGTCGGTGATGATTTAGGTGATGATGTCGGTGATGATTTAGGTGATGATGTCGGTGATGATTTAGGTGATGATGTCGGTGATGATTTAGGTGATGATGTCGGTGATGATTTAGGTGATGATGACGGTGATGATTTAGGTGATGATGTCGGTGATGATTTAGGTAATGATGTCGGTGATGATGCTGACAATAAAATAATATCTTTAGCTGTGTACAAGTAGCCTATAGTATTTCTGAAAGAAGCATATACCCTCCTCAGTTGAGTAAACAAGATCATACTCGAATGTGTATGGTCTGCTGTCTCCAAGACATGGATGTGTTAAAGAGGAAAGGGGTTATGGATTCATGTTTAGTCCCTGAAGTCACTGGATGCATTCCGGTGTGGCAGTATTCCGGGATCACGACGTCCCGCCAGGAGACCAGCATATACGTCTGGACCGACTAGTTCATAAAACCTTCGTCAGATCTTAGCATGCAGTTGCGTCCTTGGGTCTCACCAATGGTTCACTAGACAAACCACCCATGCAACAGAAACGTTAGTAGAGAGAAATGCCTTTATATTGAGGTTATCATCGTATAGAAGCTTCATGGCACGTCATCTATACAACCCCGTAGTCGTAACCTTCGATAACAGTTACTATGTTGTTACGAAAGGCCGACGTTGTGCTTGAACTAGGATGGGCACGGCTTGGGTAGGCGGAACAACAAATAAACCTTTCGCAAGGGCCAGAGTTGTGCCCTGATGTCGACGTCTGTTTCGGCGGCATCAGACTCGATACACCATCAATTCGGATGGCTGCTGGAACAGAGGGCGGAGCACTTATGGGAATGCCCCATCTGCTGTGAGGCCAGTTTCTAATCAAGAATCTCAGATCTGTTGATCCACCTGCAGTCATGACACACCTAGAATGTCTTGACGTTTAGAAGTCTGCTACACGAAGCTACAAGGACATAGGTGCAGTGTTTTACCCCAGCGTGCCATTTGTCACCAAAACCTACAGGTTAAATATCACGTTCCACACACGGTACAGATTAGTATACGTATAGATTTATCTTACAGCACAGTGACGATAGCGTAGTTAGTCAATTATATACGTATAAATTTTTCTTACAGTATAGTGACGTTTGCTTAGTTAGTCAATTGTATACGTATATATTTTTCTTACAGTTACAGTGACGATAGCGTAGTTAGTCAATTGTATACGTATATATTTTTCTTACAGTTACAGTGACGATAGCTTGGTTTAGTCAATTGTATACGTATATATTTTTCTTACAGTACAGTGACGATAGCGTAGTTAGTCAATTGTATACGTATATATTTTTCTTACAGTTACAGTGACGATAGCGTAGTTTAGTGAAGTGTATACGTATAGATTTTTGCTTACAGTTACAGTGACGATAGCTTAGTTTAGTCAATTGTCAAAGTATGGCTTTCCTTCTTTTCTCTTGATATGCCTATTACGTTTATGTCTTCTTGCGTTAGAGATAGAAGTGTTCTCTGGTGATTGATTTTTTGTTGTGCTTAATTTATATTTGTTCTTTGATGAATCTTATATATATGTAATCCATCTTTTACATGGTCTGCCTCTGGACTTATATATATCGTGTATGTAAAGCAATGCTTTGAGCAAAACCATCTGATGGTAGTCTGGAAGCATGTGAAAACCACTGAATCTGTTGTCTTCTGAGTATGACTGAAATCATATCTAGAAGTTTCTGACTATATTCCAGCATAGTTGTCAATTTTATTCACAATATCATGAGCAGTGGTATCTGATATCAGCAGGAAATGACTTACATAAAGATAGCTGGAACATTCTGCCCGTGTCTATAGTAAACCATGATTTTCATCAATACTACTAGACAGGGTTGCCATATGTTTGGAACTATTTATGACCAAATTATTAGTAAAACAAAAACATAACCAAATTCAAAATTGTGTATGACTGCTAAAAACATAATGATTTTTAAAAAATTCAGTGTTTCTATAAACTTATATTACCTGTCTCCAATTATCAACATTTATACATTACCCTGACAGAGAAACTAGAACAAAAACTCGTTGTATGGAAAATGAAGTGCCTGTTGAACAGCACTGGGGGTAACACAAAGAGATGTCGTAAAAGACGAGTAAGGAGGTTATGGGATGGAGTTGGTTGTCCCATCTCATATAGGGTCAGTGACCCAACATCATGCTGAAGTCGGATGTGCCAGGCCGAATGGCGCATATAGCGCAGCAATGCTGTAAACCATGACACAACGTATTCCGTTCTCCGGACTACATCCTGCTAATCTTCAGGAGTTTGAGAACGAACGCAGAAGAAGAAGAAGAATGCTTTGGACATCTTATGAGAATGAAGTGTAACCACCTACAAACAAGAACATATAACATAAGAAGATCCGGATATAAGGCCAGAGGAAGACCTAGAACAAGATGAATAGATATCATCAAGACATCTCTGAACAAATACGGACTCAACGCAGCAAAGACGACACATCAGTCCTTGGAAAGACAACTAAAGCTTCTAGTCATCACACCTATTCGGATTGTCACTTGAAGTTACGGAGTTGCGCGCTATGAGTGGTACTCTCAGCAGAATGCGTGCCGCTTCGTTGAGAGTGATGGAGTACATGTGGGAAACCGAGTACAATGAAGTCAATCCTCTACGTCTTTTGAACCTTTTGAACGCCGAGAAATTAATGATCAAATATCTGTGTGAAAGGTATATTCAAAGTATAAAAGAAACTGCTTATAAATTAGTCAATTTCCATAAAAGAACTTGCCACACAATTTGTAGACAAACTATCTATCTATCTATCTATACAGCTGTTTTTCTTCTTCTGTGTTCCTTTTCAAACTCCTGCAGATTAGCAGAATGTAGTCCGGAGAACGGAATGCGCTGTGTCATGGTTTACAGCATTGCTGCGATATTTGCGCCTTTCGCCCTGACACATTCGACTTCAGCATGGCTTTGGGTCACTGACCCTATACGGGATGGGACAGCCAACTCCATCTCATAACCTCATTAGTCGCCTCGTTAGACATGCATGGAAGGTAAACAGTGTTGCTATTCTTTGCTCCCCTTTCGGGCCCTGACAACACACGGGCGTATACAGATGTGACCCTTTCACGCCTCGTGGTGTAAAGAATATAAGTGTCTTCTGCAGATGACCTCCCTGTGTGCTTTTGTAGGATTGTTCCCGCCTCCTTGATTTCGTGGTCCATCTTTTACTAGATGGAATGTTTTTGTTTGTTTTTGTTTTTTTACCACGACCACACTCGGGATGCCTGGAGGCAAACCTTCGTGCGGGAGCAGCATTGTTCAGAAATAATGTTACAAGATATTCTTCTTCTTCTGCGTTCGTTCTCAAACTCCTGCAGATTAGCTGGATGTAGTCCGGAGAACGGAATGCGTTGTGTCATGGTTTACAGCATTGTTGCGATATCTGCGCCTTTCAGTCTGACACATCCGACTTCCGCATGGCATTGGGTCTCTGACCATATATGGGATGGGACAGCCAACTCCATCCCATAACCTCCTTAGTCGCCTTTTACGACATGCGTGGAAGGTAAACAGTCTTGCTATTCTTTGCACCCCTTTCCGGACCCGGCAACACAAGGGCGTTACAAGATATGAAAGAAAAGAAAAGAGAAAAACGCAAACAAAAATCTTCCGTTGCTGCGATTATAAAAAGGAAAACTTAAAACACAAATTGTCATTACTGCATGTCTTTCTGTGAAGAAGTGCAGGGACGCTTTCTATGGGCAGGAAGAATTTTTATTGTACCTCCGAAATAAATAATCATGTCCCAATCGTGGATTGAACCTGTGACCCCAAGTGTCTTAGAACGGTGTTCTAACCACACGGCCACGCTCACCCCAATGTGATATGACCACTTGATAATTCCATTTCTGAGAAAATATTCAATAGATTGCTTCTTTTTATACCTAAATGACCGTCTGTAAGACGCAAAAGGCCATACATATTTTATCACGTAATACCATTCTCATGATGATATGTCTATGTGGCATACTATCTGTTTGCAGACTGGACGAGTGTGAAAACCACTTAATCTGTTATCTCTCGATGTTTTTCAATATTGGTCCGGTTTTTTTCTTTTTTTTTTGGTTTTTTTTTAACCGTCTGATGTCATTTCTAATTCTATTCTAATTAACTTTTATTTTTACGGTTACAACATACGGCTGTGAAACATGGACCCTAAGTAAAACCGCGGCAAAGAAGATCAACGCCTTTGAGCTGAAATACTACAGAGAGATACTTAGAATATCATGGAAGAGAAAAAATCAGAAACCCAGATATTATAAACACATTGAAGATTCCAGAGTGTTGGTTACTAAACACAATAACAAAAAGAAAACTACGCCTGTTCGGTTATATAAAGAGACACAACTGTTTAGAAAGACAAATAATGGAGGGAAGAGTACCTGGGAGAGGAGAAATGGCAGACCAAGAAGACGATGGACTGACGACATTAAAGATAACATGAATGCATCGCTAGAAAATGAAAGCCACATCGCCCAAGACAGACAGAGGTTCAGAGTTCATTGGGAAATAACGTTCTGGAAGGAATACGTCACATGACCAATTCGCAATTATGCTCTAACTATTTGAACCACTGTATATGGCCGAACTTTAACAATAAAATATGGGAACGTAAATATTATTTTTAAAGCAAAAAATGGTTTTTAAAAAAAACTAAATATCCTGGCCAGCAGTCAGGAAAAGTGGATAGATCTGACAAATTTGACCATGAACTAGTCAATATGGCAACACGTCTACTAGACAAGAATGAGATATGTCCCAGTTTTCACAAAATATAATATGCTTTAGTTTCGTACAAAATGTCATACGAATTCTTACACAGTTTTATGCGCCTTAGTTTCGCATAAAATGTTGTATGATTACAATCTATTTTTTTTTTTTTTTGCAACAGTGATGGATAAAAAACCACCAGTGGGTCAAATCGTACCCACTATGTAATTTTTTTATACCCCGTCAAACTGATCAAAACATAATATATGCACTCATTCCAGAGCTCAGGAAACAGTACTTGGAACAGCAGGAGACTGAAAAGGAAGCTTTTTTGATCCAATCTTCTTCTTCTTTCCTTCCTCTTTTACCCTTTACGAGTGTCGAGGGAGATACAATGTTCTAGTTCTCGCTTTTCTAGCAGCTTCAGATAATGTTATTTGTTGTTCATGTAATGTCTCTTTGATGTTGTCGATCCAACGTACTCTAGGTCTACCCTTGGCACTTCTTTCTGCTTCTTCTCTCTTCGTATATGCTTTATAAACTAATGAATCACACGGCATTTTGTCCAATGCACACTCACTTCAGTCGATCCAAAGGGTTACATATCTTTTCTTCATATACATGTGAGAGTTAGACTTTAACATTTATCAGTTACAGTCTTGTTGGCACATTGGAATCATCCTTCTAAAGTGACGCAATGTGACTTTTCGGTGTTTTTTGTGTGTGGCTGTCAACAAAAAGTTTGCACAATGTGGACAATTTAGTACCATTTTTGGCCAGCGAATAGCAGTTAAGTGTAATCTGATGATTTACGCTGTAAACAGGACAATGAAAATACACCCCCTTTCAATGACATCACGTTGAGAAAATATATTTCATTTCTTCTTCTTCTGCGTTCGTTCTCAAACTCCTGCAGATTAGCAGGATGTAATCCGGAGAACGCAATGCGTTGTGTCATGGTTTACGGCATTGCTGCGATATCTGCGCCTTTCGGCATGACACATCCGACTTCAGTATGGCTTTGGGTCACTGCCCCTATATGGGATGGGACAGTCAACTCCATCCTATAACCTCCTTAATCACCTTTTACGACATGCGTGGAAGGTCAACAGTGTTGCTTTTCTTTGCTCACCTTTCGGGCCCCGGCAACATACAAGCGATATATTTCATTTAAAATTCAGTGAACATCGACTTTACAGACACCCTAAACATTTTTTAGAAACATGGCACAATGATGAAAGGGCTAATATAATTAACAACTCCACCGAAGACGGATGTGCTGGGCCATTGGCGCAAATAAAACGGCAACACAACGCATTTCCATTCTCTGGACTACGTCCTGCTGGAAATCTACTACAAGAGAGATCCAGCGGGAGTTTGAGAATTAAGACTGAAGAAAAAGAATAATAATTAACAAGAAAATGCATACATACCTTTAATATAAAACTTGATGGCCTCGTTCATTGCCTCCGCCATGTGGCATTTTGAATCTGCGTACAACGTCACTAAATGATGATGTTTCAAGAACTGAGAAGACGTAACATTATCCGTAGCCAACGCGATTGCGGGAGAGACCTGCTGAATGCTGAACATAAAGTCAGTCGATTTCGGTAGCAAAACTAAAATATAAACCGGAATTTTAGAACTGCGTTTCTTTGGGTCTTTCGATGTTGGTGACATTGTCATCAATCGCGAGGAAGATAAAATATCGATGATATTAACACCTCGAATATTTGGTACAGGTAACTCGAGATTATATTCTTCTGTAAAAGGTATATCAGGTGCGATTTCAAATTCAGATAACTTCGGTAAATTACGTTCTGATGTAAAAAGCGAAGATTTTGTGGTCCTTAGTCCGTGACATATTACAAGAAGTTGGAATATTGATGATACACCTGGGAACATTTTAAGATATCCTGTTATCATTTTTCTTTCAGCCGGACAACGACAGTCATTACTTGTTGATATACCCCACAGCTGACACTTTTCCTGAGTGTTACAGGCGCTGACTCTTTTCTTGGCTTTTTCTTGAGTTTTTATTGTGTTCTTCTCCTTGTCTTCAGTACCAGTAACCTAACTTCTGAAATAAAATAAGAGAAATTTATATAACATATTTCAAATGTAAAAATAATATTTAAAAACGACTCTTCTTTTTCTGAGATCAATTGTTCCACATCCAGTCCAATATTGGTAATGTCTATAGCGGATTGATTTAGCTCATCTTGTGTTCTGCATATTGCACAATAATTGATGACGCTAAAATAATGATACTACACAACCCTTGATGATGCTTCTATATTATTCTACACACACTTGATGACGCTTCTATACTGATACTACACAAGAAATTATGACACTTCTATACTGATTCTACACAAGAAATTATGACACTTCTATACTGATTCTACACAAGAAATTATGACACTTCTATACTGATTCTACACAAGAAATTATGACACTTCTATACTGATTCTACACAAGAAATTATGACACTTCTATACTGATTCTACACAAGAAATTATGACACTTCTATACTGATTCTACACAAGAAATTATGACACTTCTATACTGATTATACACACACTTGATGACGCTTCTATACTGATTCTACACAAGAAATTATGACGCTTCTATACTGATTCTACACAAGAAATTATGACACTTCTATACTGATTCTACACAAGAAATTATGACACTTCTATACTGATTATACACACACTTGATGACGCTTCTATACTGATTCTACACAAGAAATTATGACACTTCTATACTGATTCTACACACACTTGATGACGCTTCTATACTGATTCTACACAAGAAATTATGACACTTCTATACTGATTCTACACACACTTGATGACGCTTCTATACTGATTCTACACAAGAAATTATGACACTTCTATACTGATTCTACACACACTTGATGACGCTTCTATACTGATTCTACACAAGAAATTATGACACTTCTATACTGATTCTACACACACTTGATGACGCTTCTATACTGATTCTACACAAGAAATTATGACACTTCTATACTGATTCTACACACACTTGATGACGCTTCTATACTGATTCTACACAAGAAATTATGACACTTCTATACTGATTCTACACACACTTGATGACGCTTCTATACTGATTCTACACAAGAAATTATGACACTTCTATACTGATTCTACACACACTTGATGACGCTTCTATACTGATTCTACACAAGAAATTATGACACTTCTATACTGATTATACACACACTTGATGACGCTTCTATACTGATTCTACACAAGATATTATTATTTGTTGAAGACCTTACTTGAGTAAGTCGAGGGGAGGTGAGAAAAAGGTGGTCAAAGAATAAAAGTAGGAGAGAAACATCACGAGATGGACAGGCTACAGCCTAACATACTGCACCACCAAAGTAATTCAACATAATCTATTCATTGCTCAGTAATTAACGTATTCGGAGCGACAATGACGACAAGAACAGCAACACTAAACGTCTGCGGACTAGGTCACAAGCCCACGGAACTAATAGTAATGTTGAAAATTTAAAACATAGAAATTCATAGAAAAAACATAGAACATATGCATTTCCGACGTCAGGAAAAAAGGAAACAACATTCAAAAAAGAATTACACAACAATGTTTTTATATGGAGGCGGCGTAAATAAGAACTCCCGATCACGATGTCTGTCAAGAGACCGATGGTAAACATTTGTCATGACAAACTCTGCCAGACATGGGCGCTGACAGCAGCGCAGCAGAGAAAACTTAAAACATTTAAGATGAAATGCCTGATGAAATGCCTGATGAAATGCCTGATGAAATGACAATTACTAATGCACATAGTCACAAGAGTGACCAAATCTTAGCCGTGACTAAAATAAAAAAATTAACGAAATCAGGAGAAGAATCGGAATAAGACCAAGCACAGAATACATCGAAAAACAACAAATAAAATGGTTTGGACACCTTATGAGATTGTATCATAACCAACTACCAACAAGAACATATAACATAAGTAGATCCGGATACAAAACCAGAGGAAGACATAGAAGAGGATGGATAGATAATATCAAGACATGGCATGTGACGTATTCCTTCCAGAACGTTGTCTTCCCAATGAACTCTCTGAACCCCTCTCTCTCTTAGGCGGTGCGGCTTGCATTTTCCAGCGATGTATTCACGTTATCTTTAATGTTGTCATTCCGTCTTCTTCTTGATCTCCCCTTTCTCCTCTTCTCATGTGCTCTTCCCTCCATTATTTGTCTTTCTAAACAGTAAATCAAGACAACACTGAACAAATATGAATTAAACACAGACAAAGAAATGCATCTGGCCTTTGATAGACAGCTAAATCTCCAAATCACCACCCCAACGATTAAAGGCAAGCGTGGATATTCTGACCATTATCCACCTGGTAATAGATAATAAACAACTAAGACAATGTACAGGGTTTGTTGAAGGTCCGTTACATCCAACTTTCGTTGCGGAGACAGCACTACTGATGATGATAATTTAACTATAGTTCCTAGTTAAAGCACACAGTGGATTTAATAGATTCATCTTAAGTCGTACTGTTACACCACTGCTACACATTATCAGACGAATTTATCATCCGCTTCATTTCCTAGAATCTTATAATTTTCAAATGACTTCCCTAGCATTAATTTTATTTGTTATGTTGTCTTGCGGGCTTGTTCTGTGAGTAAATCACCAGATATTAACGTTTACATCGCAAGCCTGAAGGATATCTCGATACACACACGATAGTTGATAGAATTTGTTGAATCAATCAAACTAAACTTTTATTTGAAATAAAGCAATAAAAGTTGGTCGCGTATCTGGGGTTTACGTGTCAGAATGGTTAATGCTTTTACGTTGTATAGAGAGTACAGAAGTAATGGTTATTTCAAAGAAACAAAATAATACACCTTACAAGATCAAAGTAAATGATATTGTATTAAAACAGGTCCACCAATTCAAATATCTAGGTACAACGATTACAGCAGATGAAAGAAGTCAAACAGAAAAAAGATGCAGAATAGGACAGGCAAAAACAACATTCAGAAAAAAGAAAAATATACCGTGTAATATGACCTTGTCATTAGAGGTGAGAAAAAGAGTTCTGCGGTGCTATATAACCCCTATACTATACCCCAAAGTTATATAACCCCTATACTATACCCCTATACTATATAACCCCTATACTATATAACCCCTATACTATACCCCAAAGTTATAGCTATGTTGAAATTTGTTTCATGTTTACCTGAATATATATGTATGCACCCTCTGTGGTTGGGAGGGAGCCAGAGATGTAATGTGCAGCACTGGGGAGGATAAAACTGACATTACTGTTTTTCCTATGGCTGAAACCCATCATAGAGGCACAGTAACTCCGGACGTGACAATTCTTTTGACTTGAACATTTGATTGCATGCCTGGAGCAATAGAGAAGTTCGGCATAACCAGTAGTCAATTGGTGGCGGGGAATGAGCACAGTGAACCCTATCTTGGCTACAGTAACTAGGAGCAGTGCATAGATTGAAACCTACCTTCCTGGAAGTGTGATAGTTATTCTCTGGTTCTATCCCGGGGTGGGCCGAAAAAACCCACAGACTTCCCAGCCATTTGATGGCATTAGGTCAAAGGGCATGAGCCCATGGACCGCTAGATCAGCAACCAACCAACCAAAGGTCTTAAGAATATGATAGACAACAACAGCAGACGTTCACAAAGACCTGAACATAGAAGATTGGCTCATCAAAACTACTTTTAGACACGCATCATTAAATGACATATTCTTCCAAAACGTGGTCTTCCATATTGATCTCTTGAATTCTCCGCGGTCTTGATCAAGCCGTACCGTCTCTTTTAGTGACATGTGCAAGTATTCCTGAACGTTTTTTGTCCAACGGCGTTTTGGGCGACCTTTACCCCTGTTACCTTCTATCATCCCCTCCAATAACACTCCATGACGTCGTTCACCACATCCATAAAGAATTTCCTGGCATTTTACTCCCGTAGTTTGCCGTTGCTTCAACGCAGAAAACGCGAGCTAACATATTTTGGACATATAAAGAGACACAATGATTTAGAAAGATCGATCTTGAAGAGGGAAAAGTTCCAGGTAAGAGAACAACAGGCAAACCAAGGCTATGATAGACACATAATATTGAAGATCTTCTGAACATGACATTGGAAGAGACGGCGACTTGCACTGAACTGAAAAGCATACAGAGTGGCAACAAGGACAACGTTCTGTAATTGACACATAAACTTTGATGAGTCCGGAGAACGTATTGCGTTGTGCGATGGTTTGCAGCTTTGTTGTGATATCTGCTCCTTTCAGCCTAACACATCCGACTTCAGTATAGCTTCTGGTCACTTAGACCCAATACGGGATATGACAGCACCAACTCCACCCCCATAACCTCCTTAATCACCTCTTATGACATGCATAGACAATTAGCGGTGTTGCTATTCTTTCCTTCTCTATCGGAACCCGACATCAGACGGGCGAAACACTTCTATATTTTATAACAATATAATCTTGTCTTTAGTACACTCAATTCTCAAATCGCACTTCGCCCCCTTCGAGATCACATCCCGCGTCTCCACCCCTAGTGTGAGATTCGTTGTTTTACTTCACCCCCACCACCACCCCACCTCTCAGCTACTTCTACATCTTTAATATTGTACTGATCCTCCGCCATTATTTCGATACAGCTGGATTGACTTAATAAAAATCCTAAGACAAATAATCCCATATAAATCCTGTGAGTGAGTACAAACGCCGAAGACAGCACAAATCAATAAACAACTTCTATCGAACTCTCTCTCTCTCTCTCCCTGTCTCTCTTGCTCTCTCCTCGATTCCCGGAAATATATTACATATAATATCCGTTATACTATATATTCTTTATATTATATTCGTCTGGACTTGTCTATATTAATTTTTTTTAAATAAGGGAATCTTGCCGAAGACTAATGTGTCGAGCCAACGGTGCAAATAATACGGCGACACAAGATATTTCTGTTGTCTGGACTAAATCTCGCTGGGAATCTGTATCAGGTTTCACTATCTTTTCCCTCATTCTTCTTCTTCTTCTGCGTTCGTTCTTAAACTCCTGTAAATTAGCAGGATGTAGTCCGGAGAACGGAATACGTTGTGTCATGGTTTACAGCATTGCTGCGATATGTGCGCCTTTCGGCCTGACACATCCGACTTCAGCATGGCTTATGATCACTTACCCTATATGGGATCGGACAGCCAACTCCATCCCATAACCTCCTTAGTCGCCTTTTACGACATGCGTGGAAGGTAAACAGTGTTGCTATTCTTTGCTCCCCTTTCAGGCCCCGGCAACACACGGGGGTTTGCCCTCAAACATATGTAATTATCTGATTACCGTTGAACGTAATAACGCAATTTGTAACATATCATGTTATATTTGGTTAAACCCAATAAATATATACTTTATATTTGTGTATCACGTTCAACCTAATAGATATATACTTTATATTTGCGTATCATGTTCAACCTAATAGATATATACTTTATATTTGTGTATCATGTTCAACCTAATAGATATATACTTTATATTTGCGTATCACGTTCAACCTAATAAATATATACTTTATATTTCTGCATCATGTTCAGATTCTATACTTTCATTACTGCGTGTTTTCCTGTTAATGAGTGCGGGGAGGCTTTTTGGCAGTGAAATCTTTTTGACCGCTTTGTTATAGCTATCGTCGCAACGTGTACAGGGAGAATTTGTTTTGCGCCTCCGAAAGACAAACATCCTTGTCTAATTGTCGATTTAACGCGGGACGCCACGGTTCTGATGTCAGGGTTCCAGCCATGCAACAACGCGCTTCTTTAGTTTCTATAAAAGAATGAAATCCTTTGACTTTTATAGGTTTTACTACCTCCTGGATAGTTATTACCTTCTACCTCCTGGATAGTTATTACCTTCTACCTGCCGGATAGTTATTAGTTTCTATCTGCAGGATAGTTATTACCTTCTACCTCCTGGATAGTTATTACCTTCTACCTGCCGGATAGTTATTACCTTCTATCTGCTGGATAGTTATTAGTTTCTATCTGCTGGATAGTTATTAGTTTCTATCTGCTGGATAGTTATTAGTTTCTATCTGCTGGATAGTTATTAGTTTATATCTGCTGGATAGTTATTAGTTTCTATCTGCTGGATAGTTATTAGTTTCTATCTGCTGGATAGTTATTAGTTTCTATCTGCTGGATAGTTATTAGTTTCTATCTGCTGGATAGTTATTAGTTTATATCTGCTGGATATTTATTAGTTTCTATCTGCTGGATAGTTATTAGTTTATATCTACTGGATAGTTATTAGTTTCTATCTGCTGGATAGTTATTAGTTTATATCTGCTGGATAGTTATTAGTTTATATCTACTGGATAGTTATTACCTTCTATCTGCTGGATAGTTATTAGTTTCTATCTGCTGGATAGTTATTAGTTTATATCTACTGGATAGTTATTAGTTTCTATCGGCTGGATAGTTATTACCTTCTACCTGCTGGATAATTTCTACCGTGTATCATTCTATCTGCTAGATAGTTATTAGTTCCTGTCTGTTTGATAGTTTTTGGCTTCTACCTACTTGATAATTATTAGTTTCTATCTGCTGGATAGTTATAGTGCTGTATAGTAAGGCAAAAAAAGATTGTGCGATATTAATTTATTGTTCCATTTACTATTTTACAAATGTACAAATATTTGTATGAAATTGTTTAAAAAAAATTAAAACACGTGTACAGAACTATAGACACAAGCTGTAAGATTAGCCAAATATGTCGGCACTTCCGTTATGTTTCCTTAATCCTATTTGTCAGCACTCTAAAAATCAAGGGAAAGCAAACCATTCAACGGAATTAAAGAACATCAGTCAACAGACAAGCGTCAGAGATACAAATCATATTGAATAAATGAATGAAAGACAAGTCAACAGAAATAAGTCATAGACATAAATCATAATGGAGAAATGAATGAAAGAGAAGTCAATAGACAGGAGTCACAGACACAAATCACAAACGCGATCTCGCGCAAGTTCACACAAGAATCACAGAGAGACAAGAATTACTCAGATATTAAATATTACAAGTAAATTTCGTAGCAGACACTTCAATCTCCTCCACTTTCCTCCACTTTCTTCCACCTCGAACTCCCCAATACAACTACTAATAACTGAAATTAACCATCCATCATTTTCAGTACCCAATCCTCAAAACCCGATTTCTAATTCATTATCGAACTTTGACAACACTCCCACGCGAACTTTGACTACACTCCCAGACATATCACTTTTATGGTATGATGCTATTGTTTAACTACTAAATGTTCCGCCCCAGACACATTCCTTGACCTAACATATATTACATCATAATCTTTGAAGCTCATAAGCACCAACGTAGTGTAATATCCTTCTAAAATACGTGTTATTCTCGTGTATCATTCCTGCATAACTTTGTATTATTGCTGTGTATCATTCCTTCATAAATTTGTATTATTCTCGTGTATCATTCCTTCATAAATTTGTGTTATTCTCGTGTATCATTCCTTCATAAATTTGTATTATTCTCGTGTATCATTCCTTCATAAATTTGTGTTATTCTCGTGTATCATTCCTTCATAAATTTGTGTTATTCTCGTGGATCATTCCTTCATAAATTTGTGTTATTCTCGTGTATCATTCCTTCATAAATTTGTGTTATTCTCGTGTATCATTCCTTCATAAATTTGTATTATTCTCGTGTATCATTCCTTCATAAATTTGTGTTATTCTCGTGTATCATTCCTTCATCATCATCATCAAGTGCCGTCTCCGCAACGAAGGTTGGCTGCAACGTATCTCCAACATCTCCTGTCTCTTGTCTTGGTGGTGCACTCTGCTAGACTGTAACCTGTCCATCGTGTAATGTTACTCTCCCACTTGTATCTCTGCCTACCTCTTGCTCGCTTCCCTTTGACTTTACCCTCAAGTAAGGTCTTCAATAGGGTGTCATGTCTTTTAATGTGTCCAAAGTATTTTATTTGCCTGATCTCTATTTCTCTTAGTAGTTCTTTCTTCATATTAAGTGTCTTTAGCACCTCTTTATTTGTTTTCTTCTCTTTCCATGATGTTCTCCCTATTCTTCTATATACCCACATTTCAAAGGCATCAATTTTGTCTTCTAATTGTTTATTTAGTGTCCATGTTTCTGAGCCATACATTAATATGGAATAGATGTAGCATTTTATAATCATTCCTTCATAATTGTGTGTTATTCTGGTGTATCATTCTTTCATAACTTTGTATTATTTTCATGTAATATTCTATCACAAATTAGTGATGTTCTCATGTTATTCCTACATAAATTAGTGTTACTCTTAGGTGTCGTTTGACGTTTCTCATCAACACGTTTTCATCACAATGAACTATCTAAATCCTTTTGTCTTGGCCGTGCGGCTTGCATTTTCCAAAGACGTATTCATGTTATCTTTAATGTCGTCAGTCCATCGTCTTCTTTGTCTGCCCTATCTCTAACACCAAGGTGCTCGTCCCTCTATTAAGTGTCTTTCTAAACAGTTATGTCTCTTTATATGACCAAACAGACGTAGTTTATTTTTTTTAATTGTGTTTAGTAACCAACACTCTGGAATCTTCAATGTGTTTATAATATCTGAGTTTCTGATTTTATCCTTCCATGATATTCTAAGTATCTTTCTGTAGCATTTCATCTCAAAGACCTTGATCTTCTTTGCAGCTGTTTCACTTAGGGTCCATGTTTCAGAGCTGTATGTTTTGCATCCGGGAAAAATTAAAGTTCTTAGCTTTAACACTTTCGCTTCTATTTTGTTAAATAGTAAAGTAAAGCCGTAGAAGATTGACTTCACTGTACTCGGTTTCCCATATGTACTCCGTCCCTCTCAAGGAACTCCGTCCCTCCCGAGTGTACCACTCATAGCACGTAACTCCGTAGCTTCAAGTGATAATCCACAGGGATCTCCGAAAAAAATCCACCTTATAAACAAGACGACACCAGCCGTATTCGAACCCGTGACCTCTTGAACACAAGGCGAACAGCTTAACCACTACGCTAGGGAGTTCCCCGAAAAAGTGCGTCAGCCGGGAATCGAACCCAGATCGACTGCTTGGAAGGCAACCATGCTAACCTTTACACCACCGACGCTACATAGATTTATTTTGTTGCTTTTCCATATGTTTTAAAATAGCCTTGTTTTACAAGATATCATTGCCAAACTTTTTTCTTATCTTGCCATGCTCTCTCTTGCTCCGTTAATATTTACTGTTCCTAACTATTCGAATTTATCCACACATTCTATCTCGGTATTATACGCGTATATTCTGATCTTTGAATATTGTGTTGCTATATCTGTTGACATTATTTTTGTTGTTTTTTTCTGTGTTTAAATATAAGTTTTGTGATTCGTTGTATTTCTTTGTGTTCTTGACTAGTTGTTCCAATCCCTTTATATCATTTGAAAGAAGCACAGTGTCGTAGGCGTAGCGTAATTCGGGGATTTCGAAACCACCTATGTTTAAAGCATGGTAGTCAGCGTTGTGTATGTCTTCTCTCACATTCCTCATTATATTTTCTGCGTAAATATTGAACAGGTATGGGGAGAGTGTGCATCGCTGCCTTACTCTGTACATTAAACAACTATGAGAGATCACCCTCTAACTTCACTGCAGCTTTTTGATCTTGGTGAAGTTCCTCTATTAGATGAATCAAATGTCTTTGGAAACCAATGCATTATCTCTCATAGTTTCTGGATAGTTATTTTTCATAACCTACTAGTTATCAATTGTTATACCATCACTGTGCTACAAATGTCAATCATGGTCTTTAACAGCTTCGCAGCAATGAAAAATCGTCACATGTGAAATGAAGTGTCTGAGGAAAGCTGCAATGGTTACCAAACTAGATAAAATAAGAAATGAAGAAATTAGGAAAAGAGTTGGTATAATATCATGTATCGAACATATTGAGAGACAGCAAGTAAAATGGTTCGGTCACCTTATGAGAATGAAGCCAAACCAAATAACAATAAGAGCACATAATACAAGAATATCAGGGCGTAAAGCCAAAGGTAGAGCCAAGAAAACGGTGGATAGAAAACATTAAGATAACCTTGAACAAACATGGACTAAATGCAACCTCGGTGACACATCTGGCCTTGAAACGACAGCTTAAAATACCACCCATACGCTTAACGGCAAGTGTGAATGCGATCAACAATCATTCACCTGGGGATAGACAATAGACCTACTAGTTTTAGTTATAGTCTGTCGTGTCTGATTGAAGCGATATATAAACCTGTGTTTTACGTAAGTGTAATTGTTGTTCCGTTTCACGCAGTTACCTTGTATTGATTGTCATAGTTTCTGGTGTTGGACGCAGGTGAATTGACATGTAACATATTCTGCCTAGAACGTTGTTTTCCCAATGAACTCTCTGAACCATTCTCTGTCTTGGCCGATGCTGCTTGCATTTTCCAACGACGAATTCGTGTTCTCTTGAGTGTTCTTTTTATGTATCATTTCTTCATATCTATGATATGCGAATGATGTTGAGTAGTCTATGAAGCACATGTGCAGGTCATTTGAGAATCCCTACACTTTTCTGTGATAAGCCTCATGTTAAGAATGTGGTCTCTTGTTCCTCTGCCTGATCTGAATCCGGCCTGTGTTTCGTTTATCTCCACCATTATTTTTAGTTTGATTCATTGCATTATGATATTTAGCATTATTTTACTTGATTTACATCATAAAGGCTTCTACATCACTAACAGCGCAGACTAGATATTTCTTCTTCTTCTACGTTCGTTCTCAAGCTCCTGCAGATTAGCAGGATGTAGTCCGGAGAACGGAATGCGTTGTGTCATGGTTTACAGCTTTGCTGAGATATCTGCACATTTCGACCTGACACATCCGACTTCAGCATGGCTTTGTGTCACTGACCCTATATGGAATGGGACAGCCAACTCCATCCCATAACCTCTTTAGTCGCCTTTTACGACATGCGTCGAAGGTAAACAGTGTTGCTATTCTTTGCTCTCCTTTCGGGCCCCGGCAACACACGGGCGAGACTAGATACTCTTAGATATTCGCCCTTTATAACGTTACGTGATATTGCAATATAATTTGTTACTCAAGAGATTTCTTTCACCTTGTCGACAAGTCTTTATAAACACCAGAAAGAGTGCCTGGTGTTGGATAGAACAGGAGAATAGTAATAAGTGATTCTTGAAGTGACATGATCATATTTATAGATTATTCTTGGTGTGACATATAGAAAGTAATAGGTGATTCTTGAAGTGACATGAACATATTTATAGATTATTCTTGGTGTGACATATAGAAAGTAATAAGTAATTCTTGAAGTGACATGAACATATTTATAGATTATTCTTGGTGTGACATATAGAAAGTAATAGGTGATTCTTGAAGTGACATGATCATATTTATAGATTATTCTTGGTGTGACATATAGAAAGAAATATGTGATTCTTGAAGTGACATGAACATATTTATAGATTATTCTTGGTGTGACATATAGAAAGTAATAGGTGATTCTTGAAGTGACATAAAGACCGTAATAAATCATTCTTGATGTGACATGTAGTTAGTAATACGTGATTCTTGATGTGACATGTAGTGAGTAAAACATGATTCTTGATGTGACATGAAGTGAGTAAAACATGATTCTTGATGTGACATGAAGTGAGTAAAACATGATTCTTGATGTGACATGAAGTGAGTAAAACATGATTCTTTATGCGACATAAAGACAGTAATAAATTAATATTGATGTGACATAAAGACAGCAAACATAAATTATTGATGTAAGGTGAAAAAACATAATGTGATTTTTTATGTGACAAGGCGAAATAATAAGGAAGAAATCTGGAAATCTGACGGATGATAATAAGTGGATAAAAAATGAAAAGATGGGGGCGGAGATAAAAATCATGTAATAAATATTAAATTACATTCACCTAAGGATATTACACGCTCCTTGCGAGTTTCATAAAGTTAGAGTTATGGATCTTCAACAACCAGATATAATGCTTTTATAACGTTATTAGTGGCGACGCTGGAGCCGGGAGATGGTTTCCACTTCCGGATAACATATTTTTCAGAAGTGTTTTCTTATAGAATTGCTATAAGCAACCAACGAGTTATGATTTAAGGGGTTTTTTTTGTTTGTTTGTTTATTTGTTTTTGTTGTTTTTGTTTTTGTGGGTGTTTAAGTAGAAAACGAAAAAAAATTCGAATACACACACACAAAATGGTTAAATTTCAGTTTAACAAATAGGACTAATACATAGATTCAACATTTCGACCACCAGGTTTTTGTCAAGATGAGGACAAACACAAAATGTGGAATTAGAGTAGAGAATTACTTCACTAAAGATAAGTGTGTATGCATCTATGTTACTATAGGAGAAATAGAGATAAGTAAAGAAGAGTGTCATGTGACGTATTCCTTCCAGAACGTTGTCTTCCCAATGAACTCTCTGAACCTCTCTCTGTCTTGGGCGATGTGGCTTGCATTTTCTAGCGATGTATTCATGTTATCTTTAATGTCGTCAGTCCATCGTCTTCTTGGTCTGCCCCCTTCTCCTCAGCCCATGTACTCTTCCCTCCATTATTTGTCTTTCTAAACAGTTATGTCTCTTTATATGACCAAACAGGCGTAGTTTTCTTTTTGTTATTGTGTTTAGTAACCAGCACTCTGGAATATTCAGTGTGTTTATAATATCTGAGTTTCTGATTTTATCCTTCCATGATATTCTAAGTATCTTCATGTAGCATTTCAGCTCGAAGGCGTTGATCGTCTTTGCCGCTGTTTTACTTAGGGTACATGTTTCACAGCCGTATGTTCCAACCGGAAAAATAAAAGTTCGTAACGTTAGCACTTTCGTTTCTATTTTGTTGTTTTTCCATATGTTTTTCAGACGTGTTATTTTGCAATATGCCATTGCCAGTCTCTTCCTTATTTATGCCATGCAGTCTCCTGCACCGTTGATGTTTGCTCCTAAGCATTCAAATTTATCCACACATTCTATCTCGGTATTGTCTATTCTGATTTTTGGTTGTTGTGTTGTTATATCTGTTTACATGATTTTTGTTTTCTGCGTGTTTAAATACAAATTTTGTGCTTCGCTATATTTCTTTGTTTTCTTGATTTGTTGTTCCAATCCTTTTATATCGAAAATGGCCGACTAGAACGAATGCGTTCTCTTTACGGTGCTCGATTAACGGTTGTTCCTTCCCGAAAGTAATGGCAACCTACGGGAATATTGTGCCTAGAAATTTCCAAAGAAGAGTACGATATAAATATAAGCTACACGTTAAAATTAGGTTTAAAAAAAACAAAAAAAACCTGTCAATACTGCATGTTACCAGTTCAGGCGTTGCAGGGAGGGGATTGAATAGCTTTGTGATAAAGGCCGCATGCTCTTGCTGTCGCCACGTCATGTACAGTGTGAGGTTTTTTATTTACCCTCCGACAGAAAAAAACCCAGTCCTTACCGGGGATCGAACTCTAGACCTCACTCGTGTGAGTAGCGTTCTAACCTCCCGGCCAATTAAAATAGGTGTGAATATGAGATGTTAGAGCGTTGGTCTCACACTAGTGAGGTCTAGAGTTCGATCCACGGTGAGGACTGGGATTTTTCTGAGAAACATGTACATTTTTTTCGGGTTTTTTTTTTTTTTGTTACAGTTAAGATGGCAGTCGATAGATATTGTCTTTTCTCTGCTTTTGCTGTGAGGCGTTGCAGGGTTGAATGAGAATCGGTATTTGAGCTATGGCACGATTTGTAGCTCAGAATGTTGGTAACTCCTTCAATCTATCTTTTTCTTGATCTTCCTCTGTATCTTGCTGTTTCCATTTTCATGTTGGATGCTCTTGCCGCTGGCCAATATAGGATCATTCTTATAAAGTGGCTGAACCATTTCAATCTCCGTTTTTCAATATATTTGACCACTGATGTTGTTCCAACAGTTCTTGTAATCTCTTCATTCCTCACTTGATCTCTTCTTGTTCTGTTTGCTGCTTTTCTTATACATCTCATTTCACACGTAGTAAGCTTTCTCTCTTGTTCTTTTATTAGTGTCCATGTCTGACATTTATAACACATTGTTGGTATGAAGATTGAGTTTGCTATTTTCGTTTGCTTTTCTTTGGGATAAATGTGTGTTTCAAAATTGGTGTAAGTTCATAATTGATATAGTTGACTTTTTGAATTCTTGTTTCGATCTCTATGTTCATTCTTCCGTCATCTGTAAAAATGCTCCAGAGATATTTAAATTCCTGCATGTATTTCATTTATTGATCATTTATTGATCATTTATTGATCATTTATTGATCATTTATTGATCATTTACTTTATGTTGATTGTATTAGGTTATCAGTAAATACTGTCCGGCTCTGTATCGATGTGGTACAGAGCGCGTCTGTGACGGCCAAGGTACCGAGTTCGATCCCCGCCACAGGCAATTATGCATCCGGACCGTTCAGAAAGCAATGGAATACTACTGAACGTATTTATATTGCTTAGAAAATTACCACAGTTAACAAATGCTGGGTTGATAGCTAAGTCCTGTAAAGGATATGCTACCAATTATCTGTAAATAGACATTATTTCTGTTTTTCTCTGTGTTCATCTTCGTGTTGTGATTGAGACAGTTTTCGTTGAGAAGGGTTATGTGCTCTTGCAGATTTTCACTGGAACTTTGGGGTAAGCACTGATCGTCAACAAAAGAAGAGTTTAGTTTGTGAATGTAAATGTGAAAATAAGTACGAGAATTAGGATTCACAAGTACATTTACAGTAGCTACTTACCTATCTTAGCGTGTAGCTTATATTTATGTTTATACTCTAATTTAGTTAGTTAGTTAGTTGGTTGGTTGGTTGGTTTTTTGGTTGTTTGGTTGGTTGGTTGTTGGTTGGTTGGTTGTTTAGTTGGTTGGCTAGGTGGCTGGTTATTTGGTTGGTTGGCTGGCTGGCTGGTTGGTTGGTTGGTTGTTTGGTTAATTAGTCCTCTAGGTCCAAAGACGTCACATAGGGCTAATGTCATAGATTTCCATGTCTCTTGTTTCATTGCAATTTGCTTTAGGTCTTCATAGTTTCTGATACCGATAGTGAAACGGTCTCTTGTAATAGTTCTACATAAAGTTTACTTTACTACCATCTATGTCTACATACTTTTTTTGTATATTGTAGTTTTTGTATATTCTAATTCCCTCTTGTGTGTGTGTCTTTATCTTGACTAAGACCTGATGATCGAAACGTTGAATCTGTGCATTCGTAAATATGAACAATTACCTTTCTTTGTTCTTTTAAAAAGTTTCATTTACCACGTAATATATAGTTTTGCTGAAAATGTTCTGTCATTTTCTGCATTTACATAAACCTGTGTATTTGGAGTGTTCACTTCTTCATATTTCTGTTTATTTATCACGATGTTGGTCTGTACCTCTATTTTTCTGTTGTTAACCAAGATCCTTCTCTTGTCTGTGTTTATTTCCATTCCGTACGTGCTGGTAATTATTTTCAACTTTGATTTTATCTCTTGTATTTCTTACCTAATGCCCGATCTGACGTTACATAGATCCGCACTAAAAGCTCACATTTCATATGACCTAGTTGTTCGGTGTTGCCTGGGCCAGAAATTGGAGGAAAGAATAGCATCACTTTTTACATTCATGCATTTCGTAAGGTGCACCTAGAAAGGTTTTGGGGTGGAGATGGATATCCTATCTCATTGGGTCAACTTAACCAGAAGCCATACTCGACTCGGATGTGTCATTCTAAAGGCTCATATATTGTATCCAAACTGTAAACCATGTAACAGTGCATTTCGTTCTTTGGACTGCATCCTGTTAATCTGTTGGAATACGAGAACGAACGCAGAAGAAGGAGAAGATATGACGTAGTGTCGCCACAATGTAAATTAGTACACAGCGATTTCATAGACACTCATTATAAATAATATTCATACAACAAAGCCAACGTTTCGGTAACAAGTTTATGCGTATCTTTCATTTACGAACAATTAATAGTTCTTACTATATTAACTTTTACTGATAACACTTTACTACCTATCACTTTTCATATTTATTTATCTTAATGTCATGACGTAACCCTCAAATATTTGTCGATTTTCTCGATTTTTTAAAATTATTTAATACTGTCAAGTAAACCGTTGTATGGTTTATTCTATTGATACCTTTTTCACTTCATTTTTATCACGTATAAACATTTGATAGAGTGTACCATTATCGAACTTCAGCTGTGAATAGCTCTGGGGGAAAAAAGGGTGGAAAAAAAATAGATTTCCATCAGATATTTGCAACTAGCATCCAATTACTAACCGCAATGTTTTTTGGGTAGTTTTAGTTAGCACAAACTTCATTTACAGAAAGAGCTAATGGATGTAATTTAATTACATTTAATGTTCGATGAGGAAGCTTTATATAGAAATCGATATGGAATGCACAAACAGGGGAAACAATACCAAAACTAAACAGCGAATAGGTGGTACCGCGGTAAAACGTATTCGGTTAAGATATTACGCCATTTCGGCAAAACCTCGTAAGAAAAAAACATATATATATATATATATATATATATATATATATATAACGAAAACAAATAGTGTCAATTAGACACAGAAAACAAAGAGAAGAAAACAAATAAAGAGGTGCTAAAGACACTTAATATGAAGAAAGAACTACTAAGAGAAATAAAGATCAGGCAAATAAAATACTTTGGACACATTAAAAGACATGACACCTTATTGAAGACCTTACTCGAGGGTAAAGTCAAAGGGAAGCGAGCAAGAGGTAGACAGAGATACAATTGGGAGAGTAACATCACACGATGGACAGGTTAGTCTAGCAGAGTGCACCACCAAGACAAGAGACAGGAAATGCTGGAGATACGTTGCAGCCAACCTTGTTGCGGAGACGTCACTTAATGATGACATATATATATCGATATATATATATATAAAATACCCGGCGTTGCCCGAGCGAGAATATACCTAACGAAACATAGAAGAGATGTTCAACATCTCTATTGAACGAACACTGATCATCGGTGCAAGAGTCCGACGCACTATCCAGACCGTATGTTCGATTGCTAGAAATTGTGTATTTACAATTGTGTATTTACAATTGTGTAATTGTGTAGAAGGTGCGTAATCTGGCATTTCTAGTTGTGCACATTAAGCGTTCGGAAGACAGATGTGAAATCGAAATGGTTCATTTTATAGATTTAAATATCAAAATAAATAGCAGAAACACCGCAGACACAATAGATAACATGATAATACATTTGAGACTTTGATTAAAAAAAGGTAAACGCCGATAAAAATGAAATTACACAAATATCTATTACTCAATTGGCCTACCCGTAATCGACAAATGTTTACATTCCTTAGAACATTGCGCAATAGGTCAGAGGTTAATAGATCACTGAGTTTTTTCCACATATATTTTTTCCACATATGTGCACTATTTCCACATATTTTACAGGTTTCGTCACATTTTCACATATTTTCACATTTTTTTTATTTCCACTTATTTCCCCATATTTTCATACCATTTTCATATATTTCCACACAATTTCATAATGCAATAAAGTAGGTTTTTTTGTCTATTTATTTACCTTGCCTTCGAGTAAAGCTAGAATTATCTGTGACTTTTCCAACTTCTGTCACCGTGTCAGGTCAGAATTTCCCCCTGCTCTTCCCTCCAGCCCTTTTCATGTTTGTTCCATTATTGCTCAAAATTCATTTCCTTATGTTAGTACTGGTTTTTATATAGCCGTGAAGAACTCTTTGGCTTCTAGAAATGACTTATTTCATGTAACATTCCTTTTCATCGAGAGTTTAGTTTCCCTAGCATATTCGATTCTTTATTTCTGAATTACGAATCTGCATACATTATTGCAGTTTCTCCTCAAAGTTGTGGACCGTGGAGCGGTGATAGTCCGCGAGCAATCAGTAATTGGCCCGCAAGTCATCTGTAGAAGTCCTTACATACCATCAACCATCAGTTCCCATGTTGGTCGCTCGCTAATTGGAAAAAAAATTGTCGGTCCGCGGAAGTGGAAAGTATGTAAAAACACTGTAATAGTAAACATTCATCTTTCCTTACTGGCAAACAGCGCAGATACTAAGATTTGTAGTGCCTTTATCAATCCCCGCCATCCCTCTTACATAAAATAACTGCATTTAGTTGAAGCGTCATTTGTTATTGTTTTTGGCACTTCCACTTTGGGAGACAGCCACTGATCATCGCTGCTGATATATCGTGAAAAACAGCAACATAATGATAGTGTCTCGTCACTTATAATGGCTGCACAAATGTGAAGTGGCACATACAACTTTCAAGCCGACAGAAGTGGTTCACAACTCTTTTCCCCATTGGCCACAATTTTAATCTAAATAAATCTTAGAATCATGATTATTATTGGTGAAATTGTTCATGTGAGGTCACATATTGCTTACTAACTTATTCATGTCCGACTCTGTGGCGGAACGGTACAAAGCGCGACTTTGACAGCTAAGGTGCATGTTTAAAACGTCGCCGCAGGGGATTGTACATCGGGACAGTTCGGAAAATATAATTAATCAATCTGTCAGAGGATGTTACATGTTTCCACTTCGTAAAATAACCATGAAAGAGAACTTTTTAGCGCAAAAAATAGTGGTCGTCGCAGATCTGGTAATTCAGTCACCACGACCACCTATGATTACTAATCACTTGTTGATCAGTTCTGTCGTTCTTAAGCTCCCGATAGATTTCTATTTTCACATTACAACAATCTTCGAGTAGGATGTAGTCCAGAGAACAGGGACAAGTTGTACCACCGTTTTATTTATTTCAATAGCTCTAGACATTCGAATTCGGTGCTAAAGATATAATATTTTAATATCTACACAAAAAATATCTTTAAAAATATAGGAGAAATACCAGCATTCAAGATTAATTGGAAAATAATAAACAACATTAGATATGCAGATGACACTGTTCTTTTAGCAGAAAGTGAACATGAACTACAAAGACTAATAGATCAAGTCAATAAATCAAGTAATGAATATGGACTGGATATAAATATCCAAAAAACAAAAACCATGATAATTAGCAAAGACACAGAAGAACAAGAGCTAAACATAATCATACATGGAGAGAAACTACAATAAGTACAACAGTATCAATATCTTGGACACATAGTCATAAATGATGGCAGATGTGAAACAGAAGTTAAAAGGAGAATAGGAATGGTTAAAAGCACCTTCAATGACATGAGGAAAATATTAATATCTAAACAAATTACAAACAAGTTAAAAATGAGAATTATAAAATGCTACATCTATTCCATATTAATGTATGGCTCAGAAACATGGACACTAAATAAACAATTAGACGACAAAATTGATGCCTTTGAGATGTGGGTATATAGAAGAATAGGGAGAACATCATGGAAAGAGAAGAAAACAAATAAAGTGGTGCTAAAGACACTTAATATGAAGAAATAATTACTAAAAGAAATAAAGATCAGGCAAATAAAATACTTTGGACACATTAAAAGACATGACACCTTATTGAAGACCTTACTTGAGGGTAAAGTCAAAGAGAAGCGAGCAAGAGGTAGGTAGAGATACAAGTGGGAGAGTAACATCACACGAAGGACAGGTTACAGTCTAGCAGAGTGCACCACCAAGACAAGAGACATGAGATGTTGGAGATACGTTGCAGCCAACCTTCGTTGCTAAGTTGCGGAGACGGCACTTAATGATGATGATGATGTTAAGGAGATAGTGACTATGTGTCTAAACAACACACACGAGCTACATGACATTGGAGATAATAATGACGGAAAGATGGACAGAGAGATAGAAGCGGAGGACAGATTAGGAGATGGATGGACAGATTAGTTAGTCTAGTAGCAATAGTAAATTATCCCATTGTTATCGTTTATCCGTTCCCACCGAAGATGGATGTGTTGGGCCATTGGCGTAAATAAAACGGCGAAACAACGCATTTTCATTCTCTGGACTACATCCTGCTGGAAATCTAGTAGGATCATGGTCCTGCTATAAGGGAGTTTGCTATAAGGCAGCGGGAGTTTGAGAATGAACGCTGAAGAAGAAGAAGAAGTTTATCCGTTCAGAAGACATTGAAAACCTACTGAACGTGAAATATTGCCTAGAAAATAGCACATCATCATCAGATGTCATGTCAACTGGCGTAGGCGAGCATGGATATCCAAAACAATATATTTCAAGCATCTTTTATCAGCATCGATGTTAACTCTTATCTATGCCACGGTGTCAGACATTGTTGTTAACTCTTAGCTATGCCACGTTGTCAGATATCGTTGTTAACTTTTAGCTATGCCACGTTGTCAGACATCGTTGGTAACTTTTAGCTATGCCACGGTGTCAGATATCGTTGTTAACTCTTATCTATGCCACGGTGTCAGACATCGTTAACTCTTAGCTATGCCACAGTGTCAGATATCGTTGTTAACTCTTATCTATGCCACGTTGTCAGATATCGTTGGTAACTCTTAGCTATGCCACGTTGTCAGATATCGTTGTTAACTTTTAGCTATGCCACGTTGTCAGATATCGTTGTTAACTTTTAGCTATGCCACGTTGTCAGACATCGTTGTTAACTCTTATCTATGCCACGTTGTCAGACATCGTTGTTAACTCTTATCTATGCCACGTTGTCAGACATCGTTAACTCTTATCTATGCCACAGTGTCAGACTATCTAATATAAAAATAGTAATTATAGCAAAAAAATTCAGCTTTAGTATTTAATAACAAGCTCGACAGACAGATTGAAGAAGGTGCCAAAAGGTCAATTCTGTGAATTACCAGCTGTCCCCAATACACCCATCAATCAGCATGGCTACAAAATGACAATTGATAAACAGTATTTGTATACCAACTCTGTGTTACCAATGTCAAACATGGCCCTTGGTAAAGACACTAGAGAAAAAGATCACAGTTTGGGAAATGAGATGTTTGAGGAAATCTACAAATGTCACGAGAAGAGACCGCCGGAGAAATGACTATATCAGGAAAGAAGTAAAGACTATCTCAAGTCAAGACTACATCTAGAGGCAGCAAACCAGATGGTTTGGTCACGTCATGAGAATGGAACCTGCGCAACCAGCCCTTCGTGTATACATCAGCAGAAGACCGGGATACAAGGCACGAGGAAGACCAAGAACTAGATGGGCAGAAACAATCGAAGAAACATTAAATAGACACGGGCTTACCATAACCAATGCAACTCAGATGGCCAAAGATTTTTATTTAAAGCCGAATTGCCCACACGACGCTTAACGGCACAAATGGAAATGACAAGACATAAGGAGATAGATTGCGCTTCCGGTTGTGGAACCACTGGTGCTCTATATGACATTGATTGTGGAACCACTGTGCGCTATATGACATCGATTGTGGAACCACTGGTCCACTATATGACTTCGGTTGAGGAACCACTTGTGTGCTATGTGGCTTTGGTTGCGCAACCACTGGTGCGCTATGTGGCTTCGGTTCAGAAGCCACTGAACGATATTTTAAATAAATACAATGCGTATTTATTATTAATTTACCCGATGACCAGTAAACGACCTCACAAATAACACTTCAAATAAATAACGGACTAAACAGAAAAACGTCGTTTCAGTTAGAAGACCTTATCCATGAATACAACAGAAGCACTGACAAAGGACAATAAATAAGAATAAATTATGAAAAGTTAAAGCGGTGAATATATAATCTGTCTTCAGACACAATTACGACCAATACATGCTTGACCATTGGTTCCTTGATTCTAGCATCTTTTATTTTATATATGTTATTTGTATTCTTACCTCGACCAAAGAATCCTCGTGCCGTGAGTACATCCGCATCTGGATTCTCTCATTTGTTATAAGCTTGCATAATCACTTTTATATCACTCCGACAAATAGAACTGTGTCGCAGTAGTACCAGGAGACACGATGACAGTTTATATTTTTTTCAAAAAAAACAATCACGTAATATTTCTAGGAAAATGGTAATAAAGCTTTCCTGATACTAGATAACACACGTAATGACACACACAAATCGACGTTTCGACCAAAAGGCCTTTATCAAGACAGACAATTGGAACAAAATTAAAACATATAAAAGAAAGCAAACAGTAATAACATCGACGGTCACATTGATATGAGAAGTAATTGTTTGTTTCAATTGTCAGTCTTGATAAAGACCTTTTGGTCGAAACGTCGATTTGTGTGTGTCACTATGTGTGTTATCTAGTATCAGCAAAGCTTTATTACCCTTTCCCTGGATCTACCTGTTGGATTTCAGTTTTGCGCAGTAAGTAAAAGTTTTCGATTTTACGTAATATTTCTACCAATAAATATTTCTCTGTATATTTTTCTGTACAATGTTTCTAGTCGCATTTACAAATCTCATCTGTCGCTATTGACAGCATGAACAGCGAATTAAGCAACTAGAGAATTAAACTGCATGCATATAAACAGTACTCTACCCAGCACCACAACCTAAGTGTTCAAACAATTTTAGCGAATTATGTAACATTTCATCGGCAACTACACAATACAAACAAAAGTATGGCAATAAGAGGTGAATACCTTCAAATACCTCGGATCTAGTATATGCAGCGATGGTAAATGCAAAGCAGAACTAAAAATAAGGCTGGAGATGGCGTTAGCGTCCTTGTCAAGGCTAACTGTGATTTGGAAAAGCAACATCAGTGTTGGAGTGAAAATCACACTGTATAGGTCGCTGGTGCTTTCCGTTGTGTTGTATGGTTGTGAGAGTTGGACACTCACTGCGGACATGGAGAGAAGATTACAGGCTTTCGAGTATAAATGCTACAGAAGAATTCTACGAATTTCCTATAGGGAACATAAGACCAGTGTGTACGTAAGAAATAAAGTAGAGATGTGTGCAGGTGTCCAGGAGCCATTGCTTTCAATAGTGAAACGACGAAAACTAGCATGGTTCGGACATGTATTCAGGCACGATTCCTTGTCAAAAACAATACTGCAGGGAACTGTCGAGGGTGGAAGAAGCAGAGGAGGACAAATAAAGACAGGGACAGACAACATCACGGAATGGACAGGGCTAGATATTTCCACACTCATCCGCATCGCTGACGATAGAATTCGCTGGAGGACTCTGTGTGCTGAAGCTTCCAATGTGGTACCCTGAAGGGTTATGGGTTTTATTGATTGATATTGATTGATGGCAATAAAGGAAAGATAGAAAGGGGGATAGGAGTGAAGAAAGATAGACAGAGAAATGTTAGTGAAGGAAACATGGACAGAGAGAAATGTTAGTGAAGGAAATATGGTAGTGATACACCTATCGTGGCAATGAGGTTTCTCCTAGACCTACCGAGCATCAAATCAAAACATAAAATAGCTCAGGTTAAAGAATACTTCAAGGTCGCCAATAATGATCATCACCTCTTACACCAATCTCTAGACAACACAAAATAGAGACGTATCAAGAGAGGAAGGTCTTGGATGGCAGAAGCAGAAGATACCCTACTCAGAGTTTGTGAGCTGGAGGAAGTGGGAAAAGGCTGTGAATGGGTGACATTTTGGCAAAGAGAGCAAATTATTGACAACAGTGGGGATACAGATGGGAAGAGAGTGTCGCGACTGGGCTGCCAACAGAACAGAGGGAATGATCCAAGAACTCATACTGCAGCACTCGAAGCCACACGATACAATAATTTACACAGACGTCTCAGTAACACAAAAAACAAGCATGTGTGGTTGGGGTTTCGTGACCTACCAAAATGGCAAGAAATTAGCTGAGAAGTCAGCTGCCTACCCCACTACAACATCGATTATGAGAATGGAAATAGAAGCGGTGACAGCAGCCCTCACTTGGCTGGCGACGCAACCACCAACAGACTCAGTGATTCTATCTGACTCTCAAAGTATGCTGCGCAAGATAGAAATGTGTATGATAAGAACTCAATCGGTCACTCTTCTCGACAATGCGCAGAGCATTACATGGATTACTGTCCTGGCAATGCTGGGATCAGGGGAAACGAAAGAGTCGATGCGATGGCTGGTAAAGCTTTTGTGAACGGCACCGAGATAAGAAGAGACAACAGGATTGAATTGATTAGAACAGTCATGGATACCCTACGAGAAGACTAAGGGGAAGTCGAAAGTGACATTTTACATATTCAGAGAATGGTAGAAATGAAGGTGACTAGAGGTGATGGGAGAAATTGCTCCCTCTCCAGAAATATCCGAAGAACGCGTAATCAGCAACTGACTGTGACACTGAGCTTGTTTCTAATCAAGAATCATGTGAACGAAAGATGGACAGACAGATAAAACTGAAGGAATGTTGAATAAAGAGATGTTAATGAAAAAAAGATGGACAAAGAGTTGGTAGTGAAGGAACGATGGTAAGAGATAGAAAGAGTAATTCATTAATTTAGAGATACACGCTCCCATTGTCTCGAAATCTATTTAGGAATTCTTTTATCCCTGAAACAAATCAAACTGAATTTATCTATTCCTTATCATTTCCATTTTTAAAATTACTTTTTTTAAATTTTTATCAAAGTGTTATCAAAACACGGTCCTCACTTCAAAAATCATTCCAGACTCGTCGTCGCCTTCCTTCCGTCTATATTCATAATGTAGAAATGATTTAACAGCTGTTGGGAGGATGCATTATATTTCGCTGCATTTCAACTGCGCATCTAGGGGTCCATACATTTCCTAATTCCAGGAATATATTCCCAATATTTATGACACATTTTCTCATAGTCCCTGCATATCTATCACAAAGTATGCATAATTTTATTGGAGTGTACACGGGAAAGAACTTCCCGGGTGGATTATTGGCCTATTGCAGACGAAAATAACTATAATCAAGAGCCCATTTTCAGATTAATTCATCTTTGCATGTAAGGTTGAATGTAGCCAAGCTATGCCGTTCTTTTCTAGGATAAAACAAATCATTTCATTGACAAATTTCAGAAAATAAGACGAAATTAAATGAACTGCAAAAAAGTATTAAGCACAAATGTTAAATTCATGAAGTTGTATGGTTCAGACTTTGTTTCTTTTCGCTTTATACCCCTTTATGCCGTGCAACGTCAGGGGTAGAAGAGTTCTCTGGAGATGGTTTCTTTTTGTGCTTCCAATATGTTTGTTTTCGTTGGCTCTTTTATTTCTGTAAACCATCGTTTGCATGGTCTGCCCCTGTCTTTTTATCTATCGTATATATATATATTGTAATACTTTTTGAGGGGCACTGTCTGATGGTAGTCTGGAAGCATGTGAAAACCACTTAATCTGTTGTCTTCTGATGTAATCAAGAATTGGCATTATATTTTGTTAGTCTTCTGATGTTGTCGTTCCTAATTCTATCTCTTATTGTTACTCAGAGAATTATATGTAGACAAGTCATTTCTGTTGTAACAAGTTTTCTTTTGGGTTTTGTTGTTAGTGTCCACGTTTGACAGTTGTAGCAGAGTGATGGAATGATGATCGTTTTATATAGTGAAGTTTCGGTATTCATGCTCACATATTTGTTTATGAAAATAGGGGACTTTTGTCCTAAGATCTGGTATGCTATGTCGCATCTTCTTCTTCTTCTTGTCTTCCTCATTTACCCTTTACGGGTGTCGAGAGAGATACAATGTTCTTGTTCTCGCATTTCTGGCAGCTTCAGATAATGTTATTTGGTGTTCGTGTAATGTCTCTTTGATGTTGTCGATCCAGCGTACTCTAGGTCTACCCTTGGCTCTTCTTTCTGCTTCTCCTCTCTTCGTATATGCTTTATAAACTAATTAATCACACGGAATTCTTTCCAGATGACCAAACCATTGTATCTGTTGGTTTTGTATATATTTTAGAATTGATATGACACCCACTCTTTCTCTTATGACATCGTTTCTAATTCTGTGTCGTCTGGTCATTTCTGTGGCTTTTCTCAGACATCTCATCTCTGTTGTAACCAGTTGTCTCTTGTGTTTTGTTCTTAAGAACCATGTTTGACATTGATAGCACAGGGTTGGAATGAAGATACTTTGGATAAGATGTTTGTTTTTTTTGTTGACATTGGTAGCATCTTGTGTCGTTAACATCGCTGCTCGCCATTGTTGGAATGTTCTCCACATGAAATTTATTTTAGCGAATTACTTGTTATGAACAGAATAAATCATCAACCGACTCGCTAGGTCTGTCGTATAGTTCTCTTTATTCTGGACATAGACAAATCCTGAGGAATCACATATAATAGCCTAGTCCAGATGAAAACATGAAATACACATGCGAAAGATTGTTTACTACGCCATCTTGATCACGTCATATCATGGCGTATCAATGTAACATCTGTATCACGTCATATCCTGGCGTATCAATGTAACATCTGTATCACGTCATATCCTGGCGTATCAATGTAACATCTGTATCACATCATATCCTGGCGTATCAATGTATGTTGCATCAGTGTTGGATTTCTTTGTTGTGTTTTCCCCATTCGATGACCTGATGCTTCCGAGTTAAGTGAATTCGTTGACCTGTTTAAGTTGTTGGTCATCAATTAGAATAGTGGTGTTTCTGTTTTTGCGATTGACATTACCTCAGTTTTTTTTCTGTGTTTATCTTCATGTTAAAAACCCTACATGTTTTGTAAAACAAAATCTATTTATATTTTATTGTAGTTGTTCTTTTTTATGGTTCAGTAACATGGAGAATATCAAAGAGAACACAATCAGAATATATTGTTAGAGATGGGAGCTTGATTATAATATCACTTTCCCCATTTCGCGGTGATTGGATTACTAGAACCACGACTTTCTCTATTTGTTTATGGTTGAATGATCTAATATTATTAACCAAATTGGTCTAACGTTCGCTATTAAGAAAAGCATGCCTCACTATGAGAGATACATTTTACATAAACAACACTGAATAGAACATATGATTTCAATATTAGAACATATTATTTAAGAATAGAACATAGATTTTAATAATAGAACATATGATTTTAATATTAGAACATATTATTTAAGAATAGAACATAGATTTTAATAATAGAACATATGATTTTAATATTAGAACATATTATTTAAGAATAGAACATAGATTTTAATAATAGAACATATGATTTTAATATTAGAACATATTATTTAAGAATAGAACATAGATTTTAATTATAGAACATATGATTTTAATTATAGAATATATGATTTTAATAATAGAATATATGAATTTAAGAATAGAAGATACGATTTTATTAATAAAACATATGATTTGGAACATAGAATGGTGCGATGGCTTTGGCAATAAATAACACATGAAATAAACAAAACACGATAATGGAAGAGTGTAATGTAATGAATATTGAAGTTTTTATGAAGTAATTTATTTTTGGTTTGTGAAGACAGGAAGAGATGATAATGGTAGAGAAATGGACAGAAAGATAGAAGTGAAGGATATCTGGGTATCTAGTCATGTTGGGTGATATCGTGGTTGCTGGTGCGCCTCATGGCCTGGTATCTCCGACTCTAGCACCAGTGTTTGCTTGGGAAGGAAGGTATCCTGTTCAATGTCAGGGATAGCACTACCAATCGTATTGTCCAACCTCTATTCGCTTGACTAATCCCCATCTCCACTTTAAGGAGTTGGCCTCGATGGGGATTAGGGATTCATACAAAACATCTTTACACAAGTTTAACATACAGCAAGAAAAGAAGAAATAAAGTAGTAGTGTGTTAGAGACATTGGTGAAAGAAAGTTATAGAGAAAGAGAACGCTATACTAAATTGTGCAGTAAAGTGAGCAGTAGAAGGTTACACGGTAGGGACATTATATAATAAAGTAAGTGTACATAGGGAAATTATACAATAATGTAAGTGAACAGTTAGGAATTTATACGGTAGGGACATTACACAATAGGGATTATATTCTGTAGGGACATTATACAACATTGACATTATACTGTAGGGGTTAAAAATTATGCAGTAAAGAATTTGCACAGTTGGAAAATTCTACAATATAGAAATTGAAAAATGGGGACATTATACTTTAGGGAGATTATACTGTAGTAAATTGTACAATATAAGTAAATGAACAATTTGGAAAGTGAAAATTACAGAGTGAACTATAAAAAAAATAACAATGGAGAAAGAGAACTGAAAAATGAATGAGAGAAAGCGCGTGAGTGAGAGAACTAAATTAAACTATAGAACACGTTTGAGAAAGAACTAAAAAATGAACGAGAAAAAGCGCCGGAGGAAATATACAGCGAAAAGGGACAATCGAAAAATGAAACCGTGAAAAAAATCTTCAATATAAAAATAAAAATCTTAGTAAATACACCTTGCCAAGATTACAACCTACAACTTATGAAATCCCAGTCACCCGTTAATGAAATAGTCATGTGGACTCATCGATATCATTCTTCATAAGTGGAGCTATTTGACTTCTTATGTGATTTGCATTGATCATTTTGTGAATACTTTGTGCCGACAGCCAACGAAAATAACGGGAGAAGTCATACATCGTCACTTCTGCGGAATGATAAAACCACGAATCCCCTTTCCTGGACTGTTTAATTGACGAGGGACTCGGAGAAATCTCTCTATTAAAGATTTTAGTTATTTCCAGGGGCGTAGATACTTCTTCAGTAAATGGTAGGGGTTGTATGTTATTTCCAGGGGCGTAGATACTTCTTCAGTAAGTGGTAGGGGTTGTATGTTATTTCCAGGGGCGTAGATACTTCTTCAGTAAGTGGTAGGGGTTGTATGTTATTTCCAGGGGCGTAGATACTTCTTCAGTAAGTGGTAGGGGTTGTATGTTATTTCCAGGGGCGTAGATACTTCTTCAGTAAGTGGTAGGGGTTGTATGTTATTTCTAGGAGCGTAGATACTTCTTCAGTAAGATTCCACAATTTCATATATCACTGCACCATCGTCGTCTTGTGCGCCCTCTTCCCCTGTTGCTGTTAACACTGTCTTCAGATATTAATCTTTCTAAGCTGTTATGTCTCTTAATGTATCAAAAAAAACACAGTTTTCTTGTTAGAATATTGTTAAAAAGCCAGCCCTTTTCGACGTGTATTGATCCTAACATTCTTACCAACTTCAACATAAAAATAATTTAATGGATTATATTAATTTAAAATGGAGGCTGAGACAGTTAATTTTTCTTATGAGCCAAAACAAGATAAAGTATCTTTCAGTAAACCTTTCTTGTTCTGTTTTTTGTTGTTGTTTTTTTTAGTGGATGGCACGCACATAAAACACTACAGGAAGTCGATAGTGCGTGCGTGTAACATTCTTCATTTCATCTTGCCAGTTTGCAAATTTTTTTTAATTTAGTTGAAGAATTTTTACCAAAATTGTTTTTCTATCTATCTATTGTCATTTCCACCGTTGCCGTTAAGCGTCGTATGAGAAGTTGGGGTTTTCTGTCTTTGGTCATTTGAGTCGAATTGGCCATGGTCAGTCTATGTTTTGAAATCAAAGATTTGAAATGGGTGTGCTCGCAGACTGCGACACATGCATGTGTACTTAGAGACTCAATAAGCATGATTTTGAAAGTGCAGACGTGGTACATTCGGGAACAGTGGCTGGATGTGGTGAAGAATTCCTGTGTGCGGTAACTGACTATTGGTGTTTTTTTGTCGGGACATGCGGGAATCTGGGGTAATGAGAGCTCAGATAGTTTGGCTACACACGCTGCTGCAGCGGCTTGTTAGCGAAGCGATGGATCGAGCAGACATTTTGAACGCCCTACGGGAAAAGACACAAACAAATGACTGTATAAGTGACGATGACTCTTGTTCCATGACTAGAATAAGGGAGCTTAATTTGAAATGTGGTGTCGCTATAAAGGAGCGGTGTTATGTACAAGGAAAAATGATGGTCAATCAACGGCGTACAGGGACAGTCAGTCAACGTCTAATGGTGGATACACTAAAGGATACGAGAATACCGTTGAAACTGTGAGGGAATGCTGTGATTTACATGGAAGGGTCAGTCATCCGTCACCACCGATGCGCATTGGCCATTACTGTTAGATCAAAATGAAGAACAGTACACGAAGCTAGTGGTGCCTTTACCGCAACAACAAGCAGCCTAACAATGGAAGTATTCGCCGTAACGCAGGCACTTTACTGGCTAGAATCGCAAGCCTATTCTCATGCGTGCATTCTAAGTCACTCACTGCATATTATTCAGAAAGCCAAAACAGGGAATATACCAAAGGAATGTGCGAAGTCATTAGAGAAAGCTAAAATGAGGGCATCACTGCGAAAACGCACTCTTATTTTTGCCACCGGGCACGCGGGCGTGGAGGGAAACGAACGGGTCGATCAATTAGCTAGTCTTGACACCACAACAGACGGTCAGCCTATTGACCGAGCAGACATACCCATTGATCTTCGTGAGTCCTCACGATCAGAGGATTTTGAGATGAATGTGCATGAGTCAATATCGAGAATCTGAGAATTGGGAGTGAGGATGGGAGTGAGGATCGGAGTGAGGATCGGAGTGAGAATGGGAGTGAGGATGGGTGTAGCCTGTAGAGAACCCCTGACAAATATTTCAGAAAGAGCAGTGAACCATCAGCCGTTATACCCTGAGAGATTTACTGATGCGGAGATCGGAGCACCTATGGACGTGTCCGGTGTGCGAAAAGGATAATTAACAGACCTAATACCTAATACACTCCAGGAGAGATCTGAGCAGCTCTGGACTTGTCCGAGTGCAGTGACGATGATCCAAAGACTAACTAACTAACGAAGTCTGTGTATCTAAGGTTTCTTTGATTGTCTGCACCCATCTCGTTTAGTCATCTGCACCCATCTAGTCTTCCTCGTGCCTTGTAGCCCAATCTTCTGCTGATGTATTCACGAAGGGCTGATGCCTTGGTTCCATTCTCATAAGGTGGTCATACCACCTGCTTTTCTGTATCTTGATGTAGTCTTGAGGTGGGATAGTCTTTATTTCTTTGCTGAAATTGTCATTTCTCCATCATTTTCTTCTGGTGACATTTATAGCTTTCCTCAAACTTCTCATTAACCAAAAGAAACGCTCAGAAGAACAATACTTAGAGAAAGTAAAACAATCAATATTCATACTATTCAAGAACTGCACAGAACAGCTTTGAACGGACATAATTGGAGAGATCTGACCTCTTCCTTATGTGCTAACTTCAGCGTAAAAGGAAAATGAATGAATGAATGAATGAATGAATGAATGAATGAATGAATGAATGAATGAATATTGTTTGTGCCCATTGGTTGTAGGCTTATGTTTGAATAGAAATTGTTACTCTCGAACAAGTTTCACCCGCCGAAGACGGATGTGTCGGGCCATTAGCGCAACTAAAACGGCTACACATCGCATTTCCATTCTCTGGACTACATCATGCTGGAAATATAATAGGACCATGGTCCTGCTACAAGAGAATATCGTCGGGAGTTTGAGAATGAACGCTGAAGAAGAAGAACAAGTTTCAAATGAGAGATAACAGAATAACTTGAAAGAAAGTAAACCCGTAGATTGTGATAGTTTGGCCTCGTTTTGAAACAAAATCATCACCTATATGCTGTATCAAGGCCTGTAAGTTTGTTGTAAAGATGGTCAAGATTAAGTTTTACGCCAGCACTATGTGCTGTATTGATAGTGCTGTATCACGTTGTGGGGGAGAAACTCGTTGGACAAAAGTATAAATTTATGGCATTCGTTCATTGCGCGGTCACGACGACGTATATGTGTTCAACGTTAAGACTTGATAATATTATTGTCCTTGTCTGGAATGTCATACACGAGTCCCTCGTAAATTACACAACCCTGTGAACTCATCGATTTTATTCTCCAGAATGGACGCTATTTGATTCTTTCGTGGTTTTATTGGCCACTTTTGGTATACTTTGTGCTAAAAGCCAATGGAATTCACGGAAAAATTCAATTAGTGTCACATTTGAAGGATGAACACCGATAGTTCGAAAGACTTTATCATCGACTAGGGACTGAGCGGCCAGAACAACCTTAGAATAGCATGTATGCACGAGAATTTTGCTAACAAAAGTAAACATGAACGTCCGTGTTTTGCTGGCGACTGAATATGCTACGTCCTATTCTGCATTAATGTATGGCTCAGAAACATGGACAATGAACAAACAACTAGAAGACAATTGATGCCTGATGTGAAAGTATAGTGGAATAAGAGAACTTCATATAAAGAGACGAAAACGACCAAGGAGGTTCTAACAACATTTCGTATGATGAAAACAACTAATAAAGGAAATAAAAATCAAGCAAATAAAATATGTTGAATATATTCAAAGATATATAATAAACCTATATATCTTCCTTTATTAGACAAAGGCGTTGGACTTACATTGGCCATGTTCTCAGAATGAACAGTCTAAGAATTCCCCAGCAGTCACTATATTGGGTGTCACCCGGAGTAAGAAGAAGAGGGAGACCTAGAGAAACTCTACGAAGAACCATTAATAGAGAAGGCTTGTCAATGAACTTAAAACAACACGCAAGAATTGAAAGACCTGGCAACACAAAGACATAAATGGAAAGCTATGGTTTTTACCCTATGCGCCACCTATGGCCCTGGAGAAACAACATAACATTCAAAGATATGTAACCCTTTTGAAGACCTTACTTGAGGGTAAAGTCAAGGAGAGGAGAGTAAGAGGTAATCCGAGATACAAGTGGGAGGATAACATGAGATGGACCGGTTGCAGTCTGGCAGAGTTCATCACTATGGAGATGGACAGATTGAGGGAAAATGTTTGAGGACTGTTGCAGCCTAGCTTCGGCGTGGAGACTGTACCTGATGTTGATGATGAAAAGGGAAGAAAGTAGAAATATGACCTTACATGTCTGTCTAAGAAGAGATTAAGAAGGATTGAGGGTGCGGTCAACTCAAGTGAAATGTTACAGTGATACAAACATATCATGCGCAAATAGGATTTGTGAGGCTGGAAGGCGCATATATCGCAGTCAAGATATATACCACGTCCCAGTGTTATTCAAACTACATAGTGCTAGCTAGCAAACTATTATGGAAGGCACATATATCGCATGAGTTTGAGAACGATACTAGTCCGGTTCAGTGGCGGAATTGTATAGAGAGCGTCTGTGACTGTCAAGATACCGAGTTCGATCTTCGATACAGACAACTGTACATCTGTACCGTACAGAAAGCAATGGCAATCTAATAAAGTATTTATACTGCCTAGAAAATCACTACAGCCAAAAACGGCTGGAATGGTGGCTACGGCTTGAATAAGATACGCTACAGAAATTAGAACGACACAAAAGAGTTGCCTGTACTACGAAGTACTGAGTACCAGAACCACGACCACCACTATTTGTTTCTGGTTGTAATGCTCAAACCATGTGGTTTGGCTACACCGTAAGAATGGAACTAACGCAACCAGCCCATTCGTGTACATAACAGCAGAAGATTGGGTTACAGAGCACCCACATGTTTCCCTATCTTTCTCCACAGATCTCACCCACATGTTTCCCTATCTTTCTCCACAGATCTCACCCACATGTTTCCCTATCTTTCTCCACAGATCTCACCCACATGTTTGCCTCTTTCCCCACAGATCTCACCCACATGTTTGCCTCTTTCCCCACAGATCTCACCCACATGTTTCCCTATCTTTCCCCACAGATCTCACCCACATGTTTCCCTATCTTTCCCCACAGATCTCACCCATATGTTTGCCTCTTTCCCCACATATCTCACCCACATGTTTACCTATCTTTCCCCCACAGATCTCACCCACATGTTTCCCTATCTTTCCCCACAGATCTCACCCACATGTTTCCCTATCTTTCCCCACAGATCTCACCCATATGTTTGCCTCTTTCCCCACAGATCTCACCCACATGTTTACCTATCTTTCCCCCACAGATCTCACCCACATGTTTCCCTATCTTTCCCCACAGATCTCACCCACATGTTTCCCTATCTTTCCCCACAGATCTCACCCATATGTTTGCCTCTTTCCCCACAGATCTCACCCACATGTTTACCTATCTTTCCCCCACAGATCTCACCCACATGTTTCCCTATCTTTCCCCACAGATCTCACCCACATGTTTCCCTATCTTTCCCCACAGATCTCACCCACATGTTTACCTCTTTCCCACAGATCTCACCCACATGTTTGCCTCTTTCCTCACAGATCTCACCCACATGTTTCCCTATCTTTCCCCACAGATCTCACCCACATGTTTCCCTATCTTTCCCCACCGATCTCACCCACATGTAACCTCTTTTCTCACAGATCTCACTCACACGTTTCACTACCTCCCCACGCAGATCTTACCCACATCTTTCACTATATTCCCCCGCAGATGTCACCCACATGTTCCACTATCTTTCCTCACATATCTCACCCACATGTTTCGCTATCTCCCCACACAGATCTCACCCACAAGCTCCACTATTTCCCCCACATGCCCACTATCTTCCCGCACATATTACACCCACATATTCCCCTATCTTTCCCTACAGATTTCACCCACATATTTCACTACATTCCCCCACATAATTCACCCACATGTTTCACTTACCTTGATACTTTCTAACATATTTGTACATCCAACCTACATTCTGACCTTCAAAGGATTTCTTTGAAATCCTGGTCTAGACCTTCCGACAGCAGAATTCTGTGATCTCCAGCTTCCAGAGTTTAAACTTGTACCACACTAATGAGATCTCACCCACATGTTTCGCTATCTCCCCACACAGATCTCACCCACAAGCTCCACTATTTCCCCCACATGCCCACTATCTTCCCGCACATATTACACCCACATATTCCCCTATCTTTCCCTACAGATTTCACCCACATATTTCACTACATTCCCCCACATAATTCACCCACATGTTTCACTTACCTTGATACTTTCTAACATATTTGTACATCCAACCTACATTCTGACCTTCAAAGGATTTCTTTGAAATCCTGGTCTAGACCTTCCGACAGCAGAATTCTGTGATCTCCAGCTTCCAGAGTTTAAACTTGTACCACACTAATGACTTCAACCTTTACCGAATCCGGTTCTAATTCCGCCGGCTTTTAAAAAAATGAAAGTACCTTTTTTATTATTAAAACATTCTTGATTCATTAAAAATAGCTCAGCAGGTAGCGCAGGAGGATTTTGTCAACTTTTAGATATTATCATTCACCTGTGAAAATATCCTTTCTGACAATGTTTCCAATGAAGACCTGTCAGAATATATTTCTATGTTAAAAGTCTTACGACTGCCTATCTTGCTTTCAGGTATTCAAGCAATGATGCCACTACGTTCCTTAAAAGAAATCCCGATATTAGATTAAATAAACCTAACGCAGACGATTGTTCGCGATGGAGACTTTTGTAATAGTAAATTGCAATTGGTAATGTTATTAAAATATTGAAATGATGATGATGATGATGATGATGATGACGATGATGATAATGGTGGTAGCAGGGACCGGAATTACGTATAAGCTAAACAAGCTATGGGCCCAAAAAAATATATTTGGCACTGACATATAATATCCGGGATTATAAAGGGCCCCATATCTCAAATATCTTAGGGCCTTATCAAGTCTAAATACGGCGCTGGTGGTAGCAGTGGCGACAGCGATGATTATGGTAACTATCTTTCTGACGATGAGGATGATGGTTGAAACTTTCTGAATGGCACAGTCCGTGCGCGTGGTAGTTCACTTCTGAAGCATGAAACACTTTGTTAATCCTCAGTGGAAGATTGTTCATCAACTTTATAAATATCGGGAACCCATTGCATGAAATCCAAATCTTCGCGCCCCATGAGCGGAGTGGATCTTGAAAATTATGGTTTAAAAATGGAGAAAAAAATATAACGACGCACACAAACATTCTGTGGCTTTTGCGTGATCCATAGACATTTAGATAAAGAGAATGACAAGCATCATAGAAAGGGTCGGTTGCTACCAACAGTTACCAGAATGTAACTTGCAGCATTTATTATTCTTGTTCAGAATAGTCATGCGTCCTGATCCCACACGGCGTCGTTCAACTTCTTGAATGTGACAGATTACTTGTGCCGTTGCGTATATTGTGAATGTCTGCGGCCATTATGAACCAAGAAAAAAGTTGGATATACCAAAATCAATGACCTACTACATCGCGCAAATCTATCCTGGTGAAGAAAATGTTTTCTAACTATCTTCTTCTTCTTCTTTCTGTCCTCGTGTATCTTTTCTTTCGGTGTAGAGGGGAGAGTGAGTGTACGGTCTTTTGCCTTTCTATTTACTTCTTCCGCTGTTATATTTCCGAGTGTCTATAATACACTATCTATCCACCTTTTACGATGCTTTCCTCTCCATTTAGATTACTTACTGGGCACTTCTGTCTAACTATACTATTGAGAAATGGTTAAAAACGGGAAATTCCGAAGAATTAAAATTCCCCCACCCTAAATGTGACGCGTGCTTAATCCTTGTAAAATCTATTTAGATTCTCGTCCACACTTTATGGCATGGGTCCGTGATAAGAAGTACTCAAAGATTCACTTTTTTTTTTATTTAATGAATGTCTGAAAGACGAAAAGTTCCTCGTACGTTATAGAAAGCTTTCGGTATGGCGATAACACAATCAGATCGGACAGTAATAACGGACAGACAAAATATTAATTAACCATTAGTGGGTGTTCTCAATGTGAAAATGTTAGTTAATCACATTATTTCTAGTTCATCCAACAAGATAACTTGAAAACCACTGACAGAAAACGAAGGAAATTGAAAAACTGTCCATTACCTGAGCTGCCAGATTGGATATTACTGAAACTTCTAGGAATATCTGTTAGACATTTATCTACTTTTTCACTAATGTATAGATGTTGTAAATTCTATTATGTAAGAATAAATTAGATTATGTAAGAATAAATTAGCTTGTGTGATAATAATTTAGATTATGTAAGAACACATTAGATTGTGTAAGGATAAATTAGATTATGTAAGAACAAATAAGGTTGTGTAATATTCAAACACAATAGTAAAGAAATGTATGAAGGATGCATGGATTTACGGATCAACAGAGAAATAGCATGGAAGGATTTACACATCAACAGAGAAATGGATGGAAGAATTTACAGATCAACAAAGAAATTAACGAAAAGATGGAAGGATTTACAGATCAACAATGAAATGGATGGAAGGATTTACAGATCAACAGAGAAATGGATGGAAGGATTTACAGATCAACAGAGAAATGGATGGAAGGATTTACAGATCAACAGAGAAATAGGATGGAAGGATTTACACATCAACAGAGAAATGAACGAAAAGATTGAAGGATTTACAGATCAACAGAGAAATGGATGGAAGGATTTACAGATCAACAGAGAAATGGATGGAAGGATTTACAGATCAACAGAGAAATGGATGGAAGGATTTACAGATCAACAGAGAAATGGATGGAAGGATTTACACATCAACAGAGAAATAGGATGGAAGGATTTACAGATCAACAGAGAAATGGATGGAAGGATTTACAGATCAACAGAGAAGTTGATGAAATGCTGAACGAAGGAAAAAGAAATTGAGTATTAATAATATTCGATGCAGTAATAACTGAAGATATTCGATGCAGCGATAACTGATGAGAATCATTTTGTGCAATGGAAGACTATCAATGCAGACCCGAATTCGAGTGCTGAGATGTTATATCGAACCAATTCTTTTTTATGGATGTGAAGCATGGACTGTAAACAACAAAATTCAAAGCAAATTAGAGACTACAGAAATGTGGTTTGTGAGAATAATGATGAAAATACCATGGACAGCCAAGAAAACTAATGCAGGGGTTCTCATTGGTGCTGGCGTAAAAAGATCAATCATATCAAACATTAGGGGCAGACAGTCAAGGTTTCTAGGGCATGTACTGAGAAGAACACAGCTTGAACACTTAATAACCACTGGAAAGATCAAGCGGAGAAGAGACAGGGGACGACAGAGAGAAAAGTTACTAGATGGGCTTGTATCGGGTCACGGTAGAAGCTCACCGACCGAGCTTATTGACAACACAAGAGACAGAGAGTCGTGGAAAAACAGGATCACCTACGCCATTCGACATGGCACTTGATTGATTGATTGAATAATTGATGATATTCGATGCAGTGATAACGACTGAAGCAATCTTCGAACATCGCACATAGATATCTGCAAACAATACATTTGTTTATAATTCTATATCAACACAGATGTTTCTTTTGTATTTTTTTTTTGCCTACACTTCCTACCCCACGCCCATCCTTTATGACACAGTCGAAAATTCTGTCATTACAGACATCTCAGGAAATGACTATCGTTTCAAAAATAATCAATTACTTCGCTCGGTCAACGTATGATTCGATACTTTAAAATATTTATGTTGACAAACTCAAACTAGTAGATTCATACACACTGTCAGGGATCGTCTGAAATATTGAATCACAACTCCCCTCGAAGATCGAATCCAACATATCCGTGTGTGATTATTTGCACAATTATGTATGATTTGACAACGCAATGACAACAGTATTGTATAACATACCCGCACTCGTTGAAATGTACATAAATCTAGAATTTACATATATGAACCTAACCAGGGATGAATTAAATTGAACTGAACTAAAGAGAACTAAACTAAAGAGAACTAAATTAACCTTTCACTTCAACCTTTCTGCTCGAGTACACCGGATTTCCGATATGTAGTTTATTTCTTTGATATCTCTTAAATTTCTCTATTATTATACTTGTTCCTTTGCTTTTCCTTTTACACACTCTTCTGCTATTGCTGTATTTGTCCCCTATACAGCAATAGGAAAAGAATAGAGACAAAATATATTCATTTACAAGAAATTGTAGTTGAAAACGTCTTCAAACCTGCGTCTATTTAACATGGTCTATTATGTTAATTAAAAATTAGCGTTAGCGATTAGGGTAGTAAGCGATTAAAAATTACCCCCCCCCCCCCCCTATAAAACTTATATAAATAGAGCATACAAATTACCCCTATAAAACTTATATAAATAGTGTATATGTGTAAGAATATGTGTAAGAATGACCAGTATCAATCAAATCAATCAATAAACCCGTAACCCTTCAGGATAGTAGGGGTACCACATTGGATGCCTCAGCACACAGAGTTCCTCCAGCGAATTCTATCCTCAGCGATGCGGATGAGTGTGGAAATGTCTTTCCCTGTCCATTCTTTGATGTTGTCTGGCCATGCTTTTATTTGCCCTTCTCTGCTTTTCCACCTCGACAGTTCCCTGCTGTATTGTTTTTGACAAGGAATCGTGCCTGCATACATGTCCGAACCATGCTAGATGACCAGTATGGCATCTTACAGATAGGTCTAAACAATTTTGGTGAAAACTTGATCACAGTGCATTGTTTTGGGGTTATTTGTCAAACTCCCACCGCATCTCTCTTATAACAGGACAATGGTCCTACTAGATATCCAGCAGAATGTAGTCATGGGAATGGAATTCCATTTTGTTGCCGTTTCATATCATCCAATAGACCAACACATTCCACTTCGGCGTGGTATCTAATACGTTCAGTACTCTACCACTCCCGCTGAACGGAGGAAGTATGTAGCCATATCGATAGTAGGAAAACCGTACGAGAGAACTGGTTCCTATACTGTACACTGTACACGGGCCTGAAAGGTAACCACAGTCAGGCATGCTTTACATTTTTGTAATTTTATGTACACCCCCTCTCCCCATATAGCAATATGACATAACTACAAACGTCCACGCATAAGCTAAGCCATTAAAACTCTTAGTGATTTATGTTTTAATTTATTCACTTTTTGTGGGAGTATGGCGTTGACCGAGAGATCAGAGCTTTGGTCTCTTTGGTCACCCATGAGGTCCAGAGTTCGATCCCCGGTTAAGGACTGAGTTATCTTCAGTCGAAGTGTAATTTTTTATTTTTTTTAAATCACCCTTGAAGTGACTTAACAACAACAAATGCATGCGACGTTTATAACGCATGCGACGTTTATAACACATGCGACGTTTATAACGCATGTCAATAGAACTGTAACTCTCTAACGGAAAAAAAATACAGTATTGTATTGACTTTCTGTGGAAGGTGGGGGGGGGCGCGAGAGAGAGAAGTTATATATATTTTGTTCCTGCAGCTTTGGTATAATTATAATTTGACAGTTTTATGGCAATATTTATTTTGGGGTCGTTATTAACATTCATAATTTTATTTTTTCGTAATTTTATTTTTTCACTTTAATTATTAACATATATTTATTTTGTGGGTCGTTATTAACCAAGCAGACAAAATAGTTACTAAGCAAATAAATAGAGATGGCGTGATTATGGGGATACATTACTTTCTATAATCTCAGAGTATAAAATTTCATTCTTCTTCTTCTTCAGCGTTCATTCTCAAACTCACGCCAGATCTCTCTTGTAGCAGAACAATGGCCGTACTAGATTTCCAGCAGGATGTAGTCCAGAGAATGGAAATGCGTTGTATCGCCGTTTTATTTGCGCCAATGGCCCGACACATCCGTCTTCGGCGGAAAAAATTTCATTCATTAACCGCCATCTCTTAATATAATCTTTTAATCTCTCAATCCTAATAACATCTTTTACCCTCTCTTAATCTATTGTCTCTTAGTATATTCCATCCCCGTGGTAGTGCCGTTTCTTTGTATAATGTCCTCATTCCTCGCTATGAATATCGTTAATGACAGAGTGAGAAATGGAGACATTAGACAAAGAACCTGCACCACCTCAATATTGGAATATATTAAGAGATAACAAATCAAATGGTCTGTACACATCCGCACGACTACCATCAGACAGTATACCACAGCAAGCTATGCTACACAGATACAGTGATGGCAGAGCTAAAAAGCCGACCAAAAAAAAGGTTGGACTACCGAAATAACAGGCGATAAATTCCACAATATACACAGCACACACGAGGGTCATCTCCAGAAAACTCTTCTACCCCTGACGTTGAAAAGTGACAAAGGGTTTAGCGAATAGCTCGATAGATAAATAGACTGCAATCTCTGCAACGAAGGTTGGCTGCAGCTGACCTCCAACAACCCCTGTCTCCTGCCTTAGTGGTGCACTCTATTAAATTGTAACCTGTCCATCTCGTGATGTTACTCTTCAGTTTGTTTCTCTGCCTACCTCTTGTTCGTCTCTCTTCGACAAGTAAGGTCTCTCAAATAAGGTCTTCAACAAAGTGTCGTGTATTTTAATGTGTTCACAATATGTTATTTACCTGATCTTTATTTTAGTTCTTCTTCTTCTGCATTCATTCTCAAACTCCCGCTAGATTTCTCTTGTAACAGGACCAGTCTTTTGGATTTCCAGCAATATGTAGTCCATAGAATGGTAATGCGTTACTTCGCCGTTTTATTTGCGCCAATGGTCCGACACATTCGTCTTCGGTGGAATTTATTTTAATAGTTCGCTTTTCATACGAAGTGATGTTATAACCTTTTAGTTCGGTGTCTTCTTTTTCCATGAAAATTTCCCTATTATTTTCACCTTATCTTTGTTCCCGGACACGTGAAGTCAAACTATAATGTTTGAGCAATTTCCTATACCAGTACCAGGACCGTGTGAATTTCCTGATGCAAACACTTAGACAGGATTAGCAAACCGTCAGTGAAAACGCACTGGCTCGTAGTAAAATGGAGAGTTTTCTAAAGACGACTACTAGTACGAGGGTCATCTCCAGAAAACTCTTCTACCCCTGACGTCAAGATATACAAAAATAGGTAGGTGTGTTACCAAAATAAAACATAAAACAACTTAACAACGAGATACAGAGACAGACGACGTTTCGACTATAAAGCCTTCATCAGGACAAACAAATGACCACAATAAAACAAATCTTACATGGAGACAAATTGGGTTATAATGAGGACAATAGCAGATAGGTAATGAGGGAAGAAAAGATGTGGAAGCATGACAGGTGAGTGAAAAGCAACAACGGGTTTAACGAATAGATAGATAGGTATCAGGACCACATTCGATAAAAGGGTTATTTCCCAAGTACACAGGAAAAAATTGACGGTCTAATAGCATGAGACACGTTCATTGACAGCAGAAACCTCGCGCAATGTAGACATAGTCGACCGATGTCTAAATCACTGCATACCGTGTCCTCGCATACTGCCACTCAAGAACATGTTTTGCCATGTAAAATCCACAGGAACAGCGGGTGATCAAATGTCATGACATACAAAAGATAAACGTTGCCTATTGACAGATATGAAAGCTGTTACGGGATAGGGAAGGTCACCTGAAGAAAACAAAGCATGCCGAAATTGGATGTGCTGGATCAACAGGTGCAAATGATGCAGTTTCACTGTAAAACTACCAGCACAACGTATTTCACTCTCACTCCGACTCAAATCATAAGAATATTCTTGCTGGTTATTTGAGAGTGAACACACAAGAAGTAGAGGAACAGTAGACTGATAAGTCTTGAGTTTTCTACCCACCAGAAGCTAGAAATAAACTGTCTCATCACATGGAAGTCTCAACAAAGACGGGGGAAGTCTGAGTTTTCTACCCACCAAAAGCGGGAAATATACAATATGACAGCATATTGTTTATTTCGTTAGCTGTCCTGATGAAGACTTTTAGTCGAAACGTCGTTTCTCGCAGTGTCTCGTTGCTAGTTTGTTTCATTCCCTAATATATATTAGTACCACTTATACCTATTTCTGTTCATTTTGACAAAGGAAATAAGTGTAGCTTGTCACCTCCTTCCCCAACGCTGTGAGGTACAGCACCCAGCCACACAGAGCTCATAAAAATACACACAAAAGTACATAAAACATAAATGTGTAGACGTTGTGCAATGAAGGTTCTATAAAAAGAAAATCTCAATATATATTCATGTCATTATATAGTCATGTCATTATATAGTCATGTCATTATATAGTCATGTCATTATATCGTCATGTCATTATATCATCATGTCATTATATAGTCATGTCGTTATATAGTCATGTCATTTTATAGTCATGTCATTATATAGTCATGTCATTATATAGTCATGTAATAATATATTCATGTCATTATATAGTCATGTCATTATATAGTCATGTCATTATATAGTCATGTCATTATATAGTCATGTCATTATATAGTCATGTCATTATATAGTCATGTCATAATATATTCATGTCATTATATCGTCACGTCATTATATAGTCATGTCATCGATTAAGATTTTCTATTGAATGGTGATTGGGGCGTTATGCTATTTGTAAGCCCCGCGAACATTCCACATTCGGATTAGTATTAATTGTTTATTACCGGAGGTCGTGGAGACTGTATTACTAGAGTAAGCAGAATGCTTTGAAGGTTCTATAGCTCTGGTATAACCACATTGGACTAACGTCCGTGGTTGAAGGAAACGTAACTCACCATATTAGGTACATTTTACGTAAAAATTACTTAACCAGTTACTTAATCAATTACTTAACCAAATGCTTAATCAATTACTTAATCAATTACTCAACCAATTGCTTAATCAATTGCATAAACAATTACTTAATCAATTCCATAACCACTTACTTAAACAATTACTCAACCAATTGCTTAATCAATGCCTTATTAAGTTGCTTAACCAATTACTTAATCAATTACTTAACCAAATGCTTAATCAATTGTTTAATCAATTACTTAACCAATTACATAATCAATTACTCAGCCAATTGCTTAATCGATTACATAAACAGTTACTTAATCAATTACTTTGAAAACTACCAACCCTGTGTTGCCAGGGCCTGAGAGGGAACAAAGAACAGTGACACCGTTACCTGACATGCACGTCATAAGATGCAACTAAGGATGTTCGGGGGGTGGAGTTGGATGTCTCATCCCATAGATGGCCAAGCTATGCTGAAACCAGATGCGTCAGGCCGAAAGGCGCAGATATCGCTGCTAAGTAGTAAAACATGACACAACAAGAATATCTTACCAAAGTTAAACTCACTGAAAACACAATCGTCAAAACTAACTGTGACTACATTAACTAAAACTGAATTTACATAAACATCGAACTTACATAAAACAACTCGCGTAAGCACAACTCACTAAAACTGTAGGCCTACTTGGCAAAGCTGTTCTTACTAAAGAAGTGTTTAGAAAGAGAAATGTTAGATTGTGTCAATTCCTTGAAATCCTGGTAATCGGGCAATAAGAAATATTATAAGAAAAGCGCAGAAATATGTCTATATCAGAAACTAGTATCCAATGTGTTCAAGGAACTATATCGCGAACACAAATATCAAGAAGGGAGAGGTGTCGTCTGTTTCAGGGCGCGTGGTCATAGAGAATGAGAGATGGGGGGAGGGGGGAGGGGTAGATCCCCAGGTAGAAGGACAATATATTAAGTAGCTGTGGTTTGTTTTGTTTGTTGTTTATTTTTACATTTCACACACTTTTTTTTAATAATGAAAATTAAAGAAAACTACAGTAAAAATTGTCTACATATTAGTAAATGAAATAATATTTGTTTAAAACTGTGTTTTCGTGGTATAAACGTCGATTCTGTGTATTTCTCGTATTTGTATAACTGATCTTAACAAACAATGTTTTGCTTGTTTTGTCTTCTCCTATCCTTGTGTGCCTCTAGGTGTCATGGGGAGCCAAAGTATTTCTTTCTTTTTCTAACTGTGATGTCGCTGCCATAGTGCAGCCTTAATGTTCTAGTATTTCTCTGATGTCATCTATCCATCTTCGTCTGGATGTTCCCAGGTTTCTCTATTCAGATTATCTTTTATTGAAGGCTATCAATGGAATCCGATCTGGTTCCATTCTGATTCTGAACCATTTTTTATCTTTTGTGTGTCTATGTATTCTTTACACGATATTCTTTTCATCAGATTTCTTATAGTGTCAGTGTTCATTTTATAATCTTTTTGTTACCCCAGTGCTGTTCTCAGGCACTTCATTTCGCATACATTAAGTTTGTGTTCTAATTTATCTGTCAAGGACCAGGTATATAGTTGGTAGCACAGTGTCGGCATGAACACTATATTTATTAAAATTCTTTTGAAGATTATGTCAATGTTCTGGTGTTTCAGCAGAGGTGCTAATTGTTATCTTCTTCTTCTTCTTCAGCGATCATTACTCAGTCAAGTTGGGACTCCGGATTCTATGATATAGGCTGCTGTCTGTTTTAGAGTGTCCACTGTGCCATACAGTTTCTCTTCAACACTGATTGGGGTGGGTCATGTCTTGTTTCTCAGGTCTGCATGCTGGGGACATTCTTGTAGAATATGTTCTGCTGTCATATTCGCAAGGCTGCAATGGCAGAGCCCAGTTGTACCTATTTTGAATTTGGTGTACAAATGATGTCTCATTTTGTTGTGACCAGTTCTGAGGCGCAGCAGGATAACCTGGTCTCTTCTGGATAGTTGGTAATACCCGTCATCTGCGTTATATTTGGGCTGGTCTTCTTTCCACTTTTTGTTATAGTTGCTTTTAATGATGGTCTTCACTTCTTCATAACTGACTAGATAGTCTTCTTGAGGTAACTTCCCTCCTTCTTTGGCCAGTCTATCTGCAACTTCATTCCCTTCAATGTTACAGTGTGACGGCATCCACTGGATCACTACTCTTTGGAAACTGATACAAAACTGTGTTTGCTTTCTGACATCTTGTCTCTATTTCTCTATCTAGTCTCCCATCTTCCGAGAACTTATGTGAGAACTTAAATTCCTTGACGTGGTTGAGTTTTGTACCATCTATATACATTTATATTGGTGATTGATTTCTGCATATCTTTAATGTTTCTGAACATGTTATTTTATTTCGCAAAGGTATATCACTACCAACACTGTGTTACCAGTGCCAAACCTGGTCTCTCTCATCTTCACATTACAGAAAGATAGTGACATGCGAGATGAAATACTTGAGGGAAGCTGCCGGGGTCACCAGGCTTGATAGATTGCGAAATGAATATATCAGGGAAAGAATATGTATAATATCTTGTACAGATTACATAGATAGAACAGATCAGGTGGTTTGGCCACATTATGAGAATGCATCACGAAAAGTTGCCCATACAAGCATATAACCAAATGAGATCAGGGTACACAGCCAGAGGAAGACCACGGAAAAGATGGATACATAAACGTCAGGGACATCCTGAAAAGACACGGTCATAGCACAGCCGAGGCCACACATCTGGCTTTAGAACGCAAGCTCTAGCTCCAATCACCCCTAAGCTTAACGGCAAGAGTGGATCACAAACCACATGGGGAAAGACAATAGACAATGTAATGCATTTATGTGTTTTTATAACTCAGGTATATCGTTGTATATCAACCCTTGGTCGTCTGCGAGTAGCAATTCGTTTATGTTGTTACTTATGTTGTTACTAATGTTGTTACTTATGTTGTTACTTATGTTGTTACTTATGTTTTGCTGTTTGTATTAATTTTGTCTATAGCAACAATATCCATCGTTCACTCTTTTCTCCCTAACTTCACATAGCAATATCCATCGTTTACTCTTTTCTCCCTAACTTCACATAGCAATATCCATCGTTCACTCTTTTCTCCCTAACTTCACATAGCAATAACCATCGTTCACTCCTTCCTCCCTGACTTCACATAATAACTCCGAATACATCGTTAACCCTCAACTAGGGGAAATCTTTCTGGCGTAGTGGTTAAGTCGTCTGCTTTGTGCTATAGAGGTCGTTGGGTCGAATCCCGCTTGCAGTGTCTTGTTTACAAATTGGATATCACATCGGATTCTCGCTTGAAGCTATAATGTTACGCGCTATTGAGTACACTTGACATGCGGCGCGCCGTTTTGTTGACAGGGTTGGAGTTCATATGGGGTAACCCAAACATAATGAAGGCAATTCTCTATATCTAATAAGAAACGTTAGATTACAGACTAATTCTAAGATGATATCATGTCTTACCTTTGATACGGAGATGATGACGATGGCTGCATAGTCCGTGAATGATGGTATAAAAGTACAAATGGCCGTTAGGGAAATAGTTTGTTTCTGGGCTGGTTCCCTCCTTCTGGTGTTCAATATTCCAAGGGTTGCTGAATAATTCTTCTTGTTTTTACAGTCCACAGGAATTATAGCTATTATAGCTCGTGTCACAAGCTTTTCCCAATACCGTTGAAGGTATCCCGTCATGCTTTGCCCAAAAACCGTTGGCACGAGTTTCGCCATATAGAAGACCTTCCAACAGAATTAATTATGACCCGTATTCGTTAGGTTGTTGATTAATGTTGGGCTTTCTGTTGTTTACTATTTATATATTTTAAATCGCCTTGGCTATTTATGGCATGTTATTCCAAGAATGTAAATAGTGACCAACCGAACCCCCAACATTAATCAAAAACGTAACGAATGGGGGTCCTAATAAATTATGTTGGAAGGTCTTATATGTCTATAGCCACGTGTTAACCATTCCGTTCATGATATATACATGTATTTTAAAGTGTCAATAAACAGATTGTGTTAATGTGACCAACATTGTGTTATCAATGTCAGACATGGACACTAACAAAACAACAAGAGAGAAAGCTTACTATGTGCAAAATGAGATGTCTAAGAAAAGCAGTACGCATGTCATTGCGTCTGTGGGTCTCACCAATGGCGCACTAGACAAACCACCCATGCAACAGAAAGCCTTAGTAGATGAAATGCCGTTATATTGAGGTTATCTTCTTATAGAAGCTTCATGGCATGTCATATATACAATTATGCTTTTATTTTGTTGTTGAAATGTGTTTCATGTTTGCTTGAATATATATGTATGCACCCTCTGTGGTTGGGAGGGAGCCACAGATGTACTGTCCAGCACTGGGGAGGAGGAAACTGACAGCACTGTTTTTTCCTATGACTGAGACCCATCATAAAGGCACAGTGACTCAGGATGTGACAATCCTTTTGACTTGAACATTTGGTTGCATGCCTGGGGCAATAGAGAAGTTCGGCATAACCAGTAGTCAATTGGTGGCGGGGAATGAGCACAGTGAACTCTTATCTTGGCTACAGTGGCTCAGAGCAGTGCATAGGTTGAAACCTACCTTCTTGGATGTGTGATAGTTATTCTCTGGCTCTGTCCCGGGGTGGGCTGAAAATCCACAGACTTCCCAGCAATATAATGCCATTTAATGGCATTAGGTCAAAGGGAATGAGCCCATGGACCGCTGGATCAGCAACCAACCAACCAACAAATCATATTCAAAGTTTCAACTAAAAGGTAAACAACGTTTATCAAAATACACACAAAACATCAAAAGATGACGAATGGAAAAATTATCACAACAAACAAACGTATCCAACAGAAATATAGAAATAAGATGCAGGAAGGTCAGGAAGTACATCAAAAACGTAAATATACGTGGAAACGAAACAAACAAAAATATGAGTAAATGACGCAATAAAATGAATAAAGACAAAAAGACCACACCAGCCCAGTACTAGACATATTACTAGCATATCATTACCCACTAGTTTTAGTTATAGTCTGTCGTGTCTGATTGAAGCGATTATATCAAGCGGTACAATTGTTGTTACGTTTCACACAGTTTCCTTATATTGATTGTCTTTACTGATGTAGTACAGAGTACATACACCATTTTAATGAAAGTGAGTTGACTCCTTGGTAAGCTCTCATCTGGTGGATGACAAAGGGTCAGACCAAAACTGAGATATAAGGACAACTGTAAAATATATTTAAAATATTTATGATCATTCCAAATTCTTGACTTTGACTTTCAGATATTAGACAGTCTGTTAAATGCACTTGATGCTAGGGCAATGCGAGTTGTAATTTCTGTCATGACATCGCCGTCCAGTGTTAATTTGCTTCCTAGATAGGAGAATTTGTGTACTTTTTCAAGTTGTTGTCAATTTGCAGTAATTTCGTTAGGTGAATTGGTGAAGTCCATAATTTTTGTTTGTGTATTTACAGTTACACGCTATTCCAGACCAACAAATATTGCTGCTTATTCTTCTTCTTCTTCATCGTTCATTCTCAAACTCCTGCTGGATCTCCCTTGTAGCAGGATCATGATCCTACTAGATTTCCAGAAGGATGTAGCCAGGAGAATGGAAATGCATTGTGTCTTAGTTTTATTTGCGCCAATGACCCGACACATCCGTCTTTTTTTTGGCAGTGTTTATAATGTTAAACTGTGTTTCTAACATCATGAGATGGATAGGATGCAGTCTAGCACCAGCAAGGCAACAGACAGAAGATGTTGAAGACCTGCTGTAGATGCCCATTGCTGCAACAATTGCACTTTATTAGAATATTTCTCACATTATGACTCATTTCCTGGCATTTAGTAGTCAACAGTACGCTGCCCAGGCCCAAAAGGAATGGAAGTTAGCAACTATTCCTTACCATGCATGTCATAAGAGGCAACTAAGGAGGTTTTGAGGGTGTGATTGGATGTTCATCTCAAAGAGGGTCACATGACCCAGAAGTCATGTAAAAGTCAGATGTCAAGCCACAAGGTACAAATATCCCAGTCACACTGTAAACCATGACACTGCGCACTCTGCTCTCCGGACTACGTCCTGCTAATCTATAGATTAGAATAGTTTGAGAATAAACATAGAATAAGAGTAGTGCATCAAAGAGGATTTGTTTCACTTTTCTGTAAAAAAAAGGATTGACTTCAATGTACTCGGTTTCCCATATGTACTCCGTCCCTCTCAACGAAGCCACACACTGCCTGCAGAGAGTACCACTCATAGCACGTAACTCCATAGCTTCAAGTGATAATCCACAAGGATCTCCGAAAAAAATCCACCTTATAAACAAGACGACACGAGCCGGATTTGAACCCGTGACCTCTTGAACACATGGCGAACAGCTTAACCACTACCCCAGGGAGATCCCCGAAATTTCTGTAAATTAGGTCAAATGTACAAGTCACAGTGACATACATTTTTTCACACATTCATGAGATTTAAGACATGCACTTATTCATACAAAATTCAAATTCAAATTCAATTTTTATTAATACATCATTACAATATTTACAAAGTTACTGGCTAAATAACACCCAAAAATCCTGATTTGTTAGTCTTTTCGGTCCTTTCCCTGATTGTGGGCCTACCACATATTTTGCCTGTTTACAGAACAAAATTACAAATTATGCACAGGTTTATTCCCAGTGTGTTATAGTGTGCACTGTTGACATTCCAACAATAAAATTACGTCATTAAAAAACCATGTCACTAGAAAAACAAAATGACTAATGTTAGCGGAGATGAAATTATGCCATGATTTAGTGCAGCGAATGCGCATCGGAGTAGAAGGGATGATCCTGGAGTTTAGGAGGGGGGCTAGCGGTAGGGTTCGATCTAATTGTACCTTACAACACCGCTGCCCTAAATTCTGTACATCTGTGTCTCAAGGGAGGCAGAAGGTGTGTTGCTTCCTTATCAGTCGAATGCGTCGATACAGCAGCCATTTCGCTAATAGAAAATGAACGGACAGAGTGACATCACAAACCACTAAAAAAATTACGATCTGACAATTATTTAAAAACTATAAGAGTTGTGCGCGCTGGTAGGCATGTGATCACGGAAAGAACCATCTTTTTTCAAAATTAACTCAGGGTTTAAGAAACTATTTCAAAATTAACTCAGGACTTGAGAGACTATTTCAAAATTAACTCAGGGCTTAGGAAACTATTGTAGTTAAAAAAAACAATTACAGTTTGGATTTTCCTGATTAAATGTAGCACATGTTGTATTCGCAAAAATGAATGAGCAGATAGGCTTGCGTCAGTTGCATTTATAGTCTGTGGTTTGAGAGAATATAAAGGACCTGAAATTGCTTGTCAAACATCTGTTGTACATGGAAACAGCATGTATGACATATCTCAACTGAAATTGGGGTAATTGGTATTACGTGCAGTACAAGTGGAACTTGACATATGAAGTGTAAAGTAAGGAATGTATTTAACCAGCAGGTCACAGATACCAACAGTATGCATACATTTCTATATTTGCTTGGGGAGACTGAGCACTTATGTTTGCCCAGAGTGCAATGATATTCATATCATTATCCATAATTGTACAACAAGCGAATGACATTTCCACAATGACAATATGACATTTGCAACAATGGCTCTTCCACTAAACAAGAAGCCAGATAGTTTCTGACAAAAAGGTGAGGACCACAATATCAAAATTGGACTAGTCTTAGAAGTGCTCGTCGTGAGGGAAGGGACGCAGATCAAAATATGATTGGGCTGTAGTGTATGCTGGTTCTGATGTTTTGATATGACGCTCACTATCAAGTCCTTGACTCCGTCCATCATGATGTATGGTATGCAGCGATTGTTCTGATGATGACCGGGTCATCTTTGAATTCTTAATATTCATGTGCGGTGACAAGTGACGAAAAGCATGACCGGACTGTTGTTCTTCTAGACTCCGTCGCAGATCTGTCACTTCTTTTAGAAAAAATGAAGAACTTTGATTTGAAAAAGAACTTTGATCGGAAGGTGTTGACAATTGCTTACTTTGCATTCTATGTCTATTTCCTGCATCTGTGGATTGAAATATACTGGACATTGTATCTTCTGGTGTCAACTGGGTTGTATGATAACCTTGATTCTGCAAGAGTTGTGACTTTAACCTATTTTTGGTATGTACATGAGTGTTCAAGTCTGGCTCATTTTTTTTATCAATAATCATAACTTTCTTGAAATCTGGGGACTGCCGTCGTTTCCTCCAAGATGGTTTATTTCCAATCGGACTGTCTTTATCACATATTTTACTTTTTATGCTATCTGCAACTTTGTCAATTTTGGAAAAACCTGACTGCTTCTGATTGCACAAAACATCGGACATGTCTTGATAATCGCTCTGATGTTCCCAGAACTCTGAATTCATGGCCAGAATTGGAGCCTGTAAGTATTGGGCTCTAGTGTTTTCTATTTGCTCCTCTCTAGAAAGTCTTGAACAAATTATATTTTCTTGTCCAGCTGTATCTACCCTATCTCTTTCACTTCTTTCATTCAGTCTTGTATCTTTAATTATTTCCTTATCTCTTTCTGACTTTTTCACATCTGGCATAAGATCCTCTAGACTTTTGTACCGCCACAATTTTGATTGTTCTGATGTAGAGTCATCAGTTATCGTAGAGATGTCTGTCGGGAACTCTGTTTTTTTCGCTACATCATTTTTTATTTCTGTTGACCTCGTCATGGAATTTTTCATGAATAGTAAAGACAACTCTGGAGAATCCAAACTGTTACAAGAGCTTAGATTTTTGCCTCTTATATATACTGGAGCATACGAACTACTCCAGTTTTTGTCACGGTTCAAAAATGGTGCACCTCCAATGCTCTTCCACTGTTGAGAATCATTAATATTTTGTGTATTTGACTCATCCGTGGTCTTTGTTGCTTTAACAACTGGGACAGATGTTGGTGAATCTATTTTACTGTAGGTATTAACATGTTTGTGGCTGGGAGAATGGTGGCTGTCTTCGGAATTAACAGACTCTTGAGACCCGATTTTTGAATGAAAGCCTTGAAGCCCAAATTTCTCATTCTGTACTGTGTCCTCAAACCTATTTTTATTTTCCTTTGCAAACACGTGATCTTCTATACGGCCACTGACATAATTTTCTTTAAAACCCACGTTACTTCTCGGAGGGAAATACCTCAATCCAGAGTTTTCTACCACAACAGGCTCAAGTGTCATAAAACTGACGTCAGTAGTGCAGGACGACATGTCTTCTGACGTATCACTGGTTGGGAACAGGTTGCAAACATGTTCACATTTATTGGTATGGTCTTCATTCTTGTTAGTGAGTCCAGAGATATGAGATGCTTCTCTTTGTGTTCTCAGCCACTGTTCTGTTTTCATTTCTTGGTTGATAAAACCATCAAGATTCTTCATATCAGACTTTTCGTTCATCTCCCATGGCATTTCACCATTTCTCGCCCAGTTCGCCAGTCGAACTCTTGCTTCAATAACTTTCATGTCATCTCGTGGTAAATGAGGTCTCAATAAATCTACTTTATTCTGAAGAGTTGATTTTTTGCAGGATGAACCGCATATTACTCTGTTAGTAGTGCTCGGAGACAAGGGAAGTACATTAGGCACGTTGACATGGTGTCTCCTAGCAACTGATTTCATTTGTGCTCTGATATGTCCGTGACTCTTGGGTGATGAAGTGTTAGAACTGGGTGGTGTATCATTCGGAGTCAAGGTATCCACATCAAACAAATCCACCCTCTCAAGTTGAGGGTGCAGTCCTGTTTGACAATCCTGCTGTTGTTTGTACCTTTTCTGATAAAGGTGATGTGAAAGTTGTCTTTCTTGTTCAGTCTTTAGCTTCACATCTTTGTCCAATACATCTTGCTCAAATAGAGTTCTTGTGCTATTTCTGACAAGTGGGTCACTGTTAGGAAGGGCATCATCATGTGTACCTTGATTCTTGTTTTCAAAATAATTTCCAGTAGACTTGCTAATCTTGCTGCCATAGTTATTGGAGTATTGAATGGTTGAGTTCAAATCTGTACTGGAAATTAGATGTTCAGACAAAAGATCTATAGAATGTTCTATGACCGTGATGAAATTCTCTTGGACTTGCCTGAATAAGAAGAAAATAAATAAAAGTTACATTAGAATAAGTCACAGAAGAACAAGAGACAAATATAAAAATACATGGAGAGAAACTACAACAAGTAGAACATTATCAAAATCTTGGAAACATAATCACAAATGACGGTGGATGTGAAACAGAAGTTAAAAGGAGAATAGGAATGGCTAAAAGTACTTTCAATGACATGGGGAAAATATTAACATCTAAACAAATTACAAACAAGTTTAAAAAAATGAGAATTATAAAATGCTACATCTATTCTAATATTATTTTGTTGGCCACTTCATGAGACAGGCAGGTTTAGAGAACATGGTCACAACAGGCAAAATTGAAGGCAACAGAGACAGAGGGTGACAATGTGAGAAACTATAAGACAGTTTGACAGCCTGGCACGGCAAGGAAACAACAACGACCTTGATACATAATACTGCGGACAGAGAGCTGTGGAGAGCCATGACCGCCTACGCCAGCCGGCATGGCACCTGATGATGAGGACATCTATTCTATATTAATGTATGGCACAGAAACATGGACATTAAACATACAACTAGAAGACAGAATTGATGCCTTTGAGATGTGAATATATAGAAGAATAGGGAGAACATCAGGAAAAGAGAATATGATATGCTAAGGGAATACAATATCCATCCCTGGATCAAACGCTGGATAACAAATGTGCTAATCTTCAGAAAAGTTGCTCTGAGGTGCGGATCCCGGATGTCTAAGATCAGAACAATAACACCCGGTCTGCCACAAGGATCTCTGTCCCCACTGCTGTTTAATGTGTATACATTGAAAATTTCTCAATTGAAAACTTCAAACAATTGTAGAGTTCTAACATACGCTGATGATATCCTACTATACAACATGGGCAGGAACAGAACAGATATCGCTGACAGTGTACAGTGTGGACTAGATCAATTGTCGATATGGTGCAGAACATACAACGCTGTGATAAATCCCTCGAAAGCAAAGATCATCTGGTACTCCTTAAATAATATGAAAGAGGACAGGACCGTAAATATCTTAGCATAACCTTTGATAGAAGTCTCTCATTCAACAAACACATCACAAATATAATTCAGAAGTCTATAAGAGGGATCACTGTTATCAAGGTTATGGCAACCTTCGACATGCAGCAATGGGTACTGTTTCTGCTTCTACAAGTGATGGTGCTATCTGTCATAGATTATGTCAACAAACCACGTGCTGTGAAGTTAGTTTCTAATCAAGAATAACTTGCACTGTTCTATGGAGAATATATGGAGAATATTTTGAATTTCATATGGAGTATATTTAAGTCACAAATAGTGATCTAAGAGACAAAACACACCAAGAGTATGTTTCAAACATCATAAGAAAACGAAGATGGAAATACCGTGGTCACGTTTTACGACCAGATGTAAACAGAATAAACCAACAAGCCCTTATGTGGTCACCTGAGGGTAAAAGAAAAAGAGGAAGATCTAAAACAACCCTTAAAAACACCATTCTTAAAGAAGGGGAATTAATAGGATGTAAGACCATCCAGGAACTAAAGCTGCAGGCAGCGGACCGCATCATATGGAGAACCAAAACTTCTGCCCTATGTGTCGCTTGCGGCACGAAAAGAACAAACTAAATATTTAAGAGCTTGCAAAAGTGACACAGAGTCTGTAAAAATGACTATGTCTAATGGTATTTGTTCCATAATGTCTAATGACTATGTCTAATGGTATTTGTTGCATAATGTCTAATGACTATGTCTAATGGTATTTGTTCCATAATGTCTAATGACTATGTCTAATGGTATTTGTTGCATAATGTCTAATGGTATTTGTTGCATAATGTCTAATGGTATTTGTTGCATAATGTCTAATGGTATTTGTTGCATAATGTCTAATGGTATTTGTTGCATAATGTCTAATGGTATTTGTTGCATAATGTCTAATGGTATTTGTTGCATAATGTCCAATGACTATGTCTAATGGTATTTGTTGCATAATGTCTAATGGTATTTGTTGCATAATGTCTAATGACTATGTCTAATGGTATTTGTTGCATAATGTCTAATGACTATGTCTAATGGTATTTGTTGCATAATGTCTAATGACTATGTCTAATGGTATTTGTTGCATAATGTCTAATGGTATTTGTTGCATAATGTCTAATGGTATTTGTTGCATAATGTCTAATGACTATGTCTAATGGTATTTGTTGCATAATGTCTAATGGTATTTGTTGCATAATGTCCAATGACTATGTCTAATGGTATTTGTTGCATAATGTCTAATGACTATGTCTAATGACTATGTCTAATGGTATTTGTTGCATAATGTCCAATGACTATGTCTAATGGTATTTGTTGCATAATGTCTAATGACTATGTCTAATGGTATTTGTTCCATAATGTCTAATGACTATGTCTAATGGTATTTGTTGCATAATGTCTAATGGTATTTGTTGCATAATGTCTAATGGTATTTGTTGCATAATGTCTAATGGTATTTGTTGCATAATGTCTAATGGTATTTGTTGCATAATGTCTAATGGTATTTGTTGCATAATGTCTAATGGTATTTGTTGCATAATGTCCAATGACTATGTCTAATGGTATTTGTTGCATAATGTCTAATGGTATTTGTTGCATAATGTCTAATGACTATGTCTAATGGTATTTGTTGCATAATGTCTAATGACTATGTCTAATGGTATTTGTTGCATAATGTCTAATGACTATGTCTAATGGTATTTGTTGCATAATGTCTAATGGTATTTGTTGCATAATGTCTAATGGTATTTGTTGCATAATGTCTAATGACTATGTCTAATGGTATTTGTTGCATAATGTCTAATGGTATTTGTTGCATAATGTCCAATGACTATGTCTAATGGTATTTGTTGCATAATGTCTAATGACTATGTCTAATGACTATGTCTAATGGTATTTGTTGCATAATGTCCAATGACTATGTCTAATGGTATTTGTTCCATAATGTCTAATGACTATGTCTAATGGTATTTGTTGCATAATGTCCAATGACTATGTCTAATGGTATTTGTTCCATAATGTCCAATGACTATGTCTAATGGTATTTGTTGCATAATGTCTAATGACTATGTCTAATGGTATTTGTTGCATAATGTCTAATGACTATGTCTAATGGTATTTGTTGCATAAGATCAGACTGTTGGTGTAATAACTCAATGAGTGTCTTGATGGCCTCAGCCTCTGCTTCATAATTTGAGCAAAAAACCACAAGTCAAGCTGCAGACAATCAATAACACTACAACATTGTCTGGATGCCATAAATTTAATCATAGAAAGACAACAGAAGTAATATATAGAAGAATAAACTAGAAGCATAGCATACGTGACACTTCCAGGCAGAAACCACACTATACAGAAACCACACGATACAGAAACCACACTATACAGAAACCACACTATACAGAAACCACACTATACAGAAACCACACTATAATATTTTTTTTACAGAAACCACACTATTTTCACACTATACAGAAACCGCACTATTTCCACACTACACAGAAACCACACTATTTCCAGCTAGTTATCAGAGAGTGAATGCAGTACAAGAGATCACATAAATATTATGAAACACACAAAATTCTGATACATGGAAAAAAAATAATAGCATCTCGAGTAGAATTTCTACTGAACATAACAACATTACTGACCCAGTGAGAGCAGATCTGATAGTAGTCTTACATCTGTCTCTGAAGATCTCAATAACTTGCAACCTCTGGCTGTCAATCTCAGTCTTTATTGTGGCTGCTGCTCGCAAGTTTGCATCCTGCACATGGGCCATCACATCAGCTAAGACACATAAACACACACACACTTCACATGATAAGTCTAGAGAGAGTCATCGACTAAGAATATAACACACACGCACATTTCACATGGTAAGTCATATATTTATTGGTAGAACAAAGCAGTGGAAAACTACTCAATGTTAGTTATTCCTCTACGGCCAAAGACGGCACATAGTGCGGATGTCATAGATTTCCATGTCTCTCGTTTCATTGCAATTTGTTTTAGGCCGTCATTGTTTCTGATACCGATGGTGAAGCGTTCTCTTGTAATAGTTCTACGTAAGGTCTCACTTGGTCTTCCTCGTTTTCTCTTGCCCTTTGGTGATCACATCTAAGCTTGACAGGGGAGTCTTTTGGTATCCATTTGCGGTGTGTGTCCGATGTAACTCCAGCGACGCTTTCTAATGTAGGTGGATACATAGTCTTGGCAACAACTCAATGTAAATATAACAAAATATCATTACACCTTCACAATGCAAGCCTAGAAAAGACTACAATGGAAGGAGTGATGATAGAATGCTGAAAAAGAGAGAGCTCAAAGAGAAGATGGACACAAGGCATCAAAGAACACCTGAACATAACACTTGTACAAGTGGAAATACTAGCTCTGAAAGACCGAACCAGCAATGACAATATATATCCAGTCTATCTGAACATGTCGAAACAAAACTCTCAGCATACTTTCCATACAAATTTCTATCAGTTTAAAAAAAAAATTTATGCAGATAGTTCATTGATCATAAGCGTCAGGTCCTAGTTTTGCATTCTCGTCGCCATGTACTATTAATAGATCTTTTCTAGAGATGGCCTATATCCTGTCTTCTATGATTTCAAAAATTATATTTATTTCCTCATCTTCAAAATCGGTAGTTGGGGCATAAATTTGGAATCTTCTTCTTTTTCTGTGTTCATTCTCAAACTCCTGCATATTAGCAGGATGTAGTCCGGAGAACGAAATGTGTTGTGTCATGGTTTACAGCATTGCTGCGATATCTGCGCCTTTCTGCCTGACACATCCGACTTCAGCATGGCTTTCGGTCACTGACCCTATATGGAATGGGACAGCCAACTCCATCCCATAACCTCCTTAGTCGCCTTTTACGACATGCGTGGAAGGTAAACAGTGTTGCTATTATTTGCTCCCTTTTCGGGCCTCGGCAACACACGGGCGATAAACTTGAATGATTATGATGTTTTAGGGTCTAGCTGCTGCACATACTGTTATGTCCGGTGTTTATAAGTGCATTTAACGATGTTATTAACTTTCTCTTTGTGTGATACTCAAAATATTTATACTTAGCATATTAGTACACTTTTATTAACATCGAACTGTAATTGTACAGTAGAAATCTGATTATCAGAATCCCAATTAACCGAATCCTCAATTATCTGAATCGAATTTGGGTGAAGTAATTTTAGAGTGATAGCATTTATAGTACAATGTACATATGTGCCATTTATGTAATTTTGCATATTTTTACAGTACTGTAGTGTATGTAGTTTATTTGCAATACAAAGTTGCTTACATATTACTGTACTTTTATCAACTTTCTTCTTCTTCTTTCGTTCACTTGAAACATGTCTATATCTGTAATTCTGTCTCCTGAATAAAACTCACCGTCTTACTTTTATCAATAAAATTCCATTCATTTCGATGTATGATTGCATGTATGTAAACTGTTTTGCTTCATTCCTGTGTTATATCCAATTATCAGAATTTTCGATTATCCGAATCTGACCGATCCCCAATGAATTCGGATAATCAGACTTCTACTGTATCTTTAGCTTAATGTATTATATATTCATGTGCATCGTGTCATCAGAAAGATTTGTCACTTTAAAAAACTATTCTACCAAGGACAAAAAATAATCCTGGTGGGAAAACAAGGAGGAAAAATTCCAGTCTTTCGGGAGTTAATATTGGCAGATATTTATTTCAGTACTGGATTGGATTAACAGGTTTGGTCTACCATCCAACTTATAAATTTTGCACACAGCGATCCAAAATATTGTTTAATTTTGTGACGTCACAGACTGTCAGCTTAGTTCTAGATACAAAATGGCTACTGTATGTTTCTTAAGCCTAACTGTGACTGATAGAGATACGCTTTGTATGTTACAGGTGCAAGGACTGCTACCAGATACACAGATGTGTTCACCACGCACCGAGACTCCCCCCATATGCATGCCACACACTGAGAGCCCCACACTTACATCCATTTAAATTTAAAAAACTACACCTTCACCTACTTATCGGTAATTATAGCCAAGAGAAACAATCGCTGAAAAAAAGAAGAATACATATTTTCTAACCACTTGTAATATATTTCATTTCACTTTCATCAAAAAAGGTAGGCCAGTTAACCAAACGTGAACTGAAATTTCAAAAGGCTGTGATGACTGCTACATCATGTCCAGGTAATCTCTCCAATGATGCTGAGAACAAACATCAGAATTTATTTGCAGAAGCTGGCATGCCAGTTAGGTTGTTATCAAACTCATATCACATGGATCTGCTGACCAGGTTATGTGGAAGTCAGAGGCAACAAATGACTTGATGCATTGGAGAGTAAAGCTTCAGCAGATGGCACAATTATGAAAAAGAAAAGGGAGCTCAGTTCATTAGGGAAATTATAGATACAGTAATGGATATGGTCACAGATATGGTAACTGTAACATTCATGGATGCAGTCACGGATATGGTCATGTAAACAGTCATGGATACAGAAATGGTCATGGATATGGTAATGTAAAGTCATGGATACAGAAATGGTCATGGATATGGTAATGTAAACAGTCATGGATGCAGTCATGGATATGGTCATGTAAACAGTCATGGATACAGTAACAGATAGTCATGGATATGGTCATGTAAACAGTCATGGGTACAGTAACAAATAGTCATGGATATGGTCATGTAAACAGTCATGGATACAGTAACAAATAGTCATGGATACAGTAACAGATAGTCATGGATTTGGTCATGTAAACAGTCATGGGTACAGTCACAGAAAGTCATGGATATAGTCATGGAAACAGTCACAGATAGTCATATCTTGGATACAGTCTTGGATAGTCCCTGATACAGCCATGGATACACTACAAAGTGATGAAGAGAAGAGTGACAGATTGTATACATACAGAGAATGATAGAAATGGGTCTGACCAGCGGGTAGAGGAAAATGTGTGTCCTCCCTGGAAAGATATGAACAACTTACTGGAATACTGAGCTTATCTACTCTTAGATAGCAGACAGACTGGAAAGTACAGCACTTATAGGAATGACCCCAGTGCTATGATGCTAGCTCCTAATCAAGAACCTTCTTTTATTTTTACTCTCTCACAGTTTCTGGTTAGCAGGATGCGTCCAAAGAATGGAATGTATTGTCTGATAGTTTACAGCTTGGCTGCGATATCTGGGTCTTTCGGCCTAACACATTTGACTTCTACATGGCTTCTGTGTAACCTCTACTTATAGGAAGGGATAACAAACCTTCCTCCGAACCCCCTTAGTCATCTCTTATGACACAGTGTTGCTATTCCTTGTTCCCTTTTGGAAGTCTCTTACCTTTTATTTTGGCCACTGTGTCCAGATACTGGTCTCGGAGCTCTAGGATGGTATTTGTGCTGGAATCTGTCAACTGTGGGCACAGACAAACAAACAAGAAATATGAATTTTGTCATGTGGACACAGACAAACAAACAAGAAATATGAATTTTGTCATTTGGGCACAGACAAACAAACAAGAAATATGAATTTTGTCATGTGGGCACAGACAAACAAGAAATATGAATTTTGTCATGTGGGCACAGACAAACAAACAAGAAATATGAATTTTGTCATGTGGGCACAGACAAACAAACAAGAAATATGAATTTTGTCATGTGGGCACAGACAAACAAGAAATATGAATTTTGTCATGTGGTCACAGACAAACAAGAAATATGAATTTTGTCATGTGGGCACAGACAAACAAGAAATGTGACTTCTGTCATATGTGAGCACAGACAAACAAGAAATATGAATTTTGTTATGTGGGCACAGACAAACAAGAAATATGAATTTTGTCATGTGGGCACAGACAAACAAACAAAAAAATATGAATTTTGTCATGTGGGCACAGACAAACAAGAAATATGAATTTTGTCATGTGGGCACAGACAAACAAACAAAAAATATGAATTTTGTCATGTGGGCACAGACAAACAAACAAGAAATGTGACTTATGTCATCTGTGAGCACAGACAAACAAGAAATGTGACTAAAAAAATCATTGACAACACAAGAATATTTCAGGATATGAAATATAGTGAAATTCCATTACAGTACATGTTCTTTATAACCAGATTCCCAGTTTAACAAACAAAATAATTTTAGAAAGCAAGTTCATGTCTTGTTTCATGTCCAAACTAAACAAGTTTACTCCATTTCACCACAGTCAAAAATAGCTCCTGATAAGTGTGTTTTTTGGAGGAATGAATATACTTGTCTTGTGTTCTATATTACTAATTCGCAACAAACATTTGTAGCATTTGTTTTCAAAATACTGAATCTTTCTTTCTGTGTCTGAATTCAGTGTCCAATCAAAGAATAGCAAAAATTGTGACCTGCCATGCATGTCGGATGCGACTAAGGAGGTTTTGGGTATGAAGATGATTATCCCATAGAGGGTCAAAGTGACAGAGATGCTGAAGTCAGAAGTGGCAGGCTAAAGAAAAAGATTGCAGATATCAGTCAATCTGTAAACCATGACCCAACACATTTCATTCTCTAGGCTTCATCCTGCCAACCTACATAAACTTGAGAATGAATGCAGAAGAAGAATAAGAAAGACAACCTTGAGATGATGATAAAAAACGTGTAGATAACTCTCACAAACCTGTAATGGTAATGAGGCCAACTCTGCCCGACGACTCCGTGCTTCCATCAACAGAATAGCCTTTTCTGTATCTCCTTCCGTTTTCAATGTTTCAATGACAGTATCATACTCATCCTGTAGTTTCATCATTTGGACTTTGAAAGATGCCAACAAGATCTCCTTCTGTTCATCCTTCATCTTCAGGGTCACCAGGTCCTGATCAACAAAACAAACAAGTGCATAAGTGTCAACTAGTATGGATTTTCCATATTAATACGGATTTCGGGCACACACAAAATAATTGTTTTTAAGTGTTACTTTTTTTTTTTAAAGTTCACTTGTTAAATTCCTAGTAATTATACGCATGTGGTTGCATCTGTGGGTCTCACCAATGGCCCACTAACATACCACCCATGCAACAGAAAACCTTAGTGGATGACATGCCGTTATATTGAGGTTATCTTCTTATAGAAGCTTCATGGCACGTCATCTATACAATTATGCTTTTATTTTGTTGTTGAAATGTGTTTCATGTTTACCTGAATATATATGCATGTACCCTCTGTGGTTGGGAGGGAGCCAGAGATGTACTGTGCAGCACTGGGGAGGAGGAAAGTGACAGCACTGTTTTTTCCTATGGCTGAGACCCATCATAGAGGCACAGTGACTCAGGATGTGACAATCGTTTTGACTTGAACATTTGGTTGCATACCTGGAGCAATAGAGAAGTTCGGCATAACCAGTAGTCAATTGGTGGCGGGGAATGAGCACAGTGACCTCTATCTTGGCTACAGTGGCTCGGAGCAGTGCATAGGTTGAAACCTACCTTACGGGAGGTGTGATAGTTATTCTCTGGCTCTGGGTGGGCCAAAAATCCACAGACTTCCCAGCAATATAATGTAATTTAATGACATTAGGTCAAAGGGCATGAGCCAATAGATCGCTGGATCAGCAACCAACCAATCAACCTAGTAATTATTACTAATGCTGACATTTTTACCATATAATCTCACATTGGGGAGCAAAAAAAAAATTAAATTTTTTTTAATTGGGGTTTTTGGTGTTTTGGGGGGTTTTTTGGGTGGGGGGGTCTAAATGCGGACGTTTTTATTGCGCTATGAAAATAAATTATAAAAAATATGGATTTATGAAACATTAAGTAGACACCTATGCAAGTACTTGAGTGTAACTGACAGTAACAAACTACATGTAAACAATGAAAGCTCTCAGTGTAACATATATTAGCATTATCCAGAAAAAACTAAGGAACAAATCTAAGTAGAAGTACTCTGGAGGGAATTAGACCAATGGTTTGTACTCATGTAAAGGGAAGAGAGAGGGGTTTCTAAAGTCCTGATTAACTGAACCCTATAAAAACATATCTAATTAAAATATAGCAAGATTTACTTGTACCAAGATTACATCTAGAAAATATTGAATATGACAAGATTTACTTGTACCAAGATTACATCTAGAAAATATTGAATATGACAAGATTTACTTGTACCAAGATTACATCTAGAAAATATTAAATATGACAAGATTTACTTGTACCAAGATTACATCTAGAAAATATTGAATATGACAAGATTTACTTGTACCAAGATTACATCTAGAAAATATTGAATATGACAAGATTTACTTGTACCAAGATTACATCTAGAAAATATTGAATATGACAAGATTTACTTGTACCAAGATTACATCTAACAAATATTGAATATGACAAGATTTACTTGTGCCACGATTTACTTGTACCAAGATTACATCTAGAAAATATTGAATATAACAATATTTACTTGTACCAAGATTACATCTAACAAATATTGAATATGACAAGATTTACTTGTGCCAAGATTTACTTGTACCAAGATTACATCTAGAAAATATTGAATATAACAAGATTTACTTGTACCAAGATTACATCTAACAAATACTGAATATGACAAGATTTACTTGTAACAAGATTTACTTGTACCAAGATTACATCTAACAAATATTGAATATGACAAGATTTACTTGTGCCACGATTTACTTGTGCCAAGATTTACTTGTACCAAGATTACATCTAGAAAATATTGAATATAACAAGATTTACTTGTACCAAGATTACATCTAACAAATATTGAATATGACAAGATTTACTTGTGACAAGATTTACTTGTACCAAGATTACATCTAACAAATATTGAATATGACAAGATTTACTTGTACCAAGATTACATCTAACAAATATTGAATATAACAAGATTTACTTGTACCAAGATTACATCTAACAAATATTGAATATGACAAGATTTACTTGTACGAAGATTACATCTAACAAATATTGAATATGACAAGATTTACTTGTACCAAGATTACATCTAACAAATATTGAATATAACAAGATTTACTTGTACCAAGATTACATCTAACAAATATTGAATATGACAAGATTTACTTGTACCAAGATTACAATCTAACAAATATTGAATATGACAAGATTTACTTGTACCAAGATTACATCTAGAAAATATTGAATATAACAAGATTTACTTGTACCAAGATTACATCTAGAAAATATTGAATATGACAAGATTTACTTGTACCACGATTACATCTAACAAATATTGAATATGACAAGATTTACTTGTACCAAGATTACATCTAACAAATATTGAATATAACAAGATTTACTTGTACCAAGATTACATCTAACAAATATTGAATATGACAAGATTTACTTGTACCAAGATTACATCTAACAAATATTGAATATGACAAGATTTACTTGTACCAAGATTACATCTAACAAATATTGAATATAACAAGATTTACTTGTACCAAGATTACATCTAGAAAATATTGAATATGACAAGATTTACTTGTACCAAGATTACATCTAGCAAATACCACATCAAATTGATGGCACGGATAATTGCATTGTTTACATCTGACAAAACTTATTTCTACCTGTTTTCTGATTCTCTTTGCTTCCTTCATGTCAGCCTTGTACTTTCTGTCCATCTCTACATACTTGTCTTCCAGGGATGCCTGCTCCTTCTTCATGTCTTCCAAATCTTCTCTGCATTTCTTTAAACCTGCTATGAGTTTCTGCTTTTCTTCATGAAAAATTTGCTCTTTTGATTTCAGCAAGTCCATAATTCTGTCTTTCTCGCTGTAAGCCTGCAATTATGACATTTAGATTTGGTCACCTCACATGGAAGAAGATTTGACAAGCAAGTGCATTAGGTAGTTACAATATAAAAAAAATTGTTTGCGCATGTGGTTGCGTCTGTGGGTCTCACCAATTGCTCACTAGACAAACCAACCATGCAACAGAAAACCTTAGTAGATGGCATGCCTTTATATTGAGGTTATCTTCTTATAGAAGTTTCATGGCACGTCATCTATACAATCCTGTAGTTGTAACCTTCGATAACAGTTACCATGTTGTTCCGACAGGCCGACGTTGTGCTTAAACTAGTTGCGGGCACGGCAGTGGGTGGGCGGAACAACAAAGAAACCTGTCGCAGAGTTGTGCCCTGATGCCGATGTCTGTTTCAGTGGCATTAGACGCGAAACACCATCAAGTCGGATAGCTTCTGGAACAGAGGGCGGAGCACTTATGGGAATGCCCCACGTGTTGTGAGGCCGGTTTCTAATCAAGAGTCGAGAGTCAAGCACTTAAAATTTTGCAAATATGTATCATTTAAAAAATATATAATTGGTTAAATTAAAGGTTTAAGTAAAGAAAATACGATATAGAACTAATCCACTTTAGACCAAAGGGTCTTTTCAAAGATCGGGACAAACACAGAATAGAGCATTATTATATGATTATATCAGGAGATTACATGAAATCATGTTATCTTTGTTACAGACTACGTCCTGTAAACTAGCAGGATCTGAGAATGGACGCAGAAGAAATGTCAAAAATGTACAAGCATGAACATGGCATGGTCACATGATAAATTTACATATGTCAACTCCATTTGTATCTCAATTCCTCGTCTTAGCAAAATACAATTATAACACAAAATACAATCATAACACAGAAATACAATCATAACACAGAAATACAATCATAACACAGAAATACAATCATAACACAGAAATACAATCATAACACAGAAATACAATCATAACACAGAAATACAATCATAACACAGAAATACAATCATAACACAAATACAATCATAACACAGAAATACAATCATAACACAGAAAAACAATCATAACACAGAAATACAATCATAACACAGAAATACAATCATAACACAGAAATACAATCATAACACAGAAATACAATCATAACACAGAAATACAATCATAACACAGAAATACAATCATAACACAGAAATACAATCATAACACAGAAATACAATCATAACATATAAATACAATCATAACACAGAAATACAATCATAACAGAAATACAATCATAACACAGAAATACAATCATAACATATAAACATGCATGTCACAACACAAATACCAACATGCATGTCACAACACAAATACAAACATGCATGTCACAACACAAATACCAACATGCATGTCACAACACAAATACAAACATGCATGTCACAACACAAATACAAACATACATGTCACAACACAAATACAAACATGCATGTCACAACACAAATACAAACATGCATGTCACAACACAAATACAAACATACATGTCACAACACAAATACAAACATACATGTCACAACACAAATACAAACATGCATGTCACAACACAAATACAAACATGCATGTCACAACACAAATACAAACATACATGTCACAACACATATACAAACATGCATGTCACAACACAAATACAAACATGCATGTCACAACACAAATACCAACATGCATGTCACAACACAAATACAAACATACATGTCACAACACAAATACAAACATGCATGTCACAACAAAAACATACATGTCACAACACAAATACAAACATGCATGTCACAACACAAATACAAACATACATGTCACAACACAAATACAAACATACATGTCACAACACAAATACAAACATGCATGTCACAACACAAATACAAACATGCATGTCACAACACAAATACAAACATGCATGTCACAACACAAATACAAACATGCATGTCACAACACAAATACAAACATACATGTCACAACACAAATACAAACATGCATGTCACAACACAAATACAAACATACATGTCACAACACAAATACAAACATGCATGTCACAACACAAATACAAACACAGTTAACAGCACATGTATAAACAAAAACACTCACTTTAGTTCTGGCTTCAACCTCCGACCTCAAACGCGCCTCCCATCTATCCTCAACGATCTCATATTCTGATTTCTCTCTTTCCCACTCCTCTCGAACTTTCTGAATCCTCTTCCTCATGTCTTCCTCCATCTCTTCTCTCAAACCCTTTAACTCATCCTCCTTAACTTGATTAATCTCATTCTTTAGCCTGATTTTTTCTTCCTGTATATTCCTCTCTGCCTCAGAACGAAGTATCTTCAGAGCCCTGCTTCGCTCCGACTCCATTCTATTTTTAGCTGCCTCCTTCCATGCTATAACTTCCTGTTCAAGTCGTGACTTCTCCTTAACTACTCTTTCTTCCAATTCTGAGACAAATTTCCTCTTTATGTTTTCCACTTCCACCTCTACTTTCCTCTTCACCTCTTCCTGCTTTTCTCTCTCCGTTTCCTCTTTGTACTTGTCTATTCTCTCTTGAGCATTTTTCTCCACATTTTCCTGTTTTCTCTCCCAATCTTTTTCAAGTTCTTGTTTCAAGTTGTCTCGTTCTTCCTTCAACTTATCCTCCACACCTTTCTCTATTTCCTTGCTCATGTAATCCTGAACCTCTTGAAACCACTTGGCCCTTGCGTCCTGTATCTGGTCTGTCATCCCATGTGCATCCTTGATACTGACTCTCATTTTTTCAGCATCTTTCTTCAGTTGTTCTACAATCTTTGCATCCATTTCTCTCTCTCTTCTTAAAGAATCCAACAATCCTTTCAAATCCACAACTTCTGATTTGTGCGAGTTCATTTCCTGTTGCAAGTTTTTAACAATACCTTCATGTTCTGATTTCATCCTGTTTATTTCCTGCTGCAAGTTTTTAACAATACCTTCTTGTTCCAACTTTAACCTATTCACCTCAATCTCATATCTTTCTATCACTTTTCTATTCTCCTCATCGTGTCTCAAGGACATATTTACAATTTCCTGACTCCTCTCCTCCTGAATCTGTTTAATTTTAGTTTCCAACGATAACTTCTCTGCCAAATATTTCTCTTCAAGTTTATTCATGTCAGCTTTCATCTTTTCTTTAATTTCTTCACATTCTAATTGATGTTTCACAAAATCGACATTGTTAAATTCACTGCTACTCTGTGTAACCTGCCGATTCATTTTTTCTGTATACTCCGCAACAATCTTGTGTAATTCATCTTGGTGTTTCTTCTCACATTCACCGATTATTTCTCGTATTTCTAACTTGTGCTTTTCATCAGCTTCTTTCAACTTGTTTTCTAGAACCAATTTTGTCTCCGTCTCATATTGTTTCGTGACTTTTTCCAGTTTTGCTTTGCACTGGTTATCTCTCTCTTTCAGAAAATATCGCAGCTCCGCTTGGAACTTTTCCTCTCTCAACCGAGCCACTTTTTCAAACTCTTTTTGATGACTCTCCTTAAGTTGTTCAATATCTTTCTTACAATTTTGTTTCATAAAATTAAACATTGACTGCAACTTTTTAATATACTCTCTCATTGTCTCCTGACTATTTTCACTCATTTCACAAGGAATGGGCCACGCTTCAAATTCCATTGAGTATTCACTGTTACTGAGATTATTTTCTTGACTACAATTCTGTGATTTGTTCTCACATATTCCTACACCTCTCTCATTACAACCGTTGCTTCCCTGTGTTGCATCAAGACAGTTCACTCTTATGTTTTTATCTCGAATATCGAAAAAATAAGAGCCACGTCTGTCCACATCAAGTGAAATCCCTTCCAGATTTTGTATTTCTTTCTCCATCTCAACAAGCTTACTCTTGGGTGTTTTACATAATGCAGACAAGGTAGAACTATTACCTTGTCCTTCCAGCATCTCCTCTAGTTTTTTCAATGTAGTATCTTTGTCATGTAAGATTCTCTCCACGACTTTTAGTTTTCCAAGTAGCCCCTCACTTTGCTGGTTATTTTGTTCCTTGAAACAGTATCCTGCAGAATTAACTTCCAGATTAATACTATGTCCCTCTTTACTGGCATTCAACAAGGACTTTTTACACATATCATCGAGCTTTTCCTCAATTTCTAACCTCTCTCTGTCATATTTCATCACCAGTTCATTCATCTCTTCTTTGTGTTGTTTCTCCAGTGACCTCAACTTGGCATCGAACTCTAACTCTAAGTCTTCACATTTCTCACTACGCCCAACAGACTTCAAATCCAGCTTAAGTTTGAGGTCAGAAACTTCCTGGCTTAGATTGAGCAGCTTTGACTCAGAAGATCTTCTTTCATCAGACCACATCTGGAAATCTGAAATGAAAAATGAAAACAAAGCCATGAACTGAAAATCAGCTAAAACATTATCAATTCATGTTTTCTTATCTACCATTCCAACATTTATAAAATTCACGCAGATCCACAATTATTTACAATATTGTGATATCCCAGACTGCTGGATCCGTTCTCGATACAAAATGGTTACCGAAAGTTTGTTAGAGATGTAGTAAGTCAGATACGGACGCGAAGACTGCTGCCGGATGCAAAAATGTCTCACCAACAGAGAGTCCCACCCACACAACCCTCCTAAATTAAATATCTCGAAGTCCAACCACTGATGGGGAATTTTAGCCAAGGAAAATAATAAATGCAAAAATGAAGAACACAGATTTGCCTGCCCCTTGTTATTTATTTTGTTTCGCTTTTGGCAAGAAAAAAGGGTAGGCTGCTATTCAAACATGAACCAGTGTCCTAGTCCTACCCATCTATCGTCCCCCTCTACTATCTCCTCAAGCAATTCTACACTCTCTCAATCTCTTAATAACAGTATCAACTACCATGGTGTTTCTGTCTAACGGATGTGTATATACGGAATTTACAATGTCATCTCCCCCCTCCCCCCTTGTACATTGTTTCATTATGGAATCTTGCATAAACAGATTTCCTCATTCGTTTCTTTACTTCTTTCTCAAACTCATTTTAACATGTCTGATTTCTTCAGTTTTGTATTCACTCACTCAAAATGACACAACTTTACGGTTGTCCTGTCACAGCTGTTGATATAGAAACCTGTACAAATGACTACCAATGTTATACAAAACCTTACACACATAAATATCTCACAGAGCAGATAAATGTATTTATAAATTATGATAAATGGTTGAGCAGGTCCTTAACACTTTACAGAACAAATAGGAAGGTTGTCGCATTTCTGTTAAATACCCTTAGATCAACCTTAATGATTGTCAAAACTATTATGATACTGCAGAAATTCATTACGATACGTTAGAAATACATTATACTTCAGAAATACATTATACTTCAGAAATACATTATACTTCAGAAATACATTATACTTCAGAAATACATTATACTTCAGAAATACATTATTCTTCAGAAATACATTATTCTTCAGAAATACATTATACTTCAGAAATACATTATACTTCAGAAATACATTATACTTCAGAAATACATTATACTTCAGAAATACATTATACTTCAGAAATACATTATACTTCAGAAATACATTATACTTCAGAAATACATTATACTTCAGAAATACATTATACTGCAGAAATTCATTATACTTCAGAAATACATTATACTTCAGAAATACATTATACTTCAGAAATACATTATACTTCCGAAATACATTATACTTCAGAAATACATTATACTTCAGAAATACATTATACTTCAGAAATACATTATACTTCAGAAATACATCATACTTCAGAAATACATTATACTTCAGAAATACATTATACTTCAGAAATACATTATACTTCAGAAATACATTATACTTCCGAAATACATTATACTTCAGAAATACATTATACTTCAGAAATACATTATACTTCAGAAATACATTATACTTCAGAAATACATTATACTTTAGAAATACATTATACTTCAGAAATACATTATACTTCAGAAATACATTATACTTCAGAAATACATTATACTTCAGAAATACATTATACTTCAGAAATACATTATACTTCAGAAATACATTATACTTCAGAAATACATTATACTTCAGAAATACATTATACTTCAGAAATACATTATACTTCAGAAATACATTATACTTTAGAAATACATTACGATACTTCATAAATTCAGCAATTGTAGTAATAGTGTTACTAAGAATAGCTAATCCGAGATAGTACGTCTTTGCAAAATGGCAGAACCCTTGAAATACACTCTGTCCACATAGCTTATGAGTTCTATTCTTGAAAAAACTGATATTCTGGAAGGTGAGATTAAGTGATATACAGAAAGTAATGTAAATCTGATAATTCTGGTTCTTGATTCTTGATTAGAAACTAGCTTCACAGCATGCGGGGCATTCCCATAAGTGCTCCACCCTCCGTTCCAGCAACAATCTCAGTGTATGTAGACTCAGAGTCCCAGTCAGGTGTTGATTGTGTGATCTTCTGGGCTTTCCAAAAAAATTACTTTTTATTCCCTTCACCTCTAGATACTCCTATATCTAACATTCTCTGTATAAGTTCTCAGCGTTATTGACATCATCTGCATCTTGAAATGAATTTATGACTGCCTTCATTAAGTCTGCTTTATCTCTTCTCAGCAATGTGCCGTCTATCGCAGCATTGCCTGCCAATAAGTGGACTCTCTCATTTTTTTCTGACCCCAGCATGACCAGGGCAGTATATCCATGTAATGCTCTGGAAAACTGAGTTATTCAATAAGTCCCACCATTCTTTTCTTAGCATGAACTTTTCTATCTTGCACAGCATGCTTTGAGAGTCTGTGAGTATTACCGCGTGTGTTGATGTATCAGTTATCAACCAATTAAGAGCTGCTGTAACTCCCTCTATCTCCATCCTCATGCTTGGTGTGACAGTAGAATATGCTGAAGATTTCTCAACCAACTTCTCACTATTTCTATAGGCGACAAAAACCAAACTGCTTTTATTTGTGTTTCTGTTAACAGAGCCATCTGTGTATATAATTATGTCTTGTGGGTTCGAGTGTAGTTGGGCAGTTCTCACACTGTATCCTGAGCTCTGACTTCCGTCCATTTTCGACACGCTTTATCTAGTTGTATTATTACTTTAGTCAGTGATTTCTTCTCAGTGTCTACCTCCAGCCATTCAATGCCCTTTCCTATTTCTTCCAATTCACATACTCTTCGCAGTGTATTTTCAGCCTCCGCCATCCATGATCTTCCACGCTTGATTCATTTTCCCATTGACTTATCTAGATGTTGGTGTTATGGGTGGTGGTTGTATTCTGTCACTTTAAGGTATGGCTTAACTTGTGCTACCTGATGTCGCACTCTAATGCTGGGGAGATCACACAGAAATCTCATAACAGAGATGGGTGTATCTCTAGTACACCCTAGTATCACTCTTACTACATCCTTTTGAACTTTTTCCAATCTATCAACTTGTGTCTGTGGCAGTGTTAGGCCGAGGCCATAATCTATGACAGATAGCACCATCACTTGCAGAAGCAGAAAAAGTACCCATTGCTGCATGTCGAAGGTCGCCATAACCTTGATAACACTGATCCCATTTTTTGCCTTCTGAATATTCTATCATATTTGTGACGTGCTTGTTGAATGAGAGAACTTCTATCAAAGATTATCCCAAGATATTTAAGATATTTGATATTCTGGAAGGCGAGATTATGTGATATACAGAAAGTAATGTAAATCCACGGCATTATAATAACTAGGGTTTCACTCTTGAAATAAATTCCGGACTTTCAAATTCATTCAGAACCACAGAAGACAAATGTGTCGGAACATTGGCGCAAATAAATTCATTCAGTAAATGCAAACATTCATTATGACAAATTTATAAACTGACTCTTACATAAACTAACATCACACATCAAGCTGACTCTTACATTAACTAATACCACACATCAATCTGACTCTTACATTAACTAATACCACACATCAAGCTGACTCTTACATTAACTAATACCACACATCAAGCTGACTCTTACATTAACTAATACCACACATCAAGCTGACTCTTACATTAATACCACACATCAAGCTGACTCTTACATAAACTAATACTACACATCAAGCTTACTTTTACATAAGCCAACACCACACATTAAGCTGACTTGCACATAAACCAACACCACACATCAAGCTGACTCTTACATAAACTAACATCAAGCTGACTCTTACATTAACTAATACCACACATCAAGCTGACTCTTACATTAACTAATACCACACTTCAAGCTGACTCTTACATAAACTAACATCAAGCTGACTCTTACATAAACTAACATCAAGCTGACTCTTACATAAACTAATACCACACATCAAGCTGACTCTTACATAAACTAATACCACACATCAAGCTGACTCTTACATAAACTAACACCACACATCAAGCTGAATCTTCATAAACCAACACCACACATCAAGCTGACTTGCACATAAACCAACACCACAGATCAAGTTGACTCTTACATAAACGTAATACCACACATCAAGCTGACTCTTACATAAACTAATACCACACATCAAGCTGACTCTTACATAAACCAGCACCACACATCAAGCTGACTCTTACATAAACCAGCACCACACATCAAGCTGACTCTTACATAAACCAGCACCACACTTCAAGCTGACGCTTAAATAAACTAACATCAAGTTGACTCATACATAAACCAACATTACACACCAAGCTGACTCTTACATAAACCAACAGCACACATCAAACTGGCTCTTACGTGTAAATACAATTTTAATGCAACCATAATATACGTTATGGTTGCAATATACGTTGTATTGCAAGGTACAATATATGTTACCTTTCTCGTGCTCTTTCTGCAGCTGTGACGTGAGATCTGCTACCATTACCCGTATGATCAGTCTCTGTTCTTCCAACCATACCAAGTTGGCGTGTGAGACCTGCAAAATGTTATAGTATAGTTTGTGCCCATACTTTTAATCTGCACTAAATATCAAGTGGTTTTCACACACTTCCAGACTACCAACAGACAGCATGCCACAGATGGTCATGACACATAGACATAACAGCTATAAAGCCAGAGGCAGACCATGTAAAAAATGCATCACAGAAATCAAAGAAGCCACAGGAACAAGCTTACAAACAGCAAGCAAGAAGACCATCTCCAGAGAACTCTTCTACCCCTGAAGCTGCAAGGTAAACAAGGGATACAGCGTATAGATAGATATATATAAATTATTTCTGGCAGTTATATATGTTCTAATCTATATTCTCGATGTTACAAATGGCATAAATTATTTGTTTCAAATTGAATCTATGAAATACTATGGGAAACTATTTGTTTCATATTGAATCTATGAAATACTATGGGAAACTGTTTCAAATTGAATCTATGAAATACTATGGGAACTATTTGTTTCAGATTGAATCTATGAAATACTATGGGAACTATTTGTTTCAGATTGAATCTATGAAATACTATGGGAACTATTTGTTTCAGATTGAATCTATGAAATACTATGAGAAACTCACACTTTCAGCTAATTATTGCTTCATCTTACCTTGAACTGTGTTTCTCTCTCTGTTTCTGCCTTCAGCTCTGACTCAATTATCATCCGTACACAGCTCTTAAAATCATTTAGCTCTTTCTCCATTTCGTCCCTCATAAAGCACTCCCATTCCCTCTTGTCTTTCTCCAAGGTGTCTTTCTGCTGTTGAAACATCCATATCATATTTCTATTATTAACAGAAATATTTAAACATAATGAAAGGTTCCACTGTTTTTTACTTAGAATATCATGGAAGGATAAAATCAGAAACTCAGATATTATAAACACACTGAATATTCCAGAGTGTTGGTTACTAAACACAATAACAAAAAGAAAACTACGCCTGTTTGGTCATATAAAGAGACATAACTGTTTAGAAAGACAAATAATGGAGGGAAGAGTACCTGGGAAGAGGACAAGGGGCAGACCAAGAAGACGATGGACTGACGACATTAAAGATAACATGAATACATCGCTAGAAAATGCAAGCCACATCTCTCTGTCAAGCCCAAGACAGAGAGAGGTTCAGAGAGTTCATTGGGAAGACAACGTTCTGGAAGGAATACGTCACATGACACCACTGTTTTACGAGGCGTGTTCAAATGAAAACGGGACTTGTGGATTTATTTAAAAAGTATCATACGCAATTTAATATTTTCAACGGAATTGAACAAAGCAACCACTTGTGAATAAGAATGCACCTGGGTTCATCAGAAAAAATCTCCGTATGCATTTAGGCAAGCATCCCACTGTTTAGGTAGACGTCGAATGCCGTCCGAGAAAAAGTTGCGTGGCTGTTCTCTGAACCATGTGGTCACCGCTGTCTTCACGTCTGCGTCGCTGTTGAATCGCTGTCCCTTTAGTGCTTTCTTCAACGGTCCGAACAAATGGAAATCAAACGGGGATAAATCGGGACTATAGGCTGGGTGATGAAGAACTTCCCAATTCTTCTTTGCCAATGTTTCCTGCACAATTTTTGCGACGTGCGGACGAGCGTTGTCGTGGAGAAGAATCACACCTTGAGAAAGTCTGCCTGGTCGCTTAGCCTTGATGGTCAGTCAGTACTGCTTTATCAAGCACGGCTATGGCTTCTTCTGTTGCAACAATATGCGCCTGACCTGGCCGTGCAAGATCTGCCGTTAACTCACGTCCGTCTTTAAACATACGCACCCACTCCATCACTCTGGTCCTCGACAAACATTTGTCACCATATGCTGCCTTCATTCTCCGATGAATGTCTACTGCTTGACATCCTTCAAATGAAAGAAACTGGATCACAGCACGCTGATTCACTTTGGACGGGTTCGGAATCACACCCGCCATATTGTTAACAGTCTTCTGCAGCACATATGCATGCTGGGAAGATGAACACGTGGCCGTATGTAAATTATTGGATACTCATTACTAGTGCAAAATGTCATCAATATCAGTGCGCTCTATCACGCGTGGTGTAACAAGTCCCGTTTTCATTTGAACACGCCTCGTATAAAGAACATAATTCTTATTTTAAAAAATGTGGGTTTCATATTCCACGGACACATATAAGGAGCCACCTCCAAATGGTCTGAGGGTGTCTGACAAAGTGGAGGGTGCCGCAGTAACCAAAGTAACAAATAGTAATGCAAAATAAGATCAATAAGTTACAAGGAATACCTAACTATGAACAAATCTAGATAAAAATGTATATAAGAAATATGCAATAAAACAAAAAAATGACAATTTTCCTACGCTGCGGTCCTATTGGGACTTTTTTTCAAGATACACACACACAAAAACTATTTTAAATAACCAAACCATAAATATGTTAGCTGCTAAAATTACTTGATCCTGTCTCTCATACTAAAGAAACAAGGTCAAGTGACTTTGGTCACTTTGGTCACAGTTTGGTATGAGAGACAGGATCAAGTCATTTTAGCAGTTAACATATTTATGGTTTGGTATTTTTGTTAGTTTTTTTTTATGTGTTTCTTGAAAAAAGTCCCAATAGGACCGGAGCGTAGGAAAATTGTCATTTTCTGTGTTATTGCATATTTCTTATATACATTTTGATCTAGATTTGTTCATAGTTAGGTATTCCTTGTAACTTGTTGGATCTTATTTTACATTCCAAGGACACAGTAGGTGATACAGTGTTGTAGAGAAGATTCACAACACAACCTCGCTTGTCAATGGGTTTTTTTTAAAAGGCCGTCACAGGCAGATGAGGCTTGAGCATGAGAAATGCACAGTTCGAGACCCAGACTCAAGACGTGTTGGCGGAGTGCCCAGCAGGAGCAAAACCTCTTTTATAAGGGCAAAGAAACCCAAGTCCAATCTTCTTCTTTAGCGTTCATTCTCAAACTCCCGCTGCATCTCTCTTGTAGCAGGACAATGGTCCACCTAGATTTCAAAGAAGATGTAGTCCAAAGAATGGAAATTCATTGTTTCGCCATTTTATTTGCGTCAATGGCCCGACACATCTGTCTTCGGTAAGAAGTCCAATTCAACTGCCAGCCATTGTTCAACATGTCTGTAGAGTGAAAACTGTGTCCAGTATCTCAAGGATATAGTATGCAATGAAGTCGTCTTATACAAGACTGGTTCACTGGTAAAGAAGCTCCTTGTCTAAAGATAACTGTGGTCAACCCAAATCCACATTGACTGACAATTCTACCCAACACCGTCGTGCAGAGAAACTTGGGTTCTGTATCTCAAGGACAATATGGGTAATAATAGCAGCCCTTGCACAGGGCTGACCCATGCACAGTATCAAATTCGTCTTAAGACTATGTGTAGGAGGTTTCCGCTTACACCACTGCACATCGACGAGAGTGAAATTTTTTAGGTATGAAATAAAACTCCAGAGATAATACCCCACTGCACATGGGAAGTGAGAGCTAACCCCACTGCACATGAGAAGTAAGAGTTCGTTGCTCATAATTCCAGGAGATCATAACAAACTGAGTAAACACAATAAACATAACACATAACAAACACACATCAAACACATAAACATAACAAACACATAAACATAACATGACAAACATAACACGACAACATAACACGACAAACATAACACAACAAACATAACACAACAAACATAACACAACAAACATAACACAACAAACATATCACATAACACAAACAACACAACAAACATAACACAACAAACATAACACAACAAACATAACACAACAAACATAACACATAACAAACACAAACATAATGCATAAACATAACATAACAAAAACATAAACATAACAAACACATAAACATAACACAACAAACATAACACATAACAACACAAACATAATACACAAACATAACAAACACACAAACATAACACATAACAAACACACAAACAAAACACATAACAAACACACAAACATAACACATGACAACACACAAATATACTCTTTAAATAAATACATATTGTCTTTTCTCTATAAATTTCCACCTGTGTGGCAACAGGAGGCCTGGACTTGTAGTTTAGGGCGCAAAGAATATGTCCACTATCTTCTTTCCAGGCATGCTGTAGGGGGCAACTACAGATAGTACGCACTGGCAATTCTGACACTGAGTCAAACTCAAACAGAAAGATTGGATAGAATCCAGAATGAGGCAATGCGAATCATTTTGGGGTGCACGAGAGATACGTCAGCTCGGGCTATGCGATACCTACTTGATTGTCCAACTGCGTAGCAAAGAATACAAATGTGCAGGGCGCAGGACTACCTAAAAATCACCGCTGATAAAGAGCACCATCTACACCCAGAAATTATCAAAGTGAAAGGCAGTCGACTAAAGAGAGGAAAGTCGTGGATGGGGCGCGCAGAGGACATTATACAGAGTGTGTGCAGATTGGAGGATGTACTACCTGGTGCCGAATGGAGTCTGGCACCCTCGGATTATCCAACAGCCTTCGAAGGATTAATAACACTCAATAGAGAGCACCAAATAACATTATCTGAAGCTGCCAGAAAAGCGAGAACAAGAACATTGTATCTCCCTCGACACCCGTAAAGGGTAAAAGAGGAAGAAGAAGGACTCTGCACCTTACATGAGTCTGGATGTCATCTCAGTTACACAACTGAGAATAACATGCTTTTGTCAGGAAGGCTATGGGCTGTCAAGAGCTACCTGTTCACAGCTAAAGTGATTATTTCATCATCATGTGTCAAGAGCTACCTCCTCACAGTTAAAGTGATTATTTCATCATCATCATGTGTCAAGAGATACCTGCACAGTTATAGGGATTATTTCATCATCATCATGTGTCAAGAGATACCTGCACACAGTTATAGGGATTATTTCATCATCATCATGTGTCAAGAGCTATGCAAACTAAAGTAGTTGGTTTGGTTTAGTTTTTTTATCGGTAGGTTTGGTTAGGTTAGGTCGGGTCCAATCAGTCGGTCGGTCCTGTCAGTCAGTTGTCAGTCAGATCATCATCATGGCACTTCAGACAGGCCCATAAGTACGCCCATTTTGTATTCAGTATGTCCTTCAGCATATAGTAACTGACTGCTCCCATCTCATATTTAAGTATGTCCTTCAGCATATGGTAACTGACTGCTCCCATCTCATATTTAAGTATGTCCTTCAGCATATGGTAATTGACTGCTCCCATCTCATATTTAATATGTCCTTCAGCATATGGTAACTCACTGCTCCCAACTCATATTTAATATGTCCTTCAGCTTGTGGTAACTAACTGCTCACATCTCATACTCAGTATGTCCTTCAACTTGTGGTAATTGACTGCTCCTGTTTTGTGTTGGTTGATAACTCTTTTTTTGATTCCTATATGTCGTTTGTTTTTTGCAACACCATGCTTCAAACAAGCTGTAAAACCATAACATGACACATTCCATTCTACATCCTGCTAATCTACAGAAGCATGAGAACACACACAGAAGAAGTCACAGAGAACCACCAAATCACTGCAAGCAGAGTTTATTAGTTGAAACTAGCTTACCTTCCCAAGTTCCTCTGCCAAATGTTTATTGAACTTGTCAGTCAGCTCCGCCTCCTGTGCAGAACTTTCTTTGCAAGTCTTGACATACAGAGATTTCACACTGTCTATTTCAGATTGGGTGGAGCTAAGCTCCTGTCTGTCAAAATAATACAATCTAAATTTTTTTTTCTGAAGAAGACAGTGAAATATAGATTGTTGATACCTACATTCAATTTTATACACCATCGAGGTTAACTCCATGGGACTTCTTCTTCAAGATTTCTTCTTTGTGCAAGATTTCTTCTTCTGCAAAAATTGTTGTCAAGAATTTTTCTTCTGCAATCATAGTGTGCAAGATTTTAAAATTACTCAGCTAAATATTCAGGATTGATCGATCATTATGTCCTGAGTAGGATATTCAGCTGAAGACAGATGTGTCAGGCCATTGGCACAAATAAAACAGTGACACAACGCATTTCCTTTCTCTGGATTACATCCTGCTGGAAATCTAGTGGGACCATTATCCTGCTACAAAAGAGATCCAGCGGGAGTTTGAAAATGAATTCTGAAGAAGAAGAAGAATAGGTTATGCTACCAATTCCTACCCTTTCAATTATGCTACCACCATGTGCTCTAACATTTTTGTCATTTGTACAAAAACTGACTAAATTACTCCCATTCTAAATTGTACAAAAACTGACTAAATTACTCCCATTCTATCGTGTACAAAAACTGACTAAATTACTCCCATTCTATCGTGTACAAAAACTGACTAAACTACTCCCAATTATTGTGCAAACACATTTTTTGATTTTGTACCCTCAAGCCTTTTGGACTCAATTCTGACCACTCTTTTGTCTAGTACTGGGATGCTGTGGTCTTGGTCTTTATTCATTTTGTTCCATCTTTTACGTCATCCTTTTGGTCGTTTTGTTTCCACATATATTTACATTTTTCATGTCCTTCTGGCATCTCATTTCCATATTTCCGTTGGATATGTTTGTGGGTTGTGATAATTTTCATTTGTCGTCTTTTGATGTTTTTTTTGATAGTGTATCTTGATAAAGACCTATTTGTTGAAACATTGAATATGATTTGTGTATTGTAATTTGTATGTTTTACTGTGTGCACATCATTACCCACTAATTTTATTGATAGTCCATCATGTCTGAGTGAAACTATATTAAAAATGTGTGTTTTACGTAAATACAATTGTTGTTACATTTCACGCAGTTACCTTATATTGATTCATCTACAAGCACAATTGACATCAGAAACACACAAACTCACTTCAAATTATTAATTTTGTCCTTATAGTGATCAGTCAACATGACCTTTTCCGACTCAAATCTGTCCTCTATTTCTCTGCGTAGTTTTTCGAAGCTCATTCGACTAACTTCCTCCATAGTACGCTGGCAGCTCTCCAATGCTGTGCGTTTGTCTGCGTCAAAGTCATTTACCATCTGAGCAATTTGGTCCCTCAACTCAGAATTGATTTCTGCCATCTTTGATTCGCTGTCTCCTACTTCCTGCAGACGTTTCTTGTAGTCCTGCAAGCAAAATAAAAAAATAACCATACTAGATCTTATGATTCCTATAACCTTGTAGTAACTTGGCAACTATAGTATTAGAATTACTAACGGCAATCCACAGCACATCTTGATGATGACAGTTTCAGACTTGTACTGATACATCTATCTGGTGTATGCAAACTTGTATTAATGCATCTATCTAGTGTATGCAGACTTGTATTGATACATCTATCTGGTGTATACAGACTTGTATTGAAACATCTATCTGGTTTATGCAGACTTGTATTGAAACATCTATCTGGTGTATACAGACTTGTATTGATACATCTATCTGGTGTATACAGACTTGTATTGAAACATCTATCTGGTTTATGCAGACTTGTATTGAAACATCTATCTGGTGTATACAGACTTGTATTGAAACATCTATCTGGTTTATGCAGACTTGTATTGAAACATCTATCTGGTGTATGCAGACTTGTATAAATACATCTATCTGGTGTATGGAGACTTGTATTGATACATCTCTCTGGTGTATGTGGAGGTGACTGAAAAGTCCAATTTTAAAATAGAATCCCCTGCTACATTTTGGAAACATATGTTCAGAGATGTACATTTGTGTGTTTATTGTTCTGTCCTTTCGACAATGGTTGCCCACTCACGACTCAACAAACAGTGGCTGCATTGAAGCGTCCCAAGTTTGATGACATTTTACCGCACCCGTCGTGCAGCACCAATCTGGCACCTTGTGATTTTTTTCTCTTGCCGAACCTGAAGGAACACATCAATGGACACCATTATGATTCTGATGAGTAGGTGCAAGCAGCCGTGTGCACCTGATTTCAGGGGAAAACGTCTGATTTCTTCCTTGATGGGATGCAACAACTTGGCATTTGTGTGTGGACCGGAATGGGGACTATGTTGAAAAATAATGACACCTCATTTATAAGGACATTCCAAGCTTTCAGAAAATTTAAAGTTCATATGTGTATCTTGAATATTCATAAAATTATCGCATATTGAAGCAAAGATTTTCAGTTCGCCCTCGTATATCTCATCTACAATTAAATATATCTCCTCAACATCTAATTTCTAAGCACAATATTCCCGTAGGCTGCCATTATTTTCAGGTTGGAACAGCCCCTAATCGGACACCATAAAGAGAACACATTCATTCTCATTGGCCATTTTGCCGGAAGCCAAAATGTTGTCTGTTTAAAAAGACAAATAATGGAAGACAGAGCACCATTTGGTGTATGCAGACTTGTATAAATACATCTATCTGGTGTATGCAGACTTGTATTGATACATCAATTCCGGCCAATTTGCCGGAAGCCAAAATGTTGTCTGCTTAAAAAGACAAATAATGGAAGACAGAGCACTTTGGAGAAGGAGGTGGAAAGGCAGAGCAAGAAGATGATGGACTGACGACATTAAATATGTCATCCATAGTAACATGAATACGTCAGCGGAAAACGCAAGCTGTATAGTCTAAGACAGAGAGGGGTTCAGGGAGTTAATTGGGAAGACAACGTTTTGGAGAGAATACATCACATGAATCACCTCTAACTAAATATATCTCATCTACGAGGAGTGTTCAAATGAAAACGGGACTTGTGGATTTATTTAAAAAGTATCATACGCAATTTAATATTTTCAACGGAATTGAACAAAGCAACCACTTGTGAATAAGAATGCACCTGGGTTCATCAGAAAAAATCTCCGTATGCATTTAGGCAAGCATCCCACTGTTTAGGTAGACGTCGAATGCCGTCCGACAAAAAGTTGCGTGGCTGTTCTCTGAACCATGTGGTCACCGCTGTCTTCACGTCTGCGTCGCTGTTGAATCGCTGTCCCTTTAGTGCTTTCTTCAACGGTCCGAACAAATGGAAATCACACGGGGATAAATCGGGACTATAGGCTGGGTGATGAAGAACTTCCCAATTCTTGGCTCTTATCGGAAGGTGTGTTCACAGACCCACTGTGAACACACCTTCCGATAATTCAATTTCTTCCGAACAACCATGTGGGCTGTCCCAATTGACATATGGAATTCTTCTGCAAGCGAACGAATGCTCCGACGACGGTCAGTCAGTACTGCTTTATCAAGCACGGCTATGGCTTCTTCTGTTGCAACAATATGCGCCTGACCTGGCCGTGCAAGATCTGCCGTTAACTCACGTCCGTCTTTAAACATACGCACCCACTCCATCACTCTGGTCCTCGACAAACATTTGTCACCATATGCTGCCTTCATTCTCCGATGAATGTCTACTGCTTGACATCCTTCAAATGAAAGAAACTGGATCACAGCACGCTGATTCACTTTGGACGGGTTCGGAATCACACCCGCCATATTGTTAACAGTCTTCTGCAGCACATATGCATGCTGGGAAGATGAACACGTGACCGTATGTAAATTATTGGATACTCATTACTAGTGCAAAATGTCATCAATATCAGTGCGCTCTATCACGCGTGGTGTAACAAGTCCCGTTTTCATTTGAACACGCCTCGTACATCTGAACATATGACATCTACATCTGAATATATGACATCTGCATCTGAATATATGACATCTGCATCTGAATATATAACATCTACATCTGAATATATGACATCTGCATCTGAATATATGACATCTGCATCTGAATATATGACATCTACATCTGAATATATGACATCTGCATCTGAATATATGACATCTGCATCTGAATATATGACATCTGCATCTGAATATATGACATCTGCATCTGAATATATGACATCTGCATCTGAATATATGACATCTACATCTGAATATATGATATCTACATCTGAATATATGACATCTGCATCTGAACATATGACATCTGCATCTGAACATATGACATCTGCATCTGAACATATGACATCTGCATATGAACATATGACATCTACATCTGAACATATGACATCTGCATCTGAATATATGACATCTGCATCTGAATATATGACATCTACATCTGAATATATGACATCTACATCTGAATATATGACATCTGCATCTGAATATATGACATCTACATCTGAATATATGACATCTACATCTGAATATATGACATCTACATCTGAATATATCTCATCTACATCTGAATATATGACATCTACATCTAACTTCATCTTTGAAAATTGTGACGGCCAAAGAAAATAGTGATTAATAAAGTGGTTTTAGCTGATAGGAGTGACGATATAGTGACAGGGTTGATTGTCGCATGACCATATTTCTGTAATACCATGTGTTCCCTCATTAATCCTAGTATCTGTGCCATCACTATACCCCATTTGTCCCTGCATCTGTGCCATCACTGGCTAACATACCCCATTTGTCCCTGCATCTGCGCTATCACTGGCTAACATACCCCATTTGTCCCTGCATCTGTGTCATCACTGGCTAACATACCCCATTTGTCCCTGCATCTGCGCTATCACTGGCTAACATACCCCATTTGTCCCTGCATCTGCGCTATCACTGGCTAACATACCCCATTTGTCCCTGCATCTGTGTCATCACTGGCTAACATACCCCATTTGTCCCTGCATCTGCGCTATCACTGGCTAACATACCCCATTTGTCCCTGCATCTGCACTATCACTGGCTAACATACCCCATTTGTCCCTGCATCTGTGCTATTACTGGCTAACATACCCCATCTTCGGCAGACTAGGTTGTGTTTTTCTGTCTGGTATGTCTGTTATATCGGCGAGGGTCCATCAATACTCACAGCAGAAGTAAGGGAGGCACTAAGACACATGAAATATGGCAAAGCCCCAGGTCCAGACAATATCACATTAGAAGAATTAGCAGCTTTAGATGACTTTGGAGTTGAAATAATCACAAAATTGCTGAATGACATATATAACAGCGGAAACATACCCGATGACTTAATGAGATCCATATTCATAGCATTACCTAAGAAACCAGGGACCACCGAATGTGAAGAACACCATAAAATCAGCCTCATGAGCCAAATAACCAAAATACTTCTCAGAATCATCATGAAGAGAGTGAGAAACAAAATGAAACCAGAAATAAGTCCAGAACAATGTGGATTTGTAGAAGGCAAAGGCACCAACAATGCGATTTATATATTGAGAACACTAATAGAGAGGTCTCTAGAGGTAAAACAGATCTGTACCTCTGTTTTATACGAGGGGGAGTCAATAAGTAAGTCACAAATGGCTCTTTAGAAAAAAACTGAAGACGATAAAAACCTGAAAACTGTTTATTTTTACACATACATTATCCCTTTACTTCTCAACATAATTTCCACCAACATTGATGCATTTATCCCATCGTTTTATGAGTCCTCCCAAACCTGCTGCGTAGAACTGCGTGCTCTGCTTTTTAAGCCACATTTTCACTTCACATTCAACTTCTGCGTCAGTCGCGAAATGCTTCCCGCCAAGGTGCGTTTTTAGTGGACCAAAAAGGTGAAAATCACTAGGGGCTAAATCGGGGCTGTAAGGAGGATGTTCCAGAATTTTCCAACCAAGATTTTTTATTTTCTCCTGAGTTAATCGAGCCGTATGTGGTCTAGCATTGTCATGAAGGAGTAGCACTCCTCTAGTCAGCAGCCCTGGACGTTTTCTTCGAATTGCATCCCGAAGCACTGATAGAACTTCACAGTATGATTCAGAATTCACATTGTCACCTTTCTTTTTGAAATTGGTTAAAAGCACTCCTTGACAATCCCAGAACACTGTCAGCATAACCTTCCCTGCTGATGGTGTAACCTTGAATTTTTGGACACAAGGCGAAGAAGGATGTTTCCATTGCATTGAAGCACGCTTTGATTCAGGCTGGTAGTGATGCACCCATGATTCGTCCCCAGTAATAATCCTGTTCATCATGTCTTCTCCTTCATTTGCGTATTGACAGAGATGCTCCAATGACAAGCCTAATCGGTTCATTTTGTGTTCGTCCGTCAATTGTCTGGGCACCCACCTTGAACACACTTTCTTAAATTTCAATCGGTCATGCATGATGCTGTATGCTGAACCATGTGAGCACCCTATTGCAGCTGCTACAGCGTCTATCGTTACTCGTCTGTCACCTCGAATCATCTCCTCAACCCGCTGCACAGATGCGTCTGTTGCAATTTCAACAGCACGACCAGATCAGATTTCATCAACAATTTTAGAGTCTCCTTGAGAAAATTTTTTTACCCAGCTGTGCACCGCTTTACGGGACAAACAATTGTCAGCATAAACAGGAAGCATTTCTTTATGAATGTCTTTTGCAGGCAGTCCTTTTGCCCATAAAAAACGCACAACAGCACGTTGTTCATTGATTGTACACTCTGTAAGTACAGTAGCCATTTTGTTTTTTGTGCTGCGCATGCGCAAGGTACAGCTAGCGCCATCTAGCGAACATAAACATAAAGTTCTATGATGATATCAACTATAAACAGCTTTAGAAACCACCTACTGCATTTTCCTGCCATCCAACATCAATTTGTGACTTACTTATTGACTCCCCCTCGTAGATTACACTAAAGCTTTTGACAAAGTTAAACATAGCGAAATTATACACATGCTAGAGAATCTGAACATTGACAGCAAGGATTTAAGAATAATCAAGAACATGTACTGGCAACAAACAGCAGCAATAAGAGTAGGAAAGCAATTTAGCCCTTATCAACAAATAAAACAAGGAGTCAGACAGGGATGCGTGCTTTCACCAGACCTGTTCTCTCTATACAGAGAAAACATATTGCGTGCAATAGTAGATATCCCAGGAATATCAGTGGGAGGACATAACATAAATAATTTGAGATATGCGGATGACACTGTTCTGATTGCAAAAAGTGAGGAAGACCGTCAAAACTTAATTAAAGTAGTAGTCACAGAAAGCAAAGAGAAAGGCCTCTTCCTAAATATCAAGAAAACAGAAGTAATGGTTATTTTAAAGAAAGAAAATAACACACCTTGCAAGATCATAGTGAATGATATAGTATTAAAACAGGTCCACCAATTCAAATATCTAGGTACAATTATAACAGCAGATGGAAGATGTTCAACAGAAATAAGATGCAGAATAGGACAGGCAAAAACAACATTCAGAAAAATGAAAAATATACTGTGTAATATGACCTTGTCATTAGAGGTGAGAAAGAGAGTTCTGCAGTGCTATATAACCCCTATACTAACATATGCGTGCGAGTCTTGGACAATAAACAAACTGGAAAGTGGGAGATTGGAGGCAACAGAGATGTGGTTCTACAGAAGAATGCTGAGAATACCATGGACTGCCAGAAAAACTAATGTAGGGGTGTTAAAAGAGTTAAATGCGAAACGGACCTTAATCAACAATATAAGAAAAAGGCAATCTTCTTTTTTTGGCCACTTCATGAGACAGGCAGGTTTAGAGAACATAATCACAACAGGCAAGATTGAAGGCACCAGAGACAGAGGGCGACAACGTGAGAAAATATTAGACAGTTTGACAACCTGGCATGGCAAAGAAACAACAACAACCTTGATACATAATACTGTGGACAGAGAGCTGTGGAGAGCCATGACCGCCTACGCCACCCGGCATGGCACCTGATGATGATGATGATGTCTGTTATAGACTTTTCCTCTCCAAATGGTAACTGCAAGGCAGCAGTTGTTTGTATTCAGAGTGTTCTCTCCTAGGAAAGTTGTCTTAAAATGGACTGTTGAGCCTTTCCTGTCCGGGAATTTTTCCCTAACCATACCCAGCTCCCTAACCTTACCATACCCCTTTAATGCTGCACATCACTGGACATATGGACATGGGGTACTTCAATAGAAATATCAGCGCCGTCTCATATCCCATCCTGGTAGGCAGCAACACCCATTTCTTCTGCAACTGCTTATTTGTCCAGAGAAATTCTAACTTTAATCGTAGATGACTTCTCTGGAGACTGTTCTGCTATCCGCTACCTGTGAAGATGCCTAGTAGGGGTCAGTAGCCCCAAAGGAAAGTTTATTCATAAAAGAAATGTGATTTTATAGAAGAATATTGAGAAAACCATGGACAGATTAGAACTGAGTGTGTTCAAAGAAATAGACTCACAAACATTCCATACCTCAATGTCACAGCAAAGCACTTCCTTCTCACGTTTCAGGTCTTCAATATCCCGTCTCAGCCTGGCCTCAATTGGTCTTACACCATCGCTGGAACCAACCAGGGAATCTAATTCTAGAAGTCGACTCTGACAAACATATACAATGCAAATGTCATCTGACAACCTCCCCAATAAAAATAATAATAATGATATAAATAATTATTTTTTCTTCTGCTTTTGTTCTCAAACTCCTGTCAATTATCAGGATGCAACCTGAAGAACAGAATACATTATGTCATGGTTTTAATCTTCTTAAATTAATTAAAGAAGAATGACATTTACTAATATAAGTAAATATGTGGAAAATAGTAAGATTTCGTGCCGTTGAAAGGACTGGTTCAATTCCCGTTAGTCTCAAGTAAATATGTGGAAAATATTAAGATTTGGTGCCGTTGAACGGACTGGTTCAATTCCCGTTAGTCTCAAGTAAATATGTGGAAAATATAAAGATTTCGTGCCGTTGAACGGACTGGTTCAATTCCCGTTAGTCTCAAGAAAATATGTGGAAAATTGTAAGAAGAATGAAATTCGTACCATAAGTAAACATTTACATGGAAAATCGTAAGAAGAATGAAATTTCCTACCATAAGTAAACATTTACATGGAAAATCGTAAGAAGAATGAAATTTCCTACCATAAGTAAATATTTCACCCGTGTGTATCGGGGCCCGAAAGGGGAGCAAAGAATAGCAACACTGCTTACTTTCCATGCATTTCGTAAGAGGTGACTAAGGAGGTTATGGGATGGAGTTGGCTGTCCCATCCCATATAGGGTCAGTGACCCAAAGCCATGCTGAAGTCGGATGTGTCAGCAGTGCTGTAAACCATGACACAACGCATTCCATTGTCCGGACTACATCCTGATAATCTGCAGGAGTTTGAGAACAAACGCAGAAGAAGAAGAAGAAGTAAATATTTAAATGGAAAATAGTAAGAAGAATGACATTTCCCACCATAAGTAAACACATGTAAAATCATAAGAAGAATGACATTTCCAACCATAAGTAAACACTTATGTGCAAAAGGAAATTTGGATACAAAACAATTTTTGAACACACCTTCTGTTCGGAGCAAGTCTTTTCCAGGATTGCAATTTTGTTGTGTGTTTCATCAATGACTCCTCTTAGAGTCTTGATCTCCTCAACCTTCTCTGCAACTTCTGCTCGTTTCTGTTTATTGTTGTACAAACATTTTTCTAACTCTGACCTAAGAGAGGTAATCAGCTCATCTGAAGTTTGTTCTCCACTGTACCTGACAGGAAAAATATAATTACACATTTAATCTTGAAATGCTCGCATCAGCCAAAGTCAGATGTGTCGGGCCATTTGCACAAATAAAACGGTGACATAACGCATTTCCATTCTCTGGATTACATTCTGCTATAAATCTTGAAGGACCAATGTCCTGCTACAAGAGGGATCCAGGAGGAGTTTGAAAATGAACGATGTAGAAGAAATGATCGCCCATGTGGCAACAGTGGCCTGGACTTCCTGTTGATGATGCAGAAAATAGGACCAGTATCTTCTTTCTAGGCACGTCATAGGGAGAGGTTTGACTAAAAAATGTTGGAGTAATATAATGATAACCTGTCACCTGTGAAATCATCATCGTCACTTAATATGACAACCTGTGAAATCATCATCGTCACTTAATATGACAACCTGTGAAATCATCATTGTCACTTAATATGACAACCTGTGAAATCATCATCGTCACTAAATATGACAACCTGTGAAATCATCATCGTCACTAAATATGACAACCTGTGAAATCATCATTGTCACTTAGGATGACAACCTGTAAAATCATCATCGTCACTTAATATGACAACCTGTGAAATCATCATCGTCACTAAATATGACAACCTGTGAAATCATCATTGTCACTAAATATGACAACCTGTGAAATCATCATCGTCACTAAATATGACAACCTGTGAAATCATCATTGTCACTTAGGATGACAACCTGTAAAATCATCATCGTCACTAAATATGACAACCTGTGAAATCATCATCGTCACTAAATATGACAACCTGTGAAATCATCATTGTCACTTAGGATGACAACCTGTAAAATCATCATCGTCACTAAATATGACAACCTGTGAAATCATCATCGTCACTTAATATGACAACCTGTGAAATCATCATTGTCACTTAGGATGATAACTGTGAAATCATCATTTTCACTTAGGATGACAACCTGTAAAATCATCATTGTCAATGTAAGTCTCATCTCAACTACATACTTTAATCTTCTGTTGAATGCTCCCCATGGAGGACAGCGAGATGCAGCCCAGCAAATCTTGAAATTGTCAGTTTTGTGACAGACTCCTAGAACGAGGTGACTGTTAGATGTACCATCACTGTGGATGAGTCAACAGTCATGCTATGTGATGTATTCTCTCCAGAATATTGTCTTCCCAATGAACTCCCTGAACTCTCTGTTTTTGACCATGCGGCTTGAATTTTCCAACGACGTATTCATATTATCTTTAATGTCATTAGTCCATCATTTTCTTGGTCTGCCCTTTCTCCCTCTCCACGATGTTCTTGCCTCCATAATTTGTCATTCCAAATAGTCATGTGAGAATGTCTCTTGACACTTCTGTCAAGAGTCATGATAGAAGAATAATGAGCTACTTGGTCCAGAGATGTGTGCTGTGCTACTGATAACTTGGATAATGTAATATTGTTACTCGTCTAACTAATAACTGACAAAAAATAACACTAATGTAAAAAAGTAACATATAAATAACAATATTACATTATCTAATTTATCTCTTCTTGGTTTTGTTGTTTTCATACTTAAGAAGCATTGCATCGAGTGAAGGGGAAAGCAGTAAAGAGATACAAAATAGATGCAACACAAAATACCAGATCCTAGAACAGATGACATGTATTCTTAATTGCACCAGAGTACAATGATGTCGGTTCATAAATCATCCCAACACAACAGTGAAACACCTCCTTATTGCCTGCCCTTACCTCTCAACTGCCAGGAACACAATTTCACAAACACCCTTCTTTCGTTAAAATAAAAAAAACATTCGTTACTGCATATTTTCCTGTAAAGGAGTGCGGGGAGACTTTCTATGGGCTGTGGAAATAAAGCCCGTGTAGTTATAGCAGACGCCGTGACACATTTTGGGATTTGATTGTAGGGATTGGGATTTCATTGAGATTTGAAGGATTTTGATTGTACCACCGAAAGATAAAATCCTGTCCCAACTGTGGATTGAATCTGGGACATCAAGGGTTTGAGAACGGCATTCTAACCACACGGCCATGGGCTCCACTAACAAACACCCTTAACAGTCACTAAATTACTGTTTGGATCACTAAATCAACTTCAGAAGACATGCACTTTTTAAAGAATGGCATTGGGCTGACTAAGCAGTTCTCTTCTTCAGAACTACTCTGCAGTATTTGGATATCCACAACAGCAACAGAAATATATCATACACAGACATATAAGCTACATGTATAATACTGGTATACCTGTTTACAGACGGTGAGTCAAACTTCAATGTCTTCCTGATTCCAAGGTCTGTCATTAGTAGAACTACTCTGCAGTATATATTTGATATCGACAACAACAACAGAAATATATCATACACAGAAATATAAGCTACATGTATAATACTGGTATACCTGTTTACAGACGGTGAGTCAAACTTCAATGTCTTCCTGATTCCAAGGTCTGTCATTGAGTCATCATGGCTAGGTGTACTAACTACATGTGAGGACAGAGTGAACACTCCAAGACTGGAGGCTACTTCAAACTGATTCAACTGTTCCTTCAGTTCTTTGATCTCAGTCTATCAGTGAAATCATAAAATCATGGCTGTTTATTCAACAATTTGAATGGAAAATGAATGGAAAAGTTTAGATAAAATATGAAACTAAATGAAGGACATAAGTTTGTATAAAATATGAAACTAAATGAAGGACATAAGTTTGTATAAAATATGAAACTAAATGAAGGACATAAGTTTGTATAAAATATGAAACTAAATGAAGGACATAAGTTTGTATAAAATATGAAACTAAATGAAGGACATAAGTTTGTATAAAATATGAAACTAAATGAAGGACATAAGTTTGTATAAAATATGAAACTAAATGAAGGACATAAGTTTGTATAAAATATGAAACTAAATGAAGGACATAAGTTTGTATAAAATATGAAACTAAATGAAGGACATAAGTTTGTATAAAATATGAAACTAAATGAAGGACATAAGTTTGTATAAAATATGAAACTAAATGAAGGACATAAGTTTGTATAAAATATGAAACTAAATGAAGGACATAAGTTTGTATAAAATATGAAACTAAATGAGGGGGCAAGTTTGTATAAAATCTGTAACTTAATGAGGGGGCAAGTTTGTATAAAATCTGTAACTAAAGGTGATTGTACAGGCACAGATTGAATACAACCAAAAATGACATACCTGAAATGTTTGACATAGATCCTCCGAAATTCTCTTTGAGGCAGCCGCCTGTTGAAGCTGTACTTTAAGTACACTCATTTCCTGAGAAGATGCTGTCAGGATAGCATTCAGTAATAAATAGATTAAAACAGTTTGTTATGACGAAGAGGGTGATGACATGCAGTATTAGCAGAGAATGGGTGACAACAGTGAGTGATCACATGAAGTGGGTTATTGGCTATTAACTCTTAATGGATCAGGGACAAAACCAGCACATAGGTTAAAAGATTAAATAGGTTGTCGCTTGGTCCACTATGAGTTAAATTAAACTTTTATTTTTCATTTGTTCTTAAATTCCCGCTGACGTCAAATGTGTCGGATCATTGATGCAAATAAAATGGCACCACAACACATTTCTGTTCTCTGGACTACATCGAGCTAGAAATCTAGTAGGATTATTGTTCTGCTATAACAGATAGCTGGTGGGAGTTTGAAAATGAATGTCCCCCCCCCCCTCCGCAATGTACGGGTTGTTTAGTAAACAGTTTAAATTTATATGTTGCTAATATTTATCTAGTAATAATGACACTAAGTTAAACCTTTAAGATCGTGTGTTTTCCCAGTGGTAACATGTGGATGTGAGAATTGGACTTAAACAAGACAATATCCAAAAGAATAAATTCATTTGAAATGAAGTGCTGCAGAAAGATCTTACGAATATTATGGACAGAGAAAAAGGACATTGAAGTTTTGAAATTAATAAAACTAAATGAAGGCTGGCTTCTAAATACCATCATAAGAAGGAAGCTACAGTATTTTGAACACTTAAAGTGACGTGATGGTATCGAAAGGCTGATTCTAGAAGGCAGAGTGCCAGGAAGAGGATGACCAAGAAGAAGATGGACCAGCAACATCGAAGAATGTATGCACATGTATCTGGCCAATGTATGCCTGGTTGCCCGGAACAGAGAGGCATTCAGAGTATCCACGACGAAGACAACGTTCTGGAAAGAATATGTTACTTGATATAATATTTATAATGTCATATATGCTGAATATGTTGTTGCCATATGTCCTCTATTTCTATTATAATGACTTGGTCATCGGGAAGTTAGAATGGCAATAATACTACCTGTTATAGTGACGTGGCAAAAGTCCTATAGAATATCCTTGTATATAGAGGTTTATTCTTGGACGCATCACATCATTGAATGGTAAAAACACCAAAGAAATCCAACATAGATGCAACATACTGGATATTGGGGCAAGTCATTATAGCTGCCCATTGATGGCAATTTTTTTACATTAGGTCCATCATCAAAGTCATAAGTATCAAGCCACTGTCTTGTGACGATGTGTGACAACAGTGTGACAACTCATCTCTGTTGTCTGGACTGTATCCTGCAAGACCAACCATCGTGCTACAAGAAAGATCTAAGATGAGTTTGAAAACGAACATCACAAAAATTAAATAAGGCGCATCATTGACTTTTAACACTTTCACAGCCACAGACAATACAAGTAATTGAAGTACAAAGTTCCTTTCACTGTCATTACGATTTTCTTCTGTCTGTGAATGTCAACTTTTTTATGAAGTATTTTGTTGACCCTACACCTGTATTATTCAGTACTGGATTTCTCATCTATTACAAATGTCCTTCCAATATAATGGCATCCATTCTATCTTATCTTATCTTAGTGTATCTTATCTTATCTTATTGTATCTTATCTTATCTTATTGTATCTTATCTTATCTTATCTTATTGTATCTTATCTTATCTTATCTTATCTTATTGTATCTTATCTTATTGTATATTATCTTATCTTATCTTATCTTATCTTATCTTATCTTATTGTATCTTATCTTATCTTATCTAATCTTATCTTATCTTATCTTATCTTATCTAATCTTATTGTATCTTATCTTATCTTATCTTATCTTATCTTATCTTATCTAATCTTATCTTATTGTATCTTATCTTATCTTATCTTATCTAATCTTATTGTATCTTATCTTATCTTATCTTATCTTATTGTATCTTATCTTATCTTATCTTATCTTATTGTATCTTATCTTATCTTATCTTATTGTATCTTATCTTATTGTATCTTATCTTATCTTATCTAATCTTATCTTATCTGATCGTATCTTATCTTATCTTATCTTATTGTATCTTATCTTATCTAATCTAATCGTATCTAATCTAATTTTATCTTATCTATCTATCTACCTATTAGCTAAACCCTTTGTTGCCTTTTAGCATCAGGGGTAGAAGAGTTTTCTGGAGATGGCCCTCAAGTGTACTGAGTATATTGTGGAAATTTTTACCTCTTTTATTTTGGTGGTCCATCATTTTTGTGGCCGAACTCTAGGTGTACCTTCACTGTATCTGTGTATCATAGCTTGCTGTGTACTATGTTGTCTGATGGTAGTCTGCTAATGTGTGCAAACGATTTGATCTGTTGTCTCTTAATATGCTCGAAGATTGAGGTGGTGCCTGTTTGTCAAATATCATTCCTCGTTCTGCCTCTTAGTGATATTCTTAGGATTCTGCACAAATATGCCATTTCAGCTGTCACAAGTATGCGCTTGTCATGTGCTATGGCTCAGAAAACCTTCCATTTTACTACAAGCCATTTTGTTCTCACTGAAGGTTTGTTACACCTGTCTATTGTCTTTCCCCAGGTGGTTTGTGATCCACTCTTGCCGTTAAGCGTAGGGGTGATTGGAACTCGAGCTTGCGTTCTATCGTCAGATGTGTGGCCTCGGCTGTGCTATGACCGTGTCTGTACAGGATGTCCCTGATGTTTTTTATCCATCTTTTCCGTGGTCTTCCTCTGGCCTTGTACCCTGATCTCATTTGGTTATATGCTTGTATAGGCAACTTTTCGTGATGCAATCTCATAATGTGGCCAAACCACTTGATCTGTTCTCTCTCTATGTAATCTGTACAAGATATTATACCTATTCTTTCCCTGATATATTCATTTCGCAATCTATCAAGCCTGGTTACCCCGGCAGCTTCCCTCAAGTATTTCATCTCGCATGTCACTATCTTTCTGTAATGTGAAGATGAGAGAGACCAGGTTTGGCACTGGTAACACAGTGTTGGTAGAAATATACTGTAGATCATGTCTCTAAACTTCCATCTCGATCTTGGGGTGAAGAAGAAGTGGTGACAGTTGGTATGTTGTTACTTCTGTCTCAGTGTAACAGGAATTTCACATTGCTACACCGCAATCTCTAACTAACACATTCCGAAAGAAACTGCAATTTTTCCACGTGAAGAGTCCTGAACATTGAATAGGACTTCCCAACCGAAGACGGATGTGTCGGGCCAATGGCGCAAATAAAACGGCAACACAACGCATTTCCATTCTCTGGACTACATCCTTCTGGAAATCTAATAGGACCATGGTCCTGATACAAGAGATATCCAGTGGGAGTTTGAAAATGAACGCTGAAGAAGAAGAATAGGACTTCCATTTGTTGTCACAAGAAATAACACCATTATTGGATCAATTCAACATTTGTAATTGGGGATTTTATTATTTTATTTCCTTTCCCAATAAACACTTGAAATTTCATGATGATGTAACTGATAATATTAACCTAGGTCCAAAATTGGATAAATCTTCTTCAGCGTTCATTCTCAAACTCCCTTTGGATCTCTCTTGTAACAGGACCATGGTCCTATTTTGGTCCTAGGATGTAGTCCAGAAAATGGAAATGCATTGTGTCGCCGTTTTATTTGCATCAATGGCCCGACACATCCATCTTCAGTGGAATTGGATGAATTAACTGATAATATTAACCTAGGTCAAAAGTGACTCCTATTCTGACATTTGAGCAAGAAATATTGACAAAACACTCACAATAAAATATAGAATTGGACTCGAATCAAGTAATGATGACCAAAGATTGATACAAGATAGCTCTGTTTGTCCAGAATCAAATGATGCACTCAAACTTTGAAAACAGGAGAGTTACACTGTCATTGCTAGTCAAAATCATTATTTCGCAAAATAAATGCAATGAAATATTTTCATAAAAGCTTGAAATAAGCATTTTTTGGAAAACTTATTCTAATCTCATGGTGTAGAGTGGTTATCGAATGTCCATGGGCATTTGCGGTCAAAATAGAACTTATTAGCCATCCACAAACTCATAGTCAAGGACATAACTCTTAACTGTATTTCAAAAGTGGAGGTAACAAATGGTCAACATCATCATGTGATGGATAAACAAAATCCTAACAGAAGATACTGGAAATATAAAATTTAGGAGATCCATGATCACCTATGCCATGGCACCTGATGATGATTCTTATCTGAACATCTTATACCCCACTCTGAGTAGAAGGCTTCTTCAATAGGCATTGGACTCATTAAGCTGACACTGAAGTCTTCTGGGTATGAAAGAAAACTCAGAGACGCAACCCCATTGTACATAGGAAGTAAGAGCAGGTTGCTCACAATTCCTGGAGATAGCATCATCATCAGGTGCCATGCCGGCTGGCGTAGACGGTCATGGCTCTCCACAGCTGTCTGTCCACAGTATTATGCATCAAGGTTGTTGTTGTTTCCTTGCCGTGCCAGGCTGTCAAACTGTCTAATATTTTCTCACGTTTTCACCCTCTGTCTCTGTTGCCTTCAATTTTGCCTGTTGTGACTATGTTCTCTAACCTGCCTGTCTCATGAAGTGGCCAAAAAAAGAAGATTGCATTTTTCTTATATTGTTGATTAAGGTCCGTTTCGCATTTGACTCTTTCAACACCTTTACATTAGTTTTTCTGGCAGTCCATGGTATTCTCAGCATTCTTCTGTAGAACCACATCTCTGTTGCCTCTAATTTCCCACTTTCCAGTCTGCTTATTGTCCAAGACTCTCACCCATATGTTAGTATAGGGGTTATATAGTACTGCAGAACTCTCTCACCTCTAATGACAAGGTCATATTACACAGTATATTTTTCCTTTTTTCTGAATGTTATTTTTGCCTGTCCTATTCTGCATCATATTTCTGTTGAACTTCTTCCATCTGCTGTAATCGTTGTAAACATTTGAATTGGTGGACCTGTTTTAATACTATGTCATTCACTTTGATCTTGCAAGGTGTGTTATTATCTTGCAAAGTGTGTGTTGATCTTGCAAGGTGTGTTAATTTTGTTTAAATTGGAGATAGCAAACAAACAATAACTGAACATCTGAAAATTTCAATCATAACGTTATTGGTTGATTTTTAAGTGACTTAAAATTATCATTCACAAAAATCATCACATTATTTAAAGGACATGGCACGGCAGTGGGAAAGATTTAGTATACAATGGCATGGCAACAAAAGTGTTGATCCCAGGATCATACCCCAAAACATACGTAACAGAAGACCAAAAACAATACAAGGCACAACACCATATTATTTCACATACACGCCACACATAACACATACACTTCTCCAATAAGGTCTGACATTGTTTCTGACTGTCCTCCAGACTTCGAGCTAGTCGATTGAAAGCCTCCCCCCTGGATGTCTGGGCTTGTTCCAGCTCATGTTGTGTCTCTGTCAGCTTCTTTTTAAGGCACGTTAGTTCTTCATTCTGAAATTATGCACAAGAGCAGACACATCTCACAATCACTAAACTCTAAGAACAAACACATCTCATGATCACTAGACTCTAAGAACAGACACATCTCAAAATCACTAGACTCTAAGAACAAACACATCTCATGATCACTAGACTCTAAGAACAGACACATCTCATGATCACTAGACTCTAAGAACAGACACATCTCACAATCACTAGACCCTAAGAACAAACACATCTCATGATCACTAGACTCTAAGAACAGACACATCTCACAATCACTAAACTATAAGAACAAACACATCTCATGATCACTAGACTCTAAGAACAGACACATCTCACAATCACTAGACTCTAAGAACAAACACATCTCACAATCACTAGACTCTAAGAACAAACACATCTCACAATCACCAGACTCTAAGAACAAACACATCTCACAATCACTAGACTCTAAGAACAGACACATCTCACAATCACTAGACTCTAAGAACAAACACATCTCACAATCACTAGACTCTAAGAACAGACACATCTCACAATCACTAGACTCTAAGAACAGACACATCTCACAATCACTAGACTCTAAGAACAAACACATCTCACAATCACCAGACTCTAAGAACAAACACATCTCACAATCACTAGACTCTAAGAACAGACACATCTCACAATCACTAGACTCTAAGAACAAACATATCTCACAATCACTAGACTCTAAGAACAAACACATCTCACAATCACTAGACTCTAAGAACAAACACATCTCACAATCACCAGACTCTAAGAACAAACACATCTCATGATCACTAGACTCTAAGAACAGACACATCTCACAATCACTAGACTCTAAGAACAAACACATCTCACAATCACTAGACTCTAAGAACAAACACATCTCACAATCACCAGACTCTAAGAACAAACACATCTCACAATCACTAGACTCTAAGAACAGACACATCTCACAATCACTAGACTCTAAGAACAAACACATCTCACAATCACTAGACTCTAAGAACAAACACATCTCACAATCACTAGACTCTAAGAACAGCCACATCTCACAATCACTAGACTCTAAGAACAGCCACATCTCACAATCACTAGACTCTAAGAACAAACACATCTCACAATCACTAGACTCTAAGAACAGCCACATCTCACAATCACTAGACTCTAAGAACAGACACATCTCACAATCACTAGACTCTAAGAACAGACACATCTCACAATCACTAGACTCTAAAAAGTCTGTATTATATAACAAACCCTGATTATTTTAGAAGAGATTACAGAAAAAGTTGTTCCACATTGCAACACTAGTCAAATCTTCTTCTTCTCGTTTGCAGTTTAACATCTATCTTATCTATAAACTCGTAACCCTTCTGGGTCATAGGGGTACCAAACTGGATGCACACAGATTCCTTCAGTGATTTCTATCTTCAACGATGCTCATGAGTCAGGAAACAATTTTGTCTTGTCCATTCCTTCATGTTGTCTGTCCATATATTTATTTTCTCCCCTCTGCTTCTCTTCTCAAACCCCCCCCCCCCCCCGATATAGACGGTTCCCTGCAGTATTTTTTTTGACAAGGAATCATGTCTGCGTACATGTCCAAACCATGTTAGTTTTCCCTCGTTTCACTATTGAAATCAATGGCTCTTGTACACCTGCATACATCTCTATTTTATTTCTTACGTACACATTTGTCTTATGCTCTCTGTAGGAAATTAGTAGAACTCATCTGTAGCATTTGTACGCAAAAGTCGGTAATCGTCTCTCCATGTCCGCAGCTAAATCAGTTTAACATCAAGTACAAATCAAGTACACATCAAGTACAAATTTTCTTGTAAAGACATGTTATCTAGTCGTTGCATGATATCATGGTTGTTGGTGCACTTCTCGAACTGGTATCTCTGATTTCCGCACCTGTGCTTGCTTGAGCAGGACTCTGGTCCTGCGAGTCCTGCTCGATGTAGGGGATGGCTGAACCAATCTTAGTTTCCAGCCTCTGTTGACTGGACTATACCCCCATCTCTCCGTTTCAAGAGTTGGCCTCGATGGGGACTAGCCCAGCTTCTCTTATTTTTCTTCTTCTTCAATCATTTATTATACATCTAGTCCTACACACACTGGTTATATATAGAGTAATTTGATTTAGGTCATTGTGGGTTCCCCACACTTTGTTTTGCAGAGACACTCCTGAAGACCAGACTGTTGTTCTATGAACAGAAAAGCTGGAACAGTATTGTAGTATCTGTTATGATATCTATGTTGTTGGTTCACAGATGCAAGCCAGAGTCACAGATGTCGATTTGGTGTAACTGTGATTTAATCTGTAGTGTCTCATTCACATTCAAAATATCTTAACTTGTTCGTTTCTGTTCTGATTATATCATCATTGTCAAAAACTAGTACTATCAAGCTTTTGATCAATGTACAATGTCTAAGGACATGATGTGACATCACAAAAAAAAGTCAGCAACAAGTGCTGTCAAAATTTCCATTACAATAAATACTAATTTCTTTTCCAAACAGTCCTTGCTGATCTCACACACCATCACTCATCTTGGCTGATGCGACTGATTATTGATCACCTTGCAAATATATATATATATATATCAATCAATAAACCTGTAACCCTTCAGGGTCATAGGGGTACCACAGTGGATGCCTCAGCACACAGAGTCCTCCAGCGAATTCTATCCTCAGCGATGCGGATGAGTGTGGAAATATCTTGCCCTGTCCATTCCTTGATGTCTGTCCATGCCTTTATTTGCCCTCCTCTGCTTCTTCCACCCTCAACAGTTCCTGCAATATTGTTTTTGACAAGGAATCGTGCCTGCATACATGTCCGAACCATGCTAGTTTTCGTCGTTTCACTAATGAAAGCAATGGCTCCTGAACACCTGCACACATCTCTACTTTATTTATTACGTACACATTGGTCTTATTTCCCTATAGGAAATTCGTAGAATTCGTCTGTAGCATTTGTACTAGAAAGCCTGTAATCTTCTCTCCATGTCTGCAGTGAGTGTCCAACTCTCACAACCATACAGCATACCAGAAAACACCAGCGACGTATAGTTTGATTTTCACTCCAACACTGATGTTGCATTTCCACATCACAGTTAGCCTTGACAAGGACGCTAAAGCCATCTCCAACCTTACTTTTAGTTCAGCTTTGCATTTACCATCGCTGCATATACTGGATCAAATATACTATATCCGGGTAATATAGTTGACAAAAACATTGACAAATGACTGTTTTTGTGATACTGCAGCGTGTGCTTCTGTATATGTCGATGTTTGTGGTTAAACTCTTCTCAGAAGAAGATAGTTACTACCATACAATCAAACAGTTCCAAAAATTCCTTGCAGCATCACTCAGCAGTTGTTACAGACAATAAACATGATGTATCATCCATGTCACTAATAAACTTTCATCCATTCTGTGAACAAACATCCTTGCCAGAAACTATGGATACAAGATGTGACATCCATGTCTCATAAACTTTCATCCATTTAGTGGACATCCTTGCAGAAACTATGGATACAAGATGTGTCATCCATGTCTCTCATAAACTTTCATCCATTCTGTGAACAAACATCCTTGCCAGAAACTATGGATACAAGATGTGTCATCCATGTCTCTCATAAACTTTCATCCATTCTGTGAACAAACATCCTTGCCAGAAACTATGGATACAAGATGTGTCATCCATGTCTCTCATAAACTTTCATCCATTCTGTGAACAAACATCCTTGCCAGAAACTATGGATACAAGATGTGTCATGCATGTCTCTCATAAACTTTCATCCATTCTGTGAACAAACATCTTTGCCAGAAACTATGTATACAAGATGTGTCATCCATGTCTCTCATAAACTTTCATCCATTCTGTGAACAAACATCCTTGCCAGAAACTATGGATACAAGATGTGTCATCCATGTCTCTCATAAACTTTCATCCATTCTGTGAACAAACATCCTTGCCAGAAACTATGGATACAAGATGTGTCATCCATATCTCTCATAAACTTTCATCCATTTAGTGGACATCCTTGCAGAAACTATGGATACAAGATGTGTCATCCATGTCTCTCATAAACTTTCATCCATTTAGTTGGACATCCTTGCAGAAACTATGGATACAAGATGTATTATCCATGTCTCTCATAAACTTTCATCCATTTAATGAACAGACATCCTTGCAGAGAATCCTTACCTGATCTTGCACATCTGTTTCTTTTAGATGTAGCTTATCCTTCAACACCATCAGCTGCTTCTCGTATCTGCTGGTTAAACTAGAGACAGCGGCTTCATGATCATTCCGAGCCCTAATCAGAGAATCAGAGTCCTGAAGCTCTTCAATGTGATGAGTCATGTTTTCTATGGTTGACTCTGCAACTTGAAGTTTCTTTAGTAACTGTCAGACGTGGAAGTTACAACACGGATTTAATAGAGTCTATACAAATATTTAACTCATGTATTGTCTCAGTGTTAACGTATGGTAGTGAAAGCTGGAAATCAACTCAAACAACAGACAACAAACTAAACAGCTTCGAAAGCAAATGTCTTCACACACTGATGAACAAAAAATGGAGCGACTTCGTCACAAATAGTGATCTAAGAGACAAAACACATCACGAGTATGTTTCAAACATCATAAGAAAACGAAGATGGAAATACCTTGGTCACGTTCTACGACTAGATGTAAACAGAATAAACCAACAAGCCCTTATGTGGTCATCTGAGGGTAAAAGAAAAAGAGGAATACCTAAAAAAACCCTTCAAAACACAATTCTTAAAGAAGGGGAATTAATAGGCTGTAAGACCATCCAGGAACTAAAGTTGCAGGAAGCGGACTGCATCATATGGAGAACCAAAACCTCTGCCCTATGTGTCGCTTTCGGCACGAAAGGAACAAACTAACTAACTATACAAATGAGTGTAGGAGATGAATATAACAACGGAAAAGATTTTTCATATTAAAGGCTGGACAATCGTCGAGTTAGATATATTGGATCATTAGCGTATATAAAATGATGATACAGCACATATATGAACATTTCTTCTTCTCGTTTGCAGATTGACATGACTACACAGCAAGACCGATTTTCTTAATGAATGCTGCTATATTTTGTCAACTATTCAGGTTGCACGATACCATGATTTCTGGTGCTCCTCTCGGCCTGGCATCTCTGACTTCAGCACCTGTGCTTGCTTGGGCAGGACTGTGGTCCTGCAGGATATTGGGTTGGACCATCCAATCTTAGTTTCCAGCCCTCTGCTGGCTGAGCTAAGCCCCCCCCCCCCCCCATCTCCACATCAAGGAGTTAGCCTATATAGAGATTTGTGGTCTCTAAACTGCATTCTGCTGGAAATCTTGTACACACCACTTCAACGTTACAAAGGAAATCTAGTGCAAGTTTTAGAATGAACAATAAAAAATAATTGTAAATCCTGGATAAGAATAATAATAATAAAAAAACCAACTGAACAGAGAAGCATGGTAGGATTCTAGTGTTGATTCTTGATTAGAAACTGGCTTTACAGCACACAGCACATTCCCATAAGTGTTGGCGTCCATAAACCCCTATGACACAGAGATGTTATTGATGTGATGATGATGTTACAGAATCTATACATGGGTAGAACTTTCATACAACGGAGATGCTTGACACTAAACAAAAAAATAAACACGTTTCCTTCATTTTTTTTATCGTCTTTTTTAAAAGAAAAATTTGATGAGCTTTTTGTGAAAAGGGGTTGGAGGAGGGGGGGGGGTGGTTGTTTGGGTGACTTTTGGCCTAGTTCCTAGTACTAAAAGTCAAGTTCTGATTTGCTAAGAGGGTAAGGGGTGAACACCATACCCTGTTGCGGTCAGATCAAAATAACACAGAGCATCATTCTGATCACCAGACAAAGATTCACTCAGATCACAACATGAGAAAGATTCACTCACACCAAAACAAGACAAAGATTCACTCAGATCACAACACGACAAAGATTCACTCACACCAAAACAAGACAAAGATTCACTCAGACCAAAACATGACAAAGATTCACTCAAACCAAAACAAGACAAAGATTCACTCACACCAAAACAAGACAAAGATTCACTCATATCAAAACAAGACAAAGATTCACTCACACCAAAACAAGACAAAGATTCACTCACACCAAAACAAGACAAAGATTCACTCATATCAAAACAAGACAAAGATTCACTCAGATCACAACACGACAAAGATTCACTCATATCAAAACAAGACAAAGGTTCACTCAGACCAAAACAAGACAAAGTTCCATTCAAATCAAAACAAGACAAAGATTCACTCATATCAAAACAAGACAAAGTATCACCCAGATCAAACGATATACTCACAGAGAATCAAACGATATAAGAAAAAATACCAAGAATATTCTTCCAAATAGTCGCTCAGATATCAAACAAATTAATTCAGGCAAAAATAAAATGAAAATTAATGCAGACAAAAAATACTATAAGATTAATTCTGATCAGAACACAATAAAATTTACCAAAAACATGAGCAGATTGAGTTCAACAAAAACATGAGCAGATTGAGTTCAACAAAAACATGAGCAGATTGAGTTCAACAAAAACATGAGCAGATTGAGTTCAACAAAAACACACAAAACATGAGCAGATTGAGTTCAACAAAAACACACAAAACATGAGCAGATTGAGTTCAACAAAAACACACAAAACATGAGCAGATTGAGTTCAACAAAAACATGAGCAGATTGAGTTCAACAAAAACAAACAAAACATGAGCAGATTGAGTTAAACAAAAACAAACAAAACATGAGCAGATTGAGTTCAACAAAAACATGAGAAGATTGAGTTCAACAAAAACACACAAAACATGAGCAGATTGAGTTCAACAAAAACACACAAAACATGAGCAGATTGAGTTCAACAAAAACATGAGAAGATTGAGTTCAACAAAAACATGAGCAGATTGAGTTCAACAAAAACATGAGCAGATTGAGTTCAACAAAAACACACAAAACATGAGCAGATTGAGTTCAACAAAAACACACAAAACATGAGCAGGTTGAGTTCAACAAAAACATGAGCAGATTGAGTTCAACAAAAACGAACAAAACATGAGCAGATTAAGTTCAACAAAAACAAACAAAACATGAGCAGATTTAGTTAAACAAAAACACACAAAACATGAGCAGATTGAGTTCAACAAAAACATGAGCAGATTGAGTTCAACAAAAACACACAAAACATGAGCAGATTGAGTTCAACAAAAACATGAGAAGATTGAGTTCAACAAAAACATGAGCAGATTGAGTTCAACAAAAACATGAGCAGATTGAGTTCAACAAAAACACACAAAACATGAGCAGATTGAGTTCAACAAAAACACACAAAACATGAGCAGATTGAGTTCAACAAAAACACACAAAACATGAGCAGATTGAGTTCAACAAAAACACACAAAACATGAGCAGATTGAGTTCAACAAAAACATGAGCAGATTGAGTTCAACAAAAACAAACAAAACATGAGCAGATTGAGTTCAACAAAAACAAACAAAACATGAGCAGATTGAGTTAAACAAAAACACACACAACATGAGCAGATTGAGTTCAACAAAAACATGAGAAGATTGAGTTAAACAAAAACATGAGAAGATTGAGTTCAACAAAAACACACAAAACATGAGCAGATTGAGTTCAACAAAAACATGAGAAGATTGAGTTCAACAAAAACATGAGCAGATTGAGTTCAACAAAAACATGAGCAGATTGAGTTCAACAAAAACACACAAAACATGAGCAGGTTGAGTTCAACAAAAACATGAGCAGATTGAGTTCAACAAAAACAAACAAAACATGAGCAGATTAAGTTCAACAAAAACAAACAAAACATGAGCAGATTTAGTTAAACAAAAACACACAAAACATGAGCAGATTGAGTTCAACAAAAACATGAGCAGATTGAGTTCAACAAAAACACACAAAACATGAGCAGATTGAGTTCAACAAAAACATGAGCAGATTGAGTTCAACAAAAACACACAAAACATGAGCAGATTGAGTTCAACAAAAACACACAAAACATGAGCAGATTGAGTTCAACAAAAACACACAAAACATGAGCAGATTGAGTTCAACAAAAACACACAAAACATGAGCAGATTGAGTTCAACAAAAACACACAAAACATGAGCAGATTGAGTTCAACAAAAACACACAAAACATGAGCAGATTGAGTTCAACAAAAACATGAGCAGATTGAGTTCAACAAAAACACACAAAACATGAGCAGATTGAGTTCAACAAAAACACACAAAACATGAGCAGATTGAGTTCAACAAAAACACACAAAACATGAGCAGATTGAGTTCAACAAAAACACACAAAACATGAGCAGATTGAGTTCAACAAAAACACACAAAAATGATTCCGACTAAAACACACGAAGATTCACTCATGTTACAAGATGCATCTTTCTCTAGTCACAAACCTCTTCTTTAGCACCATTCAGTGAGGACACCTGTGCTTCTAACCCCCTCACTTTTCCAGCCATTTCTGTGTACTCTGACTTAGCTTGCTGCAACATTCTCTGACTGTGTTGTAGGCTATCACTTGTTGTTTTAGCTTCACCTTGACAAAAAAAAAAAAAAATGTCCTTTTATATTTTCCACTTCCTTTGCAAATGTATGAGAATCATTTGAAAAGTTTTGCCTCTAGAGCCACAACTATGAAAAAATGGCCAGACATTGGTAGTAGAACATATATGACATGACTATGAAAAAATTGCCAGACATTAGTAGAACTTACATGACATAACTATGACATGTACCAGACATTCGTAGAACTTACATGATATAACTAAGACACATTAATTATATTATATAACTAAGACACATTAATTAAGCAAACCATTAGCAATAAAAGACACATTAATTATACAAACCATTAGCAATAAAAGACACATTAATTATACAAACCATTAGCAATAAAAGACACATTAATTATACAAACCATTAGCAATAAAAGACACATTAATTAAACAAACCATTAGCAATAAAAGACACATTAATTAAACAAACCATTTGCAATAAAAGACACATTAATTATACAAACCATTAGCAATAAAAGACACATTAATTATACAAACCATTAGCAATAAAAGACACATTAATTATACAAACCATTAGCAATAAAAGACACATTAATTAAACAAACCATTAGCAATGCTTACAAACAGCGCACAAGAAGGCCATCTCCAGAGAACTCTTCCACCCCTGACGCCGCAAGGCAAACAAGGGACACAGCGTATAGATAGATAGATTAGCAATGACAGACACAATAATTAAACAAACAATTAGCAATGACAGACAAAATAATTAAACAAACCATTAGCAATGACAGACACAATAATTAAACAAACCATTAGCAATGACAGACACAATAATTAAACAAACCATTAGCAATGACAGACACAATAATTAAACAAACCATTAGCAATAACCAGTTTATGCTTCAAGCTACGGATCTCCTTGCACAACTCTTCCTCCCTTTCCTTGTTGTTCTGCGACATTTCTTCCATTTCTCTCATACTTGCCCTGTACAGTATCTCATATTGTTCATATTTTCTCTGTTCCTCTAAACCATCTTTCAACAAAACAAAAAAACATGCAAACATTTAGCAAAGTCTTACATGGAGAATAATGAAAATGTCATGTTTTTTACAAGTAAATTCAAATAGGAAGCATGAGAATAAATTAAATAATTTGTAACGCTGACGGGAATTGAACCCGCTGCATTCTAGCGGAACCAAATCACCTTGCAATTCAAGTACACAGGTTTTCCGTACTTCAACCACATCCATGTTTTTTACAGTTCTCTGGGAAGCCAAATGTGTCGATCGCTGAGTACCTGACGAGTGAAAATAATGTCAATTTTCTGTGGTACATATAATAATAAGACACATAACCAGCAGGGTAGAAGAGGCTTGTTTCTTGTTTTTTAATTCATCCATCACATGATGAGCCATGTAGTTGATTATAGAGTTGATATATGTCTAATAAGCCCTATTCTGGCCGCAAATGTCCGTGGACAGTTCGGGCATGGGTCGACCGCTGTAGATGGTTTTTGGTCTAACCGTGACTCTTTAGATAGCTACTCTCTGCTCTTGAGCTGCTGTATTTCTCCTCTTTTCACAAGACTCTGTACATTTTTTTGACTGTAGAACACAATGTAGCCATATGTTGTGCTAGTTTTTCCCTTGTGTCGTGGTCTTTTTCAAATGGTTGCAGTGAGGTCTTTAATAAGTCCTTGTAGCGCTTTCTTTGGCTACCATTTTGATTGTAGAGGTACCACATTGGCGACAAAAAGTAGCATAAAAATCAATCCAAACACCTCATTCTGATGAGTAGAGAAATCATCGCCAGGTTCCATCTTCATGTTATCAATCTAGAATTTTCTCTGACCTCTTCTACCCCTTCCACCTTCAACTGTTCCTTTTAAGACAGAAAGTTAAGAATGTCTTCTTCTTCTGCGTTCGTTCTCAAACTACTGCAGATTGGCAGGATGTAGTCCGGAGAACAGAATGTGTTGTGTCATTGTTTACAGCATTGCTGTGATATCTGTGTCTTTTGACCTGACACATCCGACTTAAGCATGGCTTTGGGTCACTGACCCTATATGGGATGGGACAGCACCAATTCCATCCCATAATCTCCTTAGTGTGCCTCCTACCACATGTATGAAAGGTAAACAGTATAACTATTCTTTCCTCCCCTTTCATTCCCCAGAAACACATAGCTAATTACTATCCATTTGAGAATATTATCCATTTGATATCCATTTGGGAATACTATCCATTTGAGAATACTATCTATTTGAGAATATTATCCATTTGAGAATACTATCCATTTGAGAATATTATCCATTTGAGAATACTATTCATTTGAGAATATTATCCATTTAAGAATATTATCCATTTGAGAATATTATCAATTTGAGAATATTATCCATTTGATATCCATTTGAGAATACTATCCATCTGAGAATATTATCCATTTGAGAATACTATCCATTTGAGAATATTATCCCTTTAAGAATACTGTCCATTTGAGAATACTATCCATTTAAGAATATTTTCCATTTATGCCAATACTCTAATTTAGCATTTCATAGACATAACTTTATGTGGTAATGCCCAATTCCTCTCCTGAACTTTATTTATCATCATGCAACAATAGCTGTAGTAATCAATGCCAGACAAGGACACTGAGAGATAAAATAATAATAAAGCTTACTACGTGTGAAATGAGATGTCTAAGAAAAGCAGCAAATTGAAAAAGAAGATCGACAGATGTGTTGGGTCATTGGCAGAAAATAAAACGGCGACAACACATTTCCATTCTATGGACTACAGCCTGTTGGAAATCTAATAGAGATCCAGCAGCCGTTTTAGAATGCACACTGAAGAAGAAGAAGAAGAAGAAGAGATCATTTAAGGAATGAAGAGACAACAAGAAGAGATCGTTTAAGGAATGAAGAGACAACAAGAACTGTTGAAACAACATCGGTGGTCAAATATATAAAAAAACAGAGACTGAAATGGTTCAACCACTTAATAAGAATGAACCCTTATTGGCCAGCGGCAAGAGCATACAACACGAAACTGAAAAAAAAAGCAAGATACAGAGGAAGACAAGAAGAAGATGGATTGAAGGAGTTACAAACATTCTGAGACGTCACAATATTACTGTATATCAAGCGGTCGAATAAATCACAGACCGAAAACTCATCGTCATTCAATCCTGCGATGAACAGAGAACAGCAGAAGTAGAGAAAGACGATAGATAGATAGTAATAACTGTTATTTTGTGCCATTATACCAGAACTCTTCATAGACAAGTTAAAGAAAGTCAAATACATTATGTATTTTATGTGCTTGCATTGAAATTCTTCACAACTTGTAACAAGTTGCCAGATGGTTGAAACTGTTTATGGCCGAATTGTTGTTTTAACCTGCAGCAATCCAAAGTCTACAAATGTTGACAAATGGTGGGAAATATAGAAATAGATAGAAATAGATAGAGATAGAAATAGATAGAGATAGAAATAGATAGAGATAGAAATAGATAGAGATAGAAATAGAGAGAGAGACAGATAAAGATAGAAATAGAGAGATATAGAAATAGATAGAAATAGATAGAGATAGAAATAGAGAGAGAGAGAGAGATAAAGATAGAGATAGAAATAGATAGAAATAGAAATAGATAGAGATAGAAATAGATAGAGATAGAGAGATACAGACAGATGGACGGACAGACAGACAGACAAAAGACAGACAAAAAGATATAGAATAGTGAGTGATGAGCTCCATGATACAATTTCTTCATCTTCTTCTTCTTATACATCTGCTCTCTGATAACCAACACAAAAGTGTGCGTGATTTCCACTCTGAGGAGCGTGCTCTACATTGTGCTGCATTATTTTGCAGCCTCCAGCCCAGCACATCTGTTTTCAGTATGACACAATTTGTATATTTGGATATCGACAGAAAGGCAATTGGTCTGTGGTAGACAACTTCTGACACACAGACATAGATATCTCTAAATCTTCAATGAATTATTTCTCTTTTGAATATATTTTTTTCTTATTATTGCAATGCAATTGCATGCATGCATGCATGTATGTATGTATGTATATGTATGTGTATATATATATATATATATATATATATATATATATATATATATATATATATATATATATATATATATATATATATATATATATGTTTCTGGATGATTTAACTCTTCCAGTCTGGTTCATCTATTACGCAGTTCTGTTGATATCCTCATCTGTTGATATCCTCATCTGTTGATATCCTCATTTGTACACTTCTTCTAACTAATAAACACAATCACATGAATCTTCATTTCATCACCATATCAAAGTACTCCATATTTATTCCGTTAAGTTGCCTGTGCCAGACATGGACCCTGATAAAAACACTTGAGAAAAGTTTCAACTTGCGAGATGAAATGCCTGAGAAAGGCTATAAAAGTCATCAGAAGAGACTGAATGAGAAATGAAGACTTCAGAAAGATAGTAAAGACTATATCATGCAAGCCAGAAAAACTAATGTAGTAGTATTGAAAGAGTTAAATGCGAAACAGACCTTAATCAACAATATAAGAAAAAGGCAATCTTCTTTTTTTGGCCACTTCAAGAGACAAGCAGGTTTAGAGAACATAGTCACAACAGGCAAGATTGAAGGCACCAGAGACAGAGGGCGACAACATGAGAAAATATTAGACAGTTTGACAACCTGGCACAGCAAGGAAACAACAATGACTTTGATACATAATACTGTGGACAGAGAGCTGTGGAGAGCCATGACCGCCTACGCCAGCCGGCATGGCACCTGATGATGATGACATGCAAATAATATATAGAAAAACAGTTAAACTATTCTCTCTGGTGTGGACATCTTATGTGAATGGAACCATTACAACCAGCCAGCCAACAGCAGAAAGAACAGCTACAAAGCAAGAGGAAGACCAAGAACAGGATAGGAAGATTAAATCAGAGAGATTGTTAAAAACCATGGCTTAACCATGACAAAAGCAGCAAAGATGGCCAAAGACAGAAAACTTCAACTCTCCATGACGCCCAAAAGCATTTGTGGAAAAGACAATAGGTAGATAGATCAAAGTACTTCAGTGTCTCATCCAATCAAACTCATTCTTCTAAGTTCTTCCATGTCACATTCTCCTTCCGTAGTTGGCTAAGATGCAAAAATAAAATTAACGAAAAGCAGACTACATAATAAAATAGAAAAAAATACAACTACTGTACCTTTGCTGAAAAATTGCACATTCTCACTGTCTAAATAAAACTCTTCATCGTCCACTTTATCCAATTCAGGTTTTTGGTATTGAACTTTGTACTGCCTAAACTGTCCATCCCCAGCATCTGGAATCTGTGTTGGCTAATTTTTAAAAAAAATAGGCAGTTATTCTTAGTGATATAGATATAGATATGTATATATGGCTTTATTTTTCTTGCAGAGTGTACCCCTACCATATCTGCTAGGGAAGACATCCCCTATCTATCTGCAGAGTGTATCCTTATCATATCTGCTAGGGAAGACTGCATCTATGGGTCTGCAATGTGTACCCCTACCATATCTACTAGGGAAGACTGCATCTATGGGTCTGCAATGTGTACCCCTACCATATCTACTAGGGAAGACTGCATCTATGGGTCTGCAATGTGTACCCCTACCATATCTACTAGGGAAGACTGCATCTATGGGTCTGCAATGTGTACCCCTACCATATCTACTAGGGAAGACTGCATCTATGGGTCTGCAATGTGTACCCCTACCATATCTACTAGGGAAGACTGCATCTATGGGTCTGCAGAGTGTACCCCTACCATATCTGCTAGGGAAGACTGCATCTATGGGTCTGCAGAGTGTACCCCTACCATATCTACTAGGGAAGACTGCATCTATGGGTCTGCAATGTGTACCACTACCATATCTGCTAGGGAAGACTGCATCTATGGGTCTGCAGAGTGTACCCCTACCATATCTGCTAGGGAAGACTGCATCTATGGGTCTGCAGAGTGTACCCCTACCATATCTGCTAGGGAAGACTGCATCTATGGGTCTGCAGAGTGTACCCCTACCATATCTGCTAGGGAAGACTGCATCTATGGGTCTGCAGAGTGTACCCCTACCATATCTGCTAGGGAAGACTGCATCTATGGGTCTGCAGAGTGTACCACTACCATATCTACTAGGGAAGACTGCATCTATGGGTCTGCAGAGTGTACCCCTACCATATCTACTAGGGAAGACTGCATCTATGGGTCTGCAATCTATGGGTCTGCAGAGTGTACCCCTATCATATCTGCTAGGGAAGACTGCATCTATGGGTCTGCAATGTGTACCACTACCATATCTACTAGGGAAGACTGCATCTATGGGTCTGCAGAGTGTACCCCTACCATATCTACTAGGGAAGACTGCATCTATGGGTCTGCAGAGTGTACCACTATCATATCTGCTAGGGAAGACTGCATCTATGGGTCTGCAGAGTGTACCACTATCATATCTGCTAGGGAAGACTGCATCTATGGGTCTGCAGAGTGTACCACTATCATATCTGCTAGGGAAGACTGCATCTATGGGTCTGCAGAGTGTACCACTATCATATCTGCTAGGGAAGACTGCATCTATGGGTCTGCAGAGTGTACCACTATCATATCTGCTAGGGAAGACTGCATCTATGGGTCTGCAGAGTGTACCACTATCATATCTACTAGGGAAGACTGCATCTATGGGTCTGCAGAGTGTACCCCTACCATATCTGCTAGGGAAGACTGCATCTATGGGTCTGCAATGTGTACCACTACCATATCTACTAGGGAAGACTGCATCTATGGGTCTGCAGAGTGTACCCCTACCATATCTACTAGGGAAGACTGCATCTATGGGTCTGCAGAGTGTACCCCTACCATATCTACTAGGGAAGACTGCATCTATGGGTCTGCAGAGTGTACCCCTACCATATCTACTAGGGAAGACTGCATCTATGGGTCTGCAGAGTGTACCCCTACCATATCTACTAGGGAAGACTGCATCTATGGGTCTGCAGAGTGTACCACTACCATATCTACTAGGGAAGACTGCATCTATGGGTCTGCAATCTATGGGTCTGCAGAGTGTACCCCTATCATATCTGCTAGGGAAGACTGCATCTATGGGTCTGCAATGTGTACCACTACCATATCTACTAGGGAAGACTGCATCTATGGGTCTGCAGAGTGTACCCCTACCATATCTACTAGGGAAGACTGCATCTATGGGTCTGCAGAGTGTACCACTATCATATCTGCTAGGGAAGACTGCATCTATGGGTCTGCAGAGTGTACCACTATCATATCTGCTAGGGAAGACTGCATCTATGGGTCCGCAGAGTGTACCCCTACCATATCTACTAGGGAAGACTGCATCTATGGGTCTGCAGAGTGTACCCCTACCATATCTACTAAGGAAGACTGCATCTATGGGTCTGCAGAGTGTACCCCTACCATATCTGCTAGGGAAGACTGCATCTATGGGTCTGCAGAGTGTACCCCTACCATATCTGCTAGGGAAGACTGCATCTATGGGTCTGCAGAGTGTACCACTACCATATCTACTAGGGAAGACTGCATCTATGGGTCTGCAGAGTGTACCCCTACCATATCTGCTAGGGAAGACTGCATCTATGGGTCTGCAGAGTGTACCCCTACCATATCTGCTAGGGAAGACTGCATCTATGGGTCTGCAGAGTGTACCCCTACCATATCTGCTAGGGAAGACTGCATCTATGGGTCTGCAGAGTGTACCACTACCATATCTACTAGGGAAGACTGCATCTATGGGTCTGCAGAGTGTACCCCTACCATATCTGCTAGGGAAGACTGCATCTATGGGTCTGCAGAGTGTACCACTACCATATCTACTAGGGAAGACTGCATCTATGGGTCTGCAATCTATGGGTCTGCAGAGTGTACCACTATCATATCTACTAGGGAAGACTGCATCTATGGGTCTGCAGAGTGTACCCCTACCATATCTGCTAGGGAAGACTGCATCTATGGGTCTGCAATGTGTACCACTACCATATCTACTAGGGAAGACTGCATCTATGGGTCTGCAGAGTGTACCCCTACCATATCTACTAGGGAAGACTGCATCTATGGGTCTGCAGAGTGTACCCCTACCATATCTGCTAGGGAAGACTGCATCTATGGGTCTGCAGAGTGTACCCCTACCATATCTGCTAGGGAAGACTGCATCTATGGGTCTGCAGAGTGTACCACTACCATATCTACTAGGGAAGACTGCATCTATGGGTCTGCAGAGTGTACCCCTACCATATCTACTAGGGAAGACTGCATCTATGGGTCTGCAATCTATGGGTCTGCAGAGTGTACCCCTATCATATCTGCTAGGGAAGACTGCATCTATGGGTCTGCAGAGTGTACCACTATCATATCTACTAGGGAAGACTGCATCTATGGGTCTGCAGAGTGTACCCCTACCATATCTGCTAGGGAAGACTGCATCTATCAGTCTGCAGAGTGTATCCTTATCATATCTGCTAGGGAAGACATAATCTATGGGTCTGCCCAGAATGCAATGATGTTGATTCATAAGCAATAGTTTCACAATGAATTTCTAGAATTATTTATCATTTTTGTTTAATAGCGGTATACAACATGAGTATGGAAACACCAAGATCTAGAGGAAGACCAAGAAGAACAATTAAAGATGTTACCAACATTTTGAGATATCAGAATATTCTTGTACATCGAGCGACCAAATTGGCCATAACCAAAAGAAAACATCATTGTTCAATTTTGTGATGCCAAAAATGCAAAAAGCAGAGAAAGACAATAGATAGAACCATATCATATTTGTGTAATTTCAGTAGCTTTTTTTCAGAATTTGTATCTTCCTCTTCTTCTGCGTTCGTTCTCAAACTCCTGCAGATTAGCAGGATGCAGTCCGGAGAATAGAATGCGTTGTGTCATGGTTTACAGAATTACTGTGATATCTGCGCTTTTCGGCCTGACACATCCGACTTCAGCATGGCTTTGGGTCACTGACCATATATGGGATGGGACAGCCAACTCCATCCCATAACCTCCTTAGTCGCCTTTTACGACAATGCATGGAAGGTAAACAGTCATATTCTTTGCTCCCCTTTCGGACCTCGGCAACTCACGGTCGAGAATTTGTATCTAAGAGTGTATTAAACAATTAGTGGAATGAATAGACAATTCTAATAAATTTAAGAGTCTTGGTAACAGCTCTAGTATTGTATCTGAGACGTCCTGGTTTAATATATGAGCAATGAATAATGGCAACAGCACGCTGAAGTTTGGATTGGTTTCAAAAATTGTGTGCGGTGTATAGGCATTTCAACATTTATCTGAATGTGAGGATGGAATCTCTCTTTCACTGTTTCTTGGTTTGCTAAGGAAATCATGAACATTAAGTTACTCCGACGGGAAAAAAGTCTTGTACAGTTCTGCATCTCTGGCTTAGACTTTATTCTGTTTGGATGTACTACCCATAGATAGGTTGCCTTACTGGGCTAGGGTGATTTACCTATAGGGATAAATCTTCCAGTGTAGGGTAACAACCCTAAACAGGAAGTAGGTGGCTGGGGTAACACTGGGCAAATGTCAAGATATACAAAAATAGGTATGTGTATCACCAAAATAAAAGAACTTAACAACGAGATACAGGGACAGACGACGTATCGACTAAAAAGCCTTCATCAGGACAATGAAAGACAACAGTACAACGAATCTTACATGGAGACAAATGTGGTTGATAGGGAGGAAAGAGGAGGAGAGATAGTGAATAGATAGCGGAGGAAGCAAAGAAGGAGCAGCATAGCAGGGAGGAAGAGAGTATAAGGAGAAGCAGTGAGGAGGGGAAAGTGCACAGAAGGAGGTGAGGAATGAAAATAGTTACGGTGTGGTAGCAAGTAAAGTAAGATAAATAAGGATAAATTAAGATAATTACCTCAAAAGTAGCAACAGGCAATGAGAATATGAACAGATAATGGTGATATATGAGAATAAAATAGTGCAATAACTTAACTCATGCAGCGACTGGTCACAGTTCCTTCCATCTGAATGATCACACACATGTGTCTCCGCCTTGTCGAATATCCTCTGATGGTTTGTTAGTGCAGCACTCTCCACTTGTCGGATATCCTTTGATGGTTTGTTAGTGCAGCACTCTCCCACTTGTCGGATATCCTCTGATGATTTGTTACTGCAGCACTCTCCCCTTTGTTGGATATCCTCTGATGATTTGTTACTGCAGCACTCTCCCCCTTGTCGGATATCCTCTGATGGTTTGTTACTGCAGCACTCTCCCCCTTGTCGGATATCCTCTGATGGTTTGTTACTGCAGTACTCTCCCCCTTGTCGGATATCCTCTGATGGTTTGCTACTGCAGCACTCTCCACCTTGTCAGATATCCTCTGATGGTTTGTTACTGCAGCACTCTCCCCCTTGTCGGATATCCTCTGATGGTTTGCAACTGCAGCACTCTCCCCCTTGTCGGATATCCTCTGATGGTTTGTTACTGCAGCACTCTCCCCCTTGTCAGATATCCTCTGATGGTTTGCAACTGCAGCACTCTCCCCCTTGTCAGATATCCTCTGATGGTTTGTTACTGCAGCACTCTCCCCCTTGTCAGATATCCTCTGATGGTTTGTTACTGCAGCACTCTCCCCCTTGTCGGATATCCTCTGAAAATATCATGTTTAGTTTCTATTAACACTTACAAGGCAACTGAGCATTATGGGAAAACTGTTTGCTATGACGCTGCTTCATTACTAGGTTACTTTAGCCTTTACTGAAATTCCTAAAAATATGTAGAATGCCTGAAAAGCTGCCTTCATTCTACTCAATTTCCCATATGTACTCCATCTCTCTTAACAAAGTGACATGCCCATCTGCTGAGAGTATCACTCACAGCACGTAACTCAGTAGCTTCACGCAATAAACCCCAGGGATCTGAAAATCCACTTCTTAAACAAGACAATGCTAGGAAGATTCAAAACCGCGACCTCTTGAGCACAAAACAAACAGCTTAATGAATACTCTACGGAGACCCTCGACTTTTACCAATGCTAAAGCAATTCTCCAAACTTACGTCGGATCTACTCACACAATAAACATCTTAAATGGAACATACATCATCTATTTATATGGAAATCTTATCAAACAGACAAATTTCACTTACCTCTTTATTCCATGCATGTCGGAGGCTAGGATCCTCTCTGTCTGCAGTCACTAAGGGTCTTGAAGCTGGCGCTGACAATGGTGTTGAAGTCAATGGCTGCAAGTTAGTTGGTGAGGAGATTCCCTGGTAAAGTAACTGCAAGTTTCTATTTGTCTCCATGGTTGCTGCAGACGAGCCAGAAGTTTTGTTGGAATCAGAATTTTTGTTCGTCGCTGGAGTTGAACTGTTTTGTAAGCAGGTATTGTCATAGTCAGCTGCCTGCCACCGATGATGCTGAAAGTGTGGGTGTTGATGGTGCATGAAGTCAGATTGTTGGTAGGGTGTCAATGCAGGTTTTTTAATTGGCATCAACCAATGATCATTCATTTTATCATTAGTCACACCCACCACATTTATCCCATTTGCAAGATTCTTGTCAGGTAGAAAGTGATTATGTTTGAAACTGTCAGTGCCCACAGTGTGAGAACCATGATCATATTTGGAACTGTCAGTGTCCACAGTGTGAGAACCATGACTATGTTTGGAACTGTCAGTGTTCACAGTATGAGAACCATGATTATGTTTGGAACTGGACCTACCAGCCAGCTCAGAGGTCACTACAGATGATGGTTTAAGAGACTTAATTTCACCATACTCCAGACTGTCCATAGATGAGGGTTGCATGTGGCCAAACAACTGACCCGGTTCTGAACCTTATGTAACAAATTTAACAAAAAAGAATGTTATAAAATTAAACAATAAATAGTAAATATAAATTCATAAAAATACTTGATAAATAAACTTGATAAACAGAAATACCTGATAAGCAGGAATACAAGGGGAGGTATAAAGTAATGAATGACATTATTTTTCTCAGGAACTTCCGATTTGAAATGTAAGAAATGTGTGCACAATGTGCATAGATGTGCCCTGTGAACGAATCTCTATCACTAAACATGATCCGCGTTTACCTTGTACGGCTTTATGACAGTGCAAAACAAGTGAATGTATACCTTGCTCCAAGTTTTGTTCTGATCACGAAGCCCATTAATTCACTACTTGAATCATACCCTTTCGCCAAAGACGGATGTAACAGTTGTCGAAATTGTAAACAGTGTTAATTCCACTCAAAATAATTTGTATTATTCCTGGAATAACCTTCTCCACGCCATGAGCACGAATGTAAACCCACTTCCTGTTGTACCCCGCTGTAGCAGAATTGTGACAGTCGCTAAACAATTTTGTAAATACAAATAAAAAGTTTAAACTTTGCTTTTTCTTATGGACAAAAAAAAAGAGTGACAACACTGCAAGCAAATCTAACTTTCTTTCTGACATTGTTCTGACAATTTGAAGTTGAACAATCAACACACATAAGAGTTTGTAATGAAGCCATTTTAGTGAAAATCTTGTGGATGGTTTTTTCTAATAATTAGGAATTGTTAGAAATTACATTTATTTTCTAAGAAAATATTATGAACATGTTATTTTTGTTATTCTTCTTCTTCTGCGTTCGTTCTCAAACTCCTGCAATTTAGCAGGATGTAGTCCGGAGAATGGAATGCGATGTGTCATGGTTTACAGCACTGCTGCGATATCTGCGCCTTTCGGCCTGACACATCCGACTTCAGCATGGCTTTGGGTCATTGACCCTATATGGGATGGGACAGCCAACTCCATCCCATAACCTCCTTAGTCGCCTTTTACGACATGCGTGGAAGGTAAACAGTGTTGCTATTATGTGCTCCCCTTTCGGACCCTCCAACACACTGGCAATTTTTGTTATTAAATGACAACCACCATTAGCTATGGACATTATGCATTGAATGTACACCATGTTGTTTGTGAAGGGAGGTGAGAAATATTCTTAGATCTAGTTAATGGGTCATAAATGGGTGGCATCTAGCAAAGATAGAAAGTTATTGACAACAGTTTTGATACAGCGGGGAAGAGAGTGTCGCGACTTGACTACCAACAGAACAGAGGGAATCATCCAAGAACTCATACTGCAGTACTCAAAGCCACACAATATAATAATTTACACAGACGGCTCAATAACACAAGAAACATACAGGCGTGGTTGGGGTTTCGTGGCCTACCAAAATGGCAATAAATTAGCTGAGAAGTCAGCTACGTGTTCCAGTACAACATCGAGTGTGAGAATGGAAATAGAGGTTTTAAAAAAAACTTTTGGGGATGTCCTGTGTGCTATGATGCTAGTTTCTAATCAAGAATGAAGAAGAATCCAGTAATAATGAAGAATATTGTAACAATGTACTTGTAGAAGTTCCTGTTTAGTGTGACCATTTCATATTTGGGGTAAGTGCACACATTTATATAAATTTTTTACATTTATGTAAGGATTTTATTTTTGTCAATTGATTTATAAATTGGCATGTGAAACAACATAAAGCATTGCTATACAGACACAATAGAAAGACACAACAGAAAGCAAGAGGCAGACCATGTCACAGAAATAAAATAATCAACAAAAACAAACATATATGAACCACATAAAAAGGTCATCTCTAGATAACTCTTCTACCCCTGACACTGCAGGGTATAAGGGCTATCTCCAGATAACTCTTCTACCCCTGACACTGCAGGGCATAAGGGCTATCTCCAGAAAACTCTTCTACCCCTGACACTGCAGGGCATAAGGGCTATCTCCAGAGAACTCTTCTACCCCTGACACTGCAGGGCATAAGGGCTATCTCCAGATAACTCTTCTACCCCTGACACTGCAGGGTATAAGGGCTATCTCCAGATAACTCTTCTACCCCTGACACTGCAGGGTATAAGGGCTATCTCCAGAGAACTCTTCTACCCCTGACACTGCAGGGTATAAGGGCTATCTCCAGAGAACTCTTCTACCCCTGACACTGCAGGGTATAAGGGCTATCTCCAGAGAACTCTTCTACCCCTGACACTGCAGGGTATAAGGGCTATCTCCAGAGAACTCTTCTACCCCTGACACTGCAGGGTATAAGGGCTATCTCCAGAGAACTCTTCTACCCCTGACACTGCATGGCATAAAGGATATCTCCAGAGAACTCTTCTACCCCTGACACTGCAGGGCATAAAGGCCATCTCCAGCGAACTCTTCTACCCCAGACACCGCAAGGCATAAAAGGGTATAAAGCGAAAAGAAAAGAAAGAAAGAAAAAAACATATTCTACTTGGTTAGACAGTAATCTAGACTAATGTGATGATGGTGTTCCTCCTTCACAAGCACAGATGAGTATAGCAATTAAGAAGGGCTATGTTTGTTTCGATTTTTCGTGAGACAATTTCAAGAGATTTGTAAAGAAGATAATGTTCTGGAAAGAATAAGTCACATGACACACAAACAAAATATATTTATCATGTTTTAAATTTACCTTCATGTAGTAAAGTCTGTCCATGCAATTGTTTAAATAGATCGGTCTTGTCTCTAGGGATTGACTGTAGTTCTGTGTGTGTGCTGGCCGTGGGGGATACTGATCCGTGCTCATTCTGGCTTGTATCCCTGCAGAAAATAACAATATATGTAACATAAACATTGTTGGTTCTTTCACAGGTGTCTGCTATGCAAGCAAGTATATCTTCTGTGTTTATTCTCAAACTCCTGCAGATTAGCAGGATGTAGTCTGGAGAACGGAATATGTTTTGTCATGGTTTACAGCTTGGCTGTAAAATCTGAATTTTTTTTGGCCTGACACATCAGACTTCAACATGGCTTTTGGGTCACTTTAAACCCTCTATGGATTGAGACAGCAAACTCTACTCCCATAACCACCTTAGTTGTCTCTTATACTATGCATAGCAGTGTAACAGTGTCTTTGCTCTCCTTCCAGGCCCAATCAAGACACAAATAAGAACAAGCATTTGAAATTATATGTGCTAAATACTTGATAACATATGGATGCGAGCCTTGGACAATAAACAAACTAGAAAGTGGGAAATCAGAGGCAATAGAATGTGGTTCTATAGAAGAATGCTGAGAATACCATGGACTGGCAAAAAAACTAATGTAGAGGTGTTGAAAGAGTCAAATGTGAAACGGATCTTAATCAATAATATAAGAAAAAGACAATCTTCTTTTTTTGGCCACTTCATGAGACAGGCAGGTTTGGAGAACATAGTTACAACAGGCGAAATTGAAGGTAACAGAGCCAGCGGGCGACAACGTGAGAAAATATTAGACAATTTGACAACCTGGCACGGCAGGGAAACAACAAAAATCGTCATGCATAATACTGTGGACAGAGAGCTGTGGAGAGCCATGACCGCCTACGCCAGCCGACATGGCACCCGATGATGATAAAGTACTTGATAATATTAATAGAATTCTTCTCATGCAACTTTTGTTTAAATTCAATTGCATTCTTTTCTATCATTAATCAGTCCTTCTTCTTTACATACAAGTGAACTGTGTTGTTGTTGTCTCTGCTCTGACCAAATGGTTCATATCCATAGTATCTTGAGAATGTACATGTTGAAAGTCTTGACTAAAATCACATCTTTTTATGGATTCAGTGTGGTCGAAGACGGAAGACATGTTGACTAAAGTTGCGAGGCGAGTGGGTGCCATCTGAACGGACCTGGTTGGTTGGTTGGTGATCCAGCCGCCCATGGGCTCATGCCCTTTGACCTAATGCCATCAAATGGCATTATATTGCTGGGAAGTCTGTGGATTTTCGGCCCACCCCGGGACAAAGCCAGAGAATAACTATCACACCAGGAAGGTAGGTTTAAACTAATGCACTGCTCCTAGCCACTGTAGCCAATATATGGTTCACTGTGCTCATTCCCCACCATCAAATGACTACTGGTTATGCCAAACTTCTCTATTGCTCCAGGCATGCAACCACATGTTCAAGTCAAAAGGATTGTCACGTCCTGAGTCACTGTGCCTCTATGATGGGTTTCAGCCATAGGAAAAAACAGTGCTGTCAGTTTCCTCCTCCCCAGTGCTGCACAGTACATCTCTGGCTCCCTCCCAGCCACAGAGGTAGTGTACATATATATTCAGGTAAACATGAAACACATTTCAACAACAAAATAAAAGCATAATTGTATAGATGACGTGCCATGAAGCTTCTCTAAGAAGATAACCTCAATATAACGGCATGTCATCCACTAAGGTTTTCTGTTGCATGGGTGGTATGTTAGTTGACCTTTGGTGAGACCCACAGATGCAACCACATGCCTCAACGGACCTGGTCCAAATCCCATTACTGCATAATTTTTCTTCTGCTGTGATCAGTTAGCTATGCCCAGCAGTCTATAGAGCTAAGTAGGTTACCTTCATGAATTCTGTAATACATCAGCAGGAGCTCCTTGATGTTGTACTACAGCTCAAGTTTCAGGTCTGTTTCTGGGAGCCAGGTTTCAATTCTCAGTTCTCCACAGAGTGGACATGTCTGCAGGATGTGTTCTGAAGGCTGGTGACCTCTGGTGACATGACATGATTAGTCAGTTGGGACACACTGTTGCTTGGAGATGTGATTATAGCCCAGTGTCATTTGTGGAACATGAAGATGATAGCTTGCTGAGATCTTTTCAGCTTTAGGATGGGGGCTTGTGAAAAGTTGTTGCCTGTTCTCTGACTCTATACATGTTTATATTTTCTTTTGGTGAGAGTTTTTCCTTTCTTCAATGATGAAATTGTTCCTTATGGTACATGCTTTTGTCAGTCTATCAGCTGCCTCATTTCCTGCAATCAAGTGTTATGCCGAGTTGCATAGGTGATCATGCTTCTTCAGAAATTGTTCCTTATGGTACATGCTTTTGTCAGTCTATCAGCTGCCTCATTTCCTGCAATCAAGTGTTATGCCGAGTTGCATAGGTGAACATGCTTCTTCAGAAATTGTTCCTTATGGTACATGCATTTGTCAGTCTATCAGCTGCCTTATTTCCTGCAATCAAGTGTTATGCCGAGTTGCATAGGTGATCATGCTTCTTCAGGAATTGTTCCTTATGGTACATGCTTTTGTCGGTCTATCAGCTGCCTCATATCCTGCAATCAAGTGTTATGCCGAGTTGCATAGGTGATCATGCTTCTTCAGAAATTGTTCCTTATGGTACATGCTTTTGTCAGTCTATCAGCTGCCTCATTTCCTGCAATCAAGTGTTATGCCGAGTTGCATAGGTGATCATGCTTCTTCAGAAATTGTTCCTTATGGTACATGCTTTTGTCAGTCTATCAGCTGCCTCATTTCCTGCAATCAAGTGTTATGCCGAGTTGCATAGGTGATCATGCTTCTTCAGAAATTGTTCCTTATGGTACATGCTTTTGTCAGTCTATCAGCTGCCTCATTTCCTGCAATCAAGTGTTATGCCGAGTTGCATAGGGGATCATGCTTCTTCATAACTCTATGTCTCTTGTGTTGTTAATAAGTTCAGTTGGTGACTTCCTTTTGTGCCACAGTGACAATCCATCCAGAAATTTCTCTGTCTTCCTCCCCCTAGATCTTTCCGGTGGTTACTAAATATTCAAGATTTACTTCCTTCATCACATGCCCTAAAAATATTTAATGGTTGCTTCTAATTTTTGCTACAATTTGTCCTTTTACTCCAGCATCATTGAGAGCTTCTACATTAGTTTTCTTGGCTGTCCATGGAATGTTCATAATTCTTCTTAAAAACCACATCTCAGTTGTCTCCAGCTTAACTTGGGAACTTTTGTTTTTACTGTCCATATTTTGCTTCCACAAAGGACTGGCTGAATATAACATCCTAGTATTCGAACCCATGTATGCATTAATGTGTACATAAGAAATAAAGTAGAGATGTGTGCAGGTGTTCAGGAGCCATTGCTTTCAATAGTGAAACGATGAAAACTAGCATGGTTCGGACATGTATGAAGGCACGATTCCTTGTCAAAAACAATACTGCAGGGAACTGTTGAGGGTGGAAGAAGCAGAGGAGCTAAAATAAAGGCATGGACAGGCAACATCAAGGAATGGACAGTGCAAGATATTTCCACACTCATCCGCATCGCTGAGGATAGAATTCACTGGAGGACTCTGTGTGCTGAAGCATCCAATGTGGTACCCCTACGACCCTGAAGGGTTACGGGTTTATTGATTGATTGATGCATTGACATTATTCCATTGCAGAGAATGTTTCTCATTATTTCAAATGTTGATTTGGTCTGTGCTATCCTGTTCTTGATCTCATTGTAGCATCTGCCATCTGATATTCAAATTATGTCAAGTTACTAGACTTTATGTTAAAATACATAAAAAGCATTAAATAGCAGTTGTATATAGAATGATACACTGGATCTACTTTTTGACCAAAAGGTCTTTAAATAAACCATGCAATAAAAGCTATACCTGTTATCAAAGCTAGATATTTCTTCATCCTCAGAATATGAACTAGAGAGTGAATCATCAAACTCTCCAAGTTCTGCATCCAACAAACGTCGAACCTGTTGAATAATCACATTATTTGCTCAAATATCACAAAATATTAAGTGATACAACAAATGTGTCACTTTCTAGATTTGTTTCATACATTCTGTGAGCGCTTTTCCATCTTTCCAGATAATAGTATTATTACTGCGCTATAAGAAATATAATCTACGATTACATATCGATGATGGATGTGACTCACAGGACCAATCTCGGCCACAAAGAGTGTTTACAGTATGTACATGGAACCACATGTCTACTTGTGCCATCATGTTGCTGTGTGTCTTCATGTAGCTCAGCCCTTAAACTATCTGCTATCACTTTCTAATGTATCCTTATATCATTCCTGACCTTTCCCCTTCATGCAACATGCTCCATGGCATCTTGTTCCCCTGATTATGTATAAAAGCATGTATCATGAATATCATGTGTGCAGAAGTTTTTGTACAAAAGTAGAGGACGACCCTGAGATCTTGTCCTAGACTTAATTATCCATAAAAAAATCCAAAATTATTCTGCCATCTTCCATCCACCTAGTGTATCCAGTCATCTTCCATCCACCTAGTGTATCCAATCATTTTCCATCCACCTAGTGTATCCAATCATTTTCCATCCACCCAGTGTATCCAGTCATCACACACACATTTTTTACAATTTCAGATTTATCAATACCCACACAGATACAAACTTATCAATACCCACTCAGATATCACATTTATCAAGACCCACGCAGTTATCAAATTTACCAATAACTACAGATATCACATTTATCAAGGTTCACACAGATGTCACTTTATCACAACCCACACAGATATCACATTTATTAATACCCATACAGGTGTTACAGTTATCAATAACCATACTGATGTCACATTTATCAAGAAACATGCAGATGTCATATTTATCAATAAACCATACTGATGTCACATTTATCAATAACCATACAGATGTCACATTTATCAAGAACCATGCAGCTGTCATATTTATCAATAGCCATACGGCTGTCACATTTATCAACAACCATACAGGTGTCACATTTATCAAGAATACAGATGTCACATTTATCAAGAATACAGTTGTCACATTCATCGAGAATACAGATGTCACATTTATCAAGAATACAGATGCCACATTTATCAAGAATACAGATGTCACATTTATCAAGAATACAGATGTCACATTTATAGAGAATACAGTTGTCACATTTATCGAGAATACAGATGTCACATTTATAGAGAATACAGTTGTCACATTTATCGAGAATACAGATGTCACATTTATCAAGAATACAGCTGTCACATTTATCAAGAATATAGATGTCACATTTATCAAGAATACAGATGTCACATTTATCGAGAATACAGATGTCACATTTATCGAGAATACAGCTGTCACATTTGTCAAGAATATAGATGTCACATTTATCAAGAATACAGCTGTCACATTTGTCAAGAATATAGATGTCACATTTATCAAGAATACAGATGTCACATTTATAGAGAATACAGTTGTTACATTTATTGAGAATACAGCTCTGTCACATTTATTGAGAATACAGCTGTCACATTTATCAAGAATACAGATGTCACATTTATCGAGAATACAGCTGTCACATTTATCAAGAATACAGATGTCACATTTATCGAGAATACAGATGTCACATTTATCAAGAATACAGCTGTCACATTTATCAAGATTCACAAAAATATATTATATTTACATAGATGTCAGCTTATTTTTTCATAAATCCGTATTTTCAACAATTTATTTCAATGTTTCCATAAAATGTCTGCATTTAGTACCAAAATACCTTTTTTTTGGCCTATCAATATCTTCCATTATGTGTGTGAGAGATAAAAACATCCACATTTGTAGTATTTACTTAAATTTGACACCAAATTACCTTTTTGGGGGGTGGAGGAACCTGAAATCCATATTTATATGGAAAATCCATATTAGTTGACACTTATGCATTTACCAAGAGCCAAACAAATGTCACATTTATCAAGATTCACACAGATGTCATATTTATCAAGATTCACACAAAAAAGATGTCACAATTACCAAGACTCCCAAAGATGTCACATTTATCAAGATTCACACAGATTTCACATTTATCAAGATTCACACAGATTTCACATTTATCAAGATTCACACAGATTTCACATTTATCAAGATTCACACAGATGTCACATTTATCAAGACCCACACACATTTTAGTTCATTCCAATTCTTTTTCCTTCAACAATATTCATACTATTCAAGAACTGCACAGAATAGCTTTGAACAGACAGAATTGGAGAGATCTGACCTCTGTGCTAACTTCAGCGCAAAAGGATTATGAATGAACACACATGTCACATTTATCAAGATTCACACAAATGTCACATTTATCAAGATTCACACAAATGTCACATTTATCAAGATTCACACAAATGTCACATTTATCAAGATTCACACAAATGTCACATTTATCAAGATTCACACAAATGTCACATTTATCAAGATTGTTTCTCATAAACATTACATACATATGTAATAGTTTCATTAAAGTAACAGGCCCATATTTTTTAGGAATGAACCCAAGAAATATTTTCACAAGCATGTCTTAACCTTTAGCAAGCCAGATTAAAAAATACGAAACATCTCCCTGCCACCGGATTCTTTTTTGAAAATTTGCATTATTGATGGTGACTGTTTTGAAAATGTGATAATGTTTTGGTTGTTAGAGATATTTAAATAATATTTGCACATATAAATAAAGAATTGAATTATGCATATATTGGTGTAATTTATGTACGTGTGTGTGTGATACCAGACGTATGAGAAAGTGGTAAAGACGTTTTTCACAAAAAACATATATTTTATAACAAATAAAGAGGAAAAAATAAGAAAGAAAAAATAACTTACCTTACATATCGAATTCCTTGGCAACACTGTAAACTAAATCACGCAAATCTGTTGTATTTATGTTCTTTCACTGCGAAATTATCAAATTATAGCCGGGGAACTGTATAAAACATGTAGATTTGCAGTAAAATCGTTCTTTGAGCTTAGGCCTAGAGTTATTTTTTCTGCCACTTCAAAATATTCAATATCAAACGTACAAGTCCCCAAACCAACACAGCATTCTGTATATTCACTGCTGTGAAACTAAATAACCTAATAATCCATGATTCAAGCCACGATTCAATGTTATTTTATTCGAAATACGATGAAATAAAGGTCTATAAAACCGATCCATCATCATAGCATCGTACCGGTGTACAGATGTGGTCAGATTAATTGCTCTTAAACTTTTACGAATAGCTAGCCATTCTCAAAAACGATCATTTTGGAAGTGGGGGATGTACCGGCTTTGATTGCGCATGTCCCCAGCTATGTGCACGGACTGTGGTACGTGTAAATCTCACGATATTATCGTTGGGTGGGCCGGGCCGCCAAAAGCGCGCGCTGCCATTTTGTTTCTCGGCGGCCGGGATTGATATAGGCTTGGTGAAGGTTAAAAGTCACAACAAAAATTGGAATAAAGTGTTAAACTTACAAATTGGAATAAAGCGATAAATTTACCATTTGGGATAAAGTGATAAATTTACTAATTAGAATAAAGTGATAAATTTACTAATTAGAATAAAGTGATAAATTTACCATTTGGGATAAAGTGATAAATTTACTAATTAGAATAAAGTGATAAATTTACCATTTGGGATAAAGTGATAAATTTACTAATTAGAATAAAGTGATAAATTTACAAACTGAAATAAAGTGATAAATTTACAATTTGTAATAAAGTGTTAAACTTACAAATTGGAATAAAGTGATACATTTACAATTTGGAATAAAGTGATACACTTACAAATTGAAATAAAGTGATAAACCTACAAATTGGAATAAAGTGCTAAACTTACACATTACTGTTACATATATTCTGACTTGCTAACATATTGTCAAAATGAAATAAGTTCCAAAATGAGAAAAAAACAATTGAAGATGAGTTGGCATACTTCATTATCCTGACGCTTTTCCTCCTGGTCTAACTCTGCTTCATCACGATCCTGCACATTCTGTCCATCATAGTAAATAGACACAGCTGGAGTATCACTCCCAGCAAAGCTCACATTGACACTCATGGTGTTAGCTCATAGGTTTATTGATTCATGCAACAAGGGAAGCACTCAAACATATTTGGTTCTGAAAGTTGTAAAGGGGATGTTAGTGAATTTACTTTTTTCCATCCAATCCGTGTTTTTTTTTATATACTACATTAAATTTAATTCATCAATAACACTATGTCACAGGTTGTGTGAAATCTGGCCAACATGGTGGACATGGATGTGTAAACATTCAGGTCCTGCCCAAGCTAGCTTTTGTGACTGGCTTTGAGAGCCGATAGAAGTATTGTGCGCAAACATATTTTATGGAGCTAGCCAGTTGGCTTTTCATTGTGCAATTCAACAGATCCACATTATGAGAACGCATCACGAAAAGTTGCAAGTATAAGCATATAACCAAATGAGATCAGGGTACAAAGCCAGAGAAAGACCACGGAAAAGATGGATAGAAAACGTCAGGGACATCGTATACAGACACGGTCATAGCACATCCGAGGCCACACATCTGGCGATAGAACACAAGCTCAAGCTCCAATCACCCCTACACTTAACGGCAAGAGTGGATCCCAAACAACTGGGGAAAGACAATAGACAATAACACTATTTCTCTTTGGTATATTTTCTGGATCCGATTTTTCCTAAATGAAAACCTAGGTCAAAGCTTACAGAAATACATAGGATCATAATTCTCCCTTGCAGGTTTACTAAGAGGAGTGGAGCTTATATCCAATTCTAAAAATAAATGTGAAAATCAAATATCATCTGCATCAGCTGGCACAGAACATCATGATAATGATGTTGTCATACGGTTTGTTGTTTGTTATGGCTTGATACTGACCACTTAATCCCCTGGTATGCAGATGATCAATCAGAAATATGGGACTAATGCTGTATTTCCCAATATGCCTCAATGGTGTGGCAAAATGGAAAACTTGACTTTTTTACTAGCTATAGGGTTTGGTTTAGGCTTACAATGTTAATTGTGTTACTACTATTGTCATGGCTGCTTTTGCTGGTTGCAACCTGTTTTCCTAGATTGTGATTTGACATGATGGTAATATTCACCACGCCCATAGAAAATTTCTTGGCACTATACTCTGTAGTTTGCCATTGCTTTCAGGAGGAACATACGATTTAAACTGACACGGAGGAAAACACATATATTCTCGTTGCCATTTTTATCGAAAGTGTTACGGAAGAGAGAGTGTTACTGGAGGGGGATGCTAGAAGGCAACAGGGACAAACATGCCCAAGACACCGTTGGACAAGACATTCAAGAATGCCTGTTACTAAAAGAGGCAGGACAAATTGCTCAAGACCGCGGAGAATTCAAGAGATCCATAGGCAGGGCCAGCCCTAAAAATTGCGGGGTCCAATGCGAAACGGATTGCGCTGGGCCCAGTCTGGGTAGGGAAGAGGATAATAAAACAAATTCTAATATTAATTTATGGGCCTATGAAGTGTGGGGCCCAATGCGGCCGCATAGGTTGCAATGGTCTAAGACCGGCCCTGTCCATAGGGAAGACTAAATTTTGGAAAGAATATGTCACCTAATGATGATAGGGTTGGGTACCCAACCCTAATCTGAACCCTCTTTTGCAACATGTAGGGAAGGTGACAGTTACCGGGTACCAATCTTCATTTTTCGCTCAGGTTTCAGTTGCATACACACAGGTAATACATCTTTTACTTTTTATTAAGTAGGCAAATCTATCTATCTATGTGACGTGTCCTTTGCAGAATGTTATCTCTGCCACTCTATAAGCTCAGAGTTCTGTACAAGCTGTCACGCCTTTTTCAGTGCCAATTTCAGAAGGTTGTCAATATATTGTGTCCACCTCTTTGGTACGCCTCTTTTTCTCTTTCATGGAACCTTTTCCTCCATAATGAATCTTTTTAAACAAGTTTCTTGGAATTGAATACATCTCAGTAATTTCCTTTTGTTTTCTGAGCCGGTTCTCGTCACTAATCATTTACCATCCTTGATGCACCTTCAACCCATTACAGGGCCTTTCCAACAACCATTGTTGATAATATGATCTTCCATCTTCTCCACCAGAAGTTGTGTGTACAGTAGAGGATTCATTTTCCTTTTGTGCTGAAGTTAGCACATAGGGCAGAGGTCAGATCTCTCCAATTCTGTCTGTTCAAAGCTATTCTGTGCAGTTCTTGAATAGTATGGATATTGATTGTTTTACTTTCTCAAAGTATTGTTCTTCTGAGTGCTTTCTTTTGGTCTACCCCTGGCTCTTTTGTACAGTAGGGGATGATGCCTCCTTATTCAATAGCTGTATGTAGTTCAGCCGACTAGCTAAAGTCATTGCCTTAGGGGTGAAGCTGCCTATACACAAGCAGTAGACTAATACTTAAATTAAATTTGGGTCTTATGTAAACAAATTGAGAGACAATCATTCTACCGTTTGATTAATCGGTATAATACATAGTTTTAAAATTTGAAAAACATACAAACCAATGAATACAGAGTATTTCTTATATCATTTAACCAGAGAGAATCTGATATCTGAATATGTAATCTGAGAGAAAAATTATTAATTATAATACCTAACTTACCGCTTAAATGAAATATGAAATATTAAAACAGTGTGAACTGTAGACCGTAGTTGTATAGGCATAGGGCCCAATAAAGTATAAAGTAAAGTCAGGTCTAATGTTAATAACAACACATTATCTTACAAATTTAATTAATTTCATTACATTTCAATATTAGGCTCTATTCTATACTAAATATTCCTTCTATAAATCAAATAATGAAGTTTATTGCCTACAATCGTGATTTGTAAAGGCATATTCATATTTAAATACTAAAAGTAAATAAGTAATAAATAAGTAATATTAATTAATAGGTCTAGGCCTAAATGTAAATTCAAGAGAATACAATGTGAACTTGTGACATACAATATAAATTAAAATGTATAATAATACACTGCAGTCATCTTTTATTCGAGTTCCACAACTGTAGCTGTGACTTAAACAGCCGATAAAAAGTCGTACAGTCTTATGTGAGTCTGAACAAGTTATTTCATGTTTCAACACGCACCAAAAATGTCACACGATCTTCTATATGTTGTTTGTTGACCAAAACAATATAAACAAGAGTAAATATAACCTACTTCTCACATCTGAAAATTTCTTTATTGTAATTTTATGTGAGTATTTCCAAAGTGTTTACACAATTGACTCGAACTGCTTCAAGCTCTGTTAGTCTATTGCTGTTTTGAAGCGGCCGCCATTAATAAACTCATTTTCATCGATCCAAGCAACGGAAATGCTTTGGCAATTTAGTGTTTGCAAATATTTTGCTATTACACTTTTGTAACCATTTATCTTGGTCCACACTTTTCAGCTTTGTCTATGCAAAAGAAGGATACATGTATTTCTCTTTCTGCAGGGTCATTTATACTTTGAAGAGCATCAGACAACTGCCCCAAGAAAGTGAGTGGCTTACCGTCATAGAAATAAATCAGCATCGAACTGGAACCGTGAGCCACTATACTGATGGATTATTGAGATCGGTGATCGGAGCAGCTATGGACAGTCGTCAGTGTACTGGCACTGAATGAGGCTTGACAGTTTGTACGGAACTCTGAGGCTTATAGAGTAGCAGAGATTATAACATTCTGCAAAGAACACCGTCATATAGATAACACTAGTTGAATTTTCAAAAGTGGATGTAACAAATGGTCATCATCACTTGTGATGGACGAACAACAACAACACTGATGATAGCCTTCAGTCATAAATTCAGTGGATTTGGGAAACCAATCTTTAGGGAGAGCAAAGAGTCATAGCCAGGCCCGTGGTTAAGGAGCGGGGGTTGAAGTGTTCAAACTCTTCCCTTAGCTAATCTGAACTCAATTTTTTGTACTAGGAACTGAACCAAAAGGTCAGAAAACCCCCTCCCTCGGCGATTTTTAACCAAAATGTCTTCACATTTCTAGTCTAATAGTGAAATCTACACACGAAAACAAACGAATGACCAATTTTACATTTCATTTAGGTAAAACCCCGTATGTAATGATATAGGCCTATACGGCCCTGTCTATAACACAAGTGTGTGCATCTTTCTTTTCGCTTTATACCTATTTATGTCCTGTAGAGTCAAATTCCACAATATACTCAGCACACACGAGGGCCATCTCCAGAGAACTCTTCTACTCCTGACGCTGAAAGAGTTTAGCGAATAGATAGATAGAGTCAAGGTTAGAAGAGTTCTCTAGATACGGCTTTTTTGTTTGCTTCATATATGTTTGTTTTCATTGACTCTTTTATTTCTGTAATTCATTGTTTGCAAGATCTGCCACTTTAATTCAAATGATGTTATTATATTGGATAATGTTTTATTTAGTGCTCATGCTTCGAATACTTTGCATTCGTCGTTACTGGAAGCACACATGTTTGTAATAAGCACAATTTGGTTCTTATTTGGTTCACAAGGATATATCCTCCTAATTTCCAGTTTTTATGCACAGAAATCATAGTCAACCTACGTACTCGTATGAGCTTTCCATAATAATATTTTTTAACATTTTAGACAGATGCATACAACAGAAAAAGAACAAACTATTTGTTTAATTCGTGTTTAAATTGAAAATATCTGCCGAAGACGGATGTGTTGGGCCATTGGCGCAAATAAAACGGCAACACAACGCATTTCCATTCTCTGGACTACATCCGACTGGAAATCTTGTAGGATCATTGTCCTGTTACAAGAGAAATCCAGTGGGAATTTGAGAATGAACGCTGAAGAAGAAGAAGAAATTGAAAATATAGTAGGAGCAGATTTCTTCACTTTATTTTGACACAATAATTGGCCTTCTTCTTCTTCTCATTCGCGGTTTGACATGTCTACACAGCAAGTCCTGTTTTCTTGATTAATGCTGCTGTATTTTAAAGCTCCTCCGTGCTCCCATACGCCTTTCTGTGGATATCCATCTCTTTGGGCCAGTGTTCTTCTTGTTAACTGGTTTAGTGTATTGCAGTATTGTGGGATATATTCAACGGTCTGTGCTGCCTGCCCAAAGGAGCACAGAGGTGATGGGACCAGTCTTAGTCTATTTAAGTGGCTGTTTAATCTGTTGTGTTCTGTTCGGAGACGAAAGATAATAACCTGCTCTGCTCTGTCGAGATAGTGGTAATTGTCTTTTGAGTGGTCAACTTTCCTGCTGTTTTTTATGAGTGTCCTCTTTTCTTGGTAGGTATTGGTCTTTTTGTTCCTGTATTGCTCCATCCTTTGCCAGTCTATCTGCCTCTTCATTTCCTCGTATGCCACAGTGGGATGATAACTAATAAGGGGACAATAATTCGTTAAAACATATCTATTGACAATTGTTCTTATTATCTCCCATTCATTGCAAACGTAAAACCGTCTTTTATAAAATAGCAAACTGTTTACTGTGACTAAGGTAGTTTTAAAAAAAATAAAGCATTATGTTAAGTCAAAGTAACTATCTAAGACACAATAGTTAAGTTTTCTTCCTGTCAACAGGGCGCTATTTCTATCTAGTGAGTAAGGTTGCTGCTAAGATGTCAACATTAGGATCTATAAGAAGACAAAACAGAAACAATGCTTAGTGTTGACTGTGATATGTGTTTTAGATCAGTGGTCAGCCCGAGTAATGTGTACTGAGATGTGTATGATAGATTAGTGGTCAGTCCATGTGGTGCGGGAACCAAAAAATTTAGTAGATGACATGTCGTTATATTGAGGCTCTCTTATGGAAGCTTGTAGCATGTCATCTATACAATTATATACCCCATCTGAGTAGAAACCTCCTTCAATAGGCATTAGACTAAGCCAAAAGCTAAAGTCTCCTGGGTATGAAAGAAAGCTCAGAAACCCACCTACTTCACATAGGAAGTAAAAGCTAATAGCTCGCAATTCCTGGGGTTCTGAATCAATCAGTCGATCAATATTAAATCGACAAATATATATACTTGCATGGTTTATACTTATATTGATAAGGTTGTGGGTGATTAACTCCTTCCCACTCTTAGAGAATCATAAAATGTTTTTATTGCTAGAAATTTAGCCAAACGGTGGGTGAAGCCCCTCCCTTAATGATGTTTTACAGGAAAAAGGTCATCACCTTCCTCATGAAAAAGAAGGAATTATTTCATACAACAACGGACGAATGCCTTTTTACATTCATTTTTTTAGGTAAAACCACTTCTACACCGAAAAGGTCCATACGGCCCTGATATTTATCTATGGGCCTTTATGGAACAACGAAATCCATCTCAAAGTCCTCTTAGTTGCTGCTTATGAAATGTTTGACAGGTAACAGTGTAGCTATCCTTTGCTCCCCTTCCAGTCCCGGTAAAACAGGGGCAGTTTCTATCCTTTGCTCCCACCCATACCCGGCAACACAAGGGCAGTCTCTATTGGAATTTAAGTTTATTTAACTACCATTGCTTTCAGATTGTTCACAACAAACAAATTATCAAAGACATTCTTTCTTTTTAATTGTATCAAAGAACACAAGTTAGCTGTGTTGGAAATACAATTTTTTCATTGGATGATTCCCTGACAGAAGACCCATGACTGTCACATAATATTCTCAGTTAATTTGTTACGTCTACAGAAAATACGTTATGACCACTGATCTATGTATAAATAGATTTAAGCCTTTAAACTAACCTGCGCTTAGTGTTACCATGCACCCATGTCAAAAAGAGTGGCAAACTTGTAAATACTATCACATTTCTCTTGTTTTCACGAAGTTATACTAAGTGTGCTGATTCGAACACGGGACACATTCGTTATAGCCTTATTAGTAAACTGATCGAAACCTGGACACGTAAAAAATGGAAGAGATATTAGGCATCGATATAAAAACAAGACAATCCCCGTAAGACCGTGACTAACACACATATCTGTCATTCACATAAACAAATGCATATTTCCGTTATTTTAGTGAGAATTATGTTTATCAAATCAAAATATTTTGAGTTTACATTTTTTTAAACGCAACCAACATAATATATGTTTTTATATTGTGAATTTGAGTTATTGTTGAAAGTAAATGGTCTCTCAACCATTAACTTTTTAAACTTACAAACTGCAATTCCAATTTTTTTCCTCAGAATTAAAAAATCTCGTTCTTGTATAAACAAAAATCTAATTCAAAATTAAAAACTATACATTATCACTATGGATCAAAATACTTATTTTTTTTAAAACAATTTTTTAATTGTTATTAAAAAAAATATTTGTTTCAATAAAACCAAGCTGAATAATTTGACTAAATATTATTTATTCATTTGACTAAACAAGTATTTATGTGTTGTATAACCGTTTAAATACAAATGATACTAAAATGTAGGAACACTAAACTCTGTTTAAAATTACTTAAAATGTGTAAAAAGTAAAGAGTAAAAAATTACAAAATAGTCGAGCTTTTTAAAAATTAATTAACTATGCATCAAAATACTTATTTTTTCAAATTTTTATAAATAATTTATTATTTCCAATAAAACCAAATTAATTTGACTTAAAACACACGTTAAATACGTTAAAACATTAAGATACAAATGTAGGGATTTTTTAAAAATGACAAAAAAGTCGAGTGAAGCACTTTCTCCGCAGCTCTCCTATACCCCCGTAATCCTCTCTCGAGGCGGTATGACATAGAAGGCGCCGCAATCGAAAGCCACTCGGACGCTGAGTACAGCTCACCACTCAGCTAAGCACGTTTATGCTGTTAACATTCCGTACGACCGAAAACTTCACCCCGGTGACTTCGTCCTGTCTTAACATGTCATATGGGGAGGAACCAGCCTAGATCCCAAGCGGTACTGTGACGAGCGAGCTGACTCGACACTGGCTGAACCTTGACCCCGCGGTGGAGTCTAAGACATGTGAACGGACTACTGACACTAGTTCCCATACAAAGTCAAGAGCCAACTTTTGTATGTAAAGTTCCGCGGGGAACTTGAACCTTATACGGACATTATCCCTTAACATCCATACGTATATGTGCCACACATTTTGTTACCCATGACAACAGTGAGGGAAGAATGTCGCGCATATTGCTTTCAAAAAACGGTTTTACAAATAGGAGAACGGGAACAGTTACATAAAATCTCTCAAAAAATATTATTAGAGTTGTTTATTTAAATAATATTGCCAATTGTCAGATCAAAATATTTGTGTTTTGATGATTTATTAATATCTCGTACTTATTACCACCCTTGATTTTGGAGTGTATGCCCGGCTATGTCCCTTGGTAAATAAATGCTACTATCTTTAACTTCCGGTTCAAATAATGTTTTTGTTTTGCTGAATCAAGAACTGGTTGATCATTAATTTAACATATTAATATCGTAGAAATTAAATATCTGTGTTACTGAAACGGATTTAATGATTTCCATATTTACATCATGATTCGTTCACCCTTATATCATTCGGCAATGAAGATCTTAAACAAATTGCAATAAACGAGAGACACATGGAAATCTATGTAAAAAAGGTACTTGGACAAAATTTTCAGAATTGATCGGAATACATAATTACAAATAATATAGTTAGATATCCCTTAAAAAATGTAATTCAGCGATACCCCAACAAGGTCCGCACGTCAACAATTTATGGATTTTTTTCTAATGAATTTGACATCAAAATAACTTACATATGAAACATATAGAAAAATATAAATAAAACTCATGGCCACAAAATGTAGCTGAGCTGATATTTCTAACTTATCTTTGTTATTTTCAATAATACAACACACAAACTATACATTTTTTTGTTAATGAAGACAAGACACATCTATTGTTCCTATTTCTGTAATTTTCAGAAGCATGCACAACTAATTAATATTAAAAAATGGCAACTAATTAGCATATTTAAAATATAAAAAATAATAATATCTCAGTCAGTTCCTCTTTTATTATATTATATATTAGATATAATTGTGTTGGCAGAAATTATATATATTTGTGTTGGCAAAGGCAAGACGCATCTGTTGATTCTATTTCTATAATTTTTAGGTTCGCGCAGAATTAAGTAAAATGGCAGAAAAATAGCATATGATAATTAAAATTAAAATAAACTATCAAATTATTGAATATAATTAAATACCACAGAAATTATATTTATTTGTATTGGCAAAGGCAAGACGCATCTGTTGATCCTATTTCTATAAATTTAATGTGTTTAGGTGTGCGCAGAACTAATTAATATTAAAAATGGCAGCAAATTAGAATAATTAAAATGAAAATAAATTATCAAATTATTGATTATAATTAAATACCACAGAAATTATATATATTTGTGTTAGCAAAGGAAAGACGCATCTGATGATTCTATATCTATAATTTTTAGTTGCGCGCAGAACTAATTAATATTAAAAATGGCAGCAAATTAGAATAATTAAAATGAAAATAAATTATCAAATTATTGATTATAATTAAATACCACAGAAATTATATATATTTGTGTTAGCAAAGGAAAGACGCATCTGATGATGCTATATCTATAATTTTTAGTTGCGCGCAGAACTAATTAATATTAAAAATGGCAGCAAATTAGAATAATTAAAATGAAAATAAATTATCAAATTATTGATTATAATTAAATACCACAGAAATTATATATATTTGTGTTGGCAAAGGAAAGACGCATCTGATGATTCTATATCTATAATTTTTAGGTGCGCGCAGAACTAATTAATATTAAAAATGGCAGCAAATTAGCATAGTTAAAATGAAAATAAATTATCACACTTTTGATTATAATTAAATACCACAGAAATTATATATATTTGTGTTGGCAAAGGAAAGACGCATCTGATGATTCTATATCTATAATTTTTAGGTGCACGCAGAACTAATTAATATTTAAAATGGCAGTAAATTAGCATAATTAAAAGGAAATTAAACTATGTAACTATAAAATATAATACAATGCCACAGAAAATGTATATTATTGTGTTCGCAAAGGCAAGACGCAACTGTTGATTATAGTGTGCTAATCTTCAGATGAAATTAGGGCTAATAAAATTCAAAATGGATAGTTGCATCGGATAGTCTAATTATAAAATATTTCCAGTATTTCTGATATAATATTCTACCATATATACGTTTTTGTGTTTGGGAAAACTTTACGAAACTGTTGGTTATGTTGCTATTATTGTTAGATACAACCAAAGCTAATTAATATTCAAAAAAGCTAGTTTACATAATGAATATTCATTTTAATATAGGATCGTTAAATGTCCTTGTTATTTATGATAAAATATTTCTGTGCTTGAAATGTGACAAAACTTTCATGGATTAAATGCATAGTGATGTGTTTAGTTAGTTTTGTGCGCAGCTTGTGTGGAGGAGTAGTCCGAATACTATTCATGTATATCTACTGATAAGTAGATCTTCTATTTCTGCTGTATTGTCCCCCCCCCCCCCATATTAAACATATAGTTAAGTTATTGGTAGCATTATTGTGCAGTCATGTTCTAGGAATAATAGTGGAGCAATTTGTGGAAAATAAAATTAGTACCAAGAGTAACTTGTCAGGTAGTGCCTTGTAGCCTGAGTCAGATTTTGTGATTATGAGCTTCATTTCCATGTCTTGAAGCCTGGAAAACACTCTAACTCCCCAACCTCTATTTTCCCAACAATGGGGTTGCATGTTCCCTCAGATCATCTATGGATCTCTTGTCAGCCATTACATTTAATAAATTATATTTCTAAAAAAAAGTTTTAATAAAAGAAAAAACTGATGTTCACTATGTAGATAGATGCCAACCAGGATCATTAATCCTAGTTATTTACTGTAGCCATAGTGATGACTGTGCAATTGTACGACATGCTTAGTCCGGTGCCGTAGGCCCTCCAATATAATATATTATTCTATACCACAGGCTCAAGTAATTTAGCGATCAGTCTATGTTCTTAATTGCTACAATGTATTTATTAGGCCTATACCATAAATCTAACAATAAAACAAATCTACACATTTAAATTAAATATGTATTTGTTACATAGAAATCTGACATGGCGAAAATAATAAATAGAACAGCCTTAATGACCGATGACTAGAAGGTTGTCAGCATGAAATATTGATGTTTTTAAAAATTATTTTCATTTTCCTTCATCCTCAAGCATTATTAATAGTTGTACATATCTATATAAGAATGGTCTAAGAACTAACTAAAACTACTAAATACTGCGACGTAGATATTGTAAGTTAATGAAATGGTTATAACTTACCGATATTACAAAATGGAACATCCGTATAGGTGATTCAAGCATAAAATAGCGTGGTGTTCAAAATTTATTTTCATCTTCTTTTATCCTCAAACATTATTAATAGTTGCACATATCTATATAAAAATTGTCTAAAAACTTCAGAAAATTATTTACAAACATGAGACATCTAAGAGATAAGTAAAGAACATGGTTGTAACATACCTGTGAGCACTAAATTTGGAATAACTTCACTGTAAAATAATATTTCAAGAAACATTGATGTCTGACTTACGTGCCACTAATTGCTAAATAATAATCAAAATAAAATCTAATTTAGTATCAAAATTTCTGGAAAATTCCCAAATGTCCTATAGCTGCAGTGATAAAATGCATAATCAGATATTTTATGACGAGAAATTGATTATGACTTTTAAGCCGAATGTCCAAGTACCTAGTTTCAGTAACATGGTAGTCATTGCCTAATAGAAATTGTTATCTCATATTGAAGTAATAGCAGTGTAGTCCTTCAGGGTATTTGTTTGTTTTGTGTTCACTCCATAGAGCATAGTTATGCTATGCACCTTTTAAGCCTAGCACAGCCGATTTTGGTATGCCTTGACATTTCGGGTTGTACAGCCTTCCTATCTGTCGCCAGGTAGCGAATGTGTATTGACCATACGCTGAGACAGTTTATACTTTATGTCTTTCTTGTATGAGGTGTTCTGTAACCAGTGAACTTATCTCGTGTAATTAAACATATTATGCCTGTGCCCATCGGGCACTGAACCTTTTCTCATCCAAGATCCTGGTTCCTTGTTCTTCTTCTGCGTTTGTTCTCAAACTCCTGCAGATTAGCAGGATGTAGTCTGGAGATTGGAATGCGTTGTGTCATAGTTTACAGCACTGCTGCGATATCTGCGCCTTTCGGCCTGACACATCCGACTTCAGCATGGCCTTGGGTCACTGACCTTATATGGGATGGGACAGCCAACTCCATCCCATAACCTCCTTAGTCGCCTTTTACAACATGCATGGAAGGTAAACAGTGTTGCTATTCTTTGCTCTCCTTTCGGGCCCTGGCAACACACAGGCGATCCTGGTTCCAATTTAGGACTTGACAGAAGAGTTGGGCCCTCGTTCCTCCTCTTAGCTGAGGTGTCATTCACAATGTCATGAGCCACTTGTTTGAGTCTATACACATATTTAGGAGCGCATATTTTATATTCTTTACTTGTGACTTCATCTATATATATATATATATATATATGTAGATATATATATAACACTTATATATATAACACTTATATATATATATATATATATATATATATATATATATATATATATATATATATATATATATATATATATATATATATATATATATATATATATATATATATATATATATATATATATATAGTGATAAAATACATCCTTGTCTTACCCCATCTTCTTATTTCTATGTATGGTAAGTAGCTGTTTTCATATCTTATTGAAGCAGTCTGTTCCCAATATATATTTTTAATGTCAAAGGCCTTGCTGTCTATGAAGCAAATATAGATAGTCTCAGACAGTATCCCTCAAAAAGAAATCAACGAAAATAAACATATATTAAGCATAAAATCCATCTCCAGAGAACTCTTCTACCCCTGATGCTGCAAGGCACAAAGGGGTATAAAGCGAAAAGAAAGAGAGAAGTATTTATAACTGATATTACACTATTTTGAACATTTTGTCCAAGTGCCAAACACTTCAGGAGTATTGTGCCAAAAATTTCCTTATCTATCTATATGTTGTACCCTTGTTTGCCTTGCGGTGTCAGAGGTGGAAGAGTTCTCTGGAGATGGCCTTCTTGTGTGCTGTTTGTAAGCTTGTTCTTGTGGCTTCTTTGATTTCTGTGATCCATCTTTTACATGGTCTGCCTCTGGCTTTATAGCCGTTATGTCTATGTGTCATGGCCATCTGTGGCATGCTGTCTGTTGGTAGTCTGGAAGCGTGTGAAAACCACTTGATCTGTTGTCTTTTGATGTGTTCCAATACTGGTATTGTTTTGGTTATCTGTCTGATGTTATCGTTTCTAATTCTATTTCTTCATGACACTCCAAGTATTCTTCATAGACATGTCATTTCTACTGTTACTATTTCTTGTCTTGTGCTGTCATTGTCCAGATTTGGCACTAGTAGTACAGTGATGGGATAATAACAGTCGTGTATAATGCAACTTTAGTGTCTATGTTTAAATTTTTGTTCTTAAAAATATCTGTCCAAGGATCTGGTATATTTTCTTGCATCTATTTTGTATCTCTTTACTGTTTTTCCTTCACTTGATATAATGCTTCCTAAGTAAGTGAACTCATTTACCCGTTTACAGTGTTTATTATCAATGAAGATAGTGATTTTTTTGTTGCTATTGCCATTATTTAGGTCTTTTCAATATTGATCTTCATGTTGAATTTTGAAATGTTGTGTGGAGTCTGTTCATATGTTCTTGCAATTGTTCTTCTGATGTCGCTATTAGTACTTGGTCATCTGCAAAGAGCAATTCATTCAATTTGCCTTTTATGTTATCTTCTTCATTAGTACTTGTTAGCTTACATATGTGGTCAATATATGTTATAAAAAGTGGGATAGATACACCCCAGTCGAACTCCTGATGGAATGTGGAACTTATTGGACACCCCTTCATTTGTTCTTACTTCACATTGAATTTTAGCATAAATGCCCATGCATATATTGATTAAATGTTCTGGTACTCTGTATATTGATTGTATTTTCCATAGTTGTCTGTCTACTCTATCGAAAGCCTTTTCTTGGTCGACAAATGTGATGTATAATTCTTGTTGTTTTCTGTGGCTCTTTCTGTTAGATGTTTAAGTGTAAAGATAGCATACGTACAGAGTTTTTCTTACGGAAGCCGATTTGGGTATTTTTAAGTTGTTGTTCAGTGGATGTTCATAATCGCTGTTCTAATATTTTGTTAAAAAAATTGTTCATGTGTGGCTTAGTAAGGATATCCCTCTGTATTTTGTGCAGTCACTCTTATTGCCTTTTTTCTTCCCTTTTGGAATGATTGTCATGTTTCTCCAGTCTTCCGGTGTTTCTCCAGAATTTCCTTATGAATGTGGTAAATGAACAATAAACAAAACTGTATAAAAAAGAATATATATGTCAAGCGTCATATTTTTTCAAGAATTTTTTCCTATATGTACTCTGTCCCTCTCAACGAAGCGCCACGCCGCCTGCCGAGAGTACCACTCATAGCACGTAACTCCGTAGCTTCAAGTGATAATCCACAGGGTAATCCAAAAAAATCCACTTTATAAACAAGACGACTCGAGCCGGATTCGAACCCGTGACTTCTTGAACACAAGGCGAACAGCTTAACAACTATGCCAGGGAGATCCCTGAAGAATATATGCACATCTCTGGCCAATGCCGGTCTGCTTTCTCGGGACATAGAGGCTTTCAGAGTGTACACGACAAAGGCGTTCTGGAAAGAATATGTCACTTGAAATATATTTATTTTTATAGTATCAATTTCAATATTTCTATTCCACCGATCACTTTAATGAACCTAAGACTGGTGAGATGGTTTGTGGCCGAAAAAAAAAGAAATGTGTCCGAAATAATTACGGTGTATTTCTTCATCTGTGTCCCTGGCTAGATTGCAGGACTTGACAATGAAGCATCATGCTGCAAGAAATGAACGGCATATAGGAATCAAAAAAATAGTTATCAACCAAAACAGAACCTGAACAGTCAATTACCACATCCTGAAGGACATACTGTAGATGAGATAAGAGCACCAATGGATGTGTCCTGAGTGTCATGATGCTGATCCGACGACTAACTAGCTGGCAAATCACATTAGGCATCTTGATAAAGAGTTACAATTCCATGTTTCTGATATTTTTAGTTTGACTTCTGGTAGTTCTCACTTTCGGCAAATATCCAAAATATTTTAGTTTGACTTCTGGTAGTTCTCACTTTCGGCAAATATCCAAAATATTTTAGTTTGACTTCTAGTAGTTCTCACTTTCGACAAATATCCAAAATATTTTAGTTTGACTTCTAGTAGTTCTCACTTTCGACAAATATCCAAAATATTTTAGTTTGACTTCTAGTAGTTCTCACTTTCGACAAATATCCAAAATATTTCAGTTTGACTTCTAGTAGTTCTCACTAGACATCATACTTAGAGTTGGATACTTAGTGAACCCCATGATTCTTATGATTTTTAATTTGACTTTGCTTCACAGATGCTTGCAGACTTTTCTCCAGTTAAAGTTGCCTGAGATCTGGAACAGAAACAAAGTGGAATAAATTGACAACAGGCAATTGACAAACTCTAATTTAGGATTTCTTTATTCATATACTTTATTCTTGATCAGTGACGTTATTTGCTTTATACAATGAAAGAACTCCAGACTGAAAGTGGTGCAGTTTGTACTGTTTGCAGACATAAGTGCCTCACACAAAGAAAACTGAAGAAACATTACAAGAAGAAACATATGGAATATGACTTGTTCTGTTGTCCATTCTGTAAGCTTTTTACTATTGACCTGAGAGAAATGAAGAAACATAAGAAGGCAGAGCATCCACAGGACAGAATTAATTGCAGTTCTTGTGGTTTTTCAACCAGAAGTTGGAAGATGTGGACAGCCCATAATTGTACGCATCAAGAGAACAGTTTTGCAGAAGCTTTACAGACTGAGCATCGTGATACCATATCTTCTCAACAAAGTATTGTTGAGTCTGTACGTGTTAGTTCTTCTGTAGATAGAAATCACAAGGAGTCTGTACGTGTTAGTTCTCCTGTAGATAGAAATCACAAGGAGTCTGTACATGTTAGTTTTCCTGTAGATAGAAATCGCAAGAGAAAAATGTCTGAGCATCAAGAAAGAAATGCGTACAATCAAGGTGAAGATAAAAATTTGTCTTTATTCTTGATCAATGACAGTTGTTCAATTTATACAATGAAGAAAGAACTCCAGACTGACAGTGGTGCAGTTTGTACTGTTTGCAGACATAAGTGCCTCACACAAAGAAAACTGAAGAAGCATTACAAGAAGAAACATATGGAATATGACTTGTTCTGTTGTCCATTCTGTAAGCTTTTTACTATTGACCTGAGAGAAATGAAGAAACATAAGAAGGCAGAGCATCCACAGGACAGAATTAGTTGCAGTTCTTGTGATTTTTCAACCAGAAGTTGGAAGATGTGGACAGCCCATAATTGTACGCATCAAGAGAACAGTTTTGCAGAAGGTAGACAGACTGAGCATCCTGATAGCCTGTCTTCTCAACAAAGTATTGTTGAGTCTGTACATGTTAGTTCTCCTGTAGATAGAAATCACAAGAGAAAAATATCTGAGCATCAAGAAAGAAATACATGCAATAAAGGTCAAGATAAAAATGTATCATGTCAGATAACCACAGAATTAGCTTTAACCACAGATCTAATGTCTGGAACTGCTCACAGTTCAGAGTCAGTACTACAAGAGAAATCTCAGAAATCCCTGGTTATTGACTCTAATGTGCCACCATATTACTGTGAGTTATGTAACAAACAATTTTCTAAAAAAGATCATTATCAATGTCACTTAAGAACTCACAGCGGAGAACGGCCATTTCATTGTCCATACTGTGATTATGCTGCAAGTATGAAAGCAACTCTTGAACAACATGTCAGAGGCCATGTAGGAATACAACCGTACAGTTGTAACTTATGTCAGTATACTACAGCTTACAGATCTAACATAGCAATACATGCTGCAAAACATTCTGACGAGAGACCTTTCCCGTGTCAATTTTGTGACAAACAATTTAAGAGAAAAGATCACTTGCAAGCACATCTTCGATCTAGGCATGAATATGATCTTTGATAGTAGCATTTGCTGAAATTTAACAAACAGATTTTGTAAATAAAATGTATGTTTTTCTTATTATTGTTTGTCTATTGATTAGTGAACCATTGCCAATAAGCTAGTCTACATCAGAATGTAGACAGTGTCCAGGTTGTTAGTGAACCAACTGTAATCATGAAGATATTGACAATAAGCTAGTCTACAGCAGAATGTAGACAGTGTCCAGGTTGTTGGGGAACCAACTGTAATCATGAAGATATTGACAATAAGCTAGTCTACAGCAGAATGTAGACAGTGTCCAGGTTGTTAGTGAACCAATTGTAATCATGAAGATATTGACAATGAGCTAGCCTACAGTCAAATGTAGACATGTCATGTAAAGTTAAAGGTAATATGAGTTATCAGTCTCCATCATGACGCATTTTTTTCCCATTTGCTCAGATGTTTAGTCAGTATTTGACCAGGATCCGCCTAGCTAGCATTGCCTATTAACTTGCTCAGTAGCAATTTCTAGCGGCACCATTCCTTCCCAGACCTTCCCAGAGCATGAACCGTACTTCCTAGTTTATGGATGAACCACAGGAGAAATTTTAATTTCAAATCATTAATAATGAGTGGATTCAAAATCCAGATCTGCTGTTCAGCAGGCAAAGGAATTAATATGAACTACATGATATGAACTTAAAGGAATTAATATGAACACTACAACAGCTCCCAGCCATGTAGTGTCCTGTTGGTTAGTGAACCAACTTAACATGAAAACATGGACAATAATCCGTCTCCAAATTGGTGGACATAATTTATGGACGTCCTCAATAGTGTATAAAAGTTATCACCAAGATAGCTTGTGATATTGTTTTCCATTTCTGTTGTCAAACTGGAGGGTCTTCCCAGTTTACTTCTTGCTGCTATGTCTGTTTGACAGCCAATTGTTGCCTACCAAATTGGTAGTTTTGTCCAATGTTAGGGAACATTTTTCAATAATTTTTATTAAAATTTTGGTAGAAAAAAAGGAACTCACATGGAAAACAAGTAATGAAGTTTTACTAAATGACAACTAACACACTATCATTGTCGGATGCTCACGTGAAATAATACCGTGAAAATTTGAATAATACAAAATAATTCATGTGAGCATCCAACAGTGATAGTCGTCATTCAGTAAAACTTAATTACCCGTTTCCCACGTGAGTACTATTTTCATACCGTATTACTAACAGTATTACCTTTTATCGGTTGAGGAAAAATGATATGTTTAATTAAGATATCTGAATGTCAACCATACACCAAGCTAGTATTGTTTAAGAATGTTGTATGCTTGTTTTGAAAATACATTGTGTATTCTTAATCGTGTTTTTGAAATAAAATAATATTAACACTGTTATTGAACTATTTCTTGATTCTTGATTTAAAAACCCAGCCTAAGACAAATGTATCGGGCCATTGGTGCAAATAAATCTAGTATTGCCATAGACAATATCTAGTAGGACCATTTTCCTGCTACAAGAGAGATCCAACAGGAGTTTGAGAATGAATGATGAAGAAGAAGACTAAAAACAATCATGACACACAGAGTAAATCCTATGTGATCCATTCTCCATTTAAACAGCCATCTAAGAGTGAAATATGCATAGTCAAAGTTTTAGTCAGATGTTGAAATTATCTTCTTCTGCATTCATTCTCAAACTCCTGCAGATTAGCAAGATGTAGTCCAGAGAACGGAATGCGTTGTGTCATAGTTTACAGTAGTGCTGTGATATCTGCACCTTTCAGCCTGGCACATCAGATTTTAGCATGGCTTTGGGTCATGTTGACCCAATATGGGATGGGACAGCCAACTCCATCCAATAACCTCCTTAGTCGCCTCTTACAACATGAATGGATGGTAAACAGTTTTGCTATTCTTTGCTTCCCTCTCGGGCCGACAGCACACAGGCATGAAATTACCTGATTCTTGATTAGAAACTAGCATCATGGCACTCTGATCATTCCCATAATAACGTTCTTCTCCATTGCAGCCAACCAAGAGAAGAGTGCTGTACTTTCTGTTCCAGCAGCCATCCTAGAGTATGATTCTTGTTTTTCTTTCATTCAGTAATAATGTCTTATCTGTAGTGTTGGTTTTTATTTTGAATAAATTGGACAGACAGTGTTTTCAATTTCTGGTTTTGCGCCATAAAGTTTAACATTCATCTGTGTATCAGAAGGCCAGTATGTGCATCTTAATGTGTCATAGTTTGCACATTTTTGAAAAAATATGTTCTGAAGTCTGGTTGGCTTGCCCACATGTACACTTTGCTGTTGTGCCAATTTCAAATTTTGTATACACATAGCTGTTCAATTAATTGTATTCTGAAATATGATGACATGTTCTTATATGTTAAGTAGATGGTAGTCTTACTGTGAAGGTAAGTTAAGCTTTCATTGTGCCTTTATCATGGATTTCTTTTGGTGATAGCTGATTAGAACCCTCCTTGGCCAGCTCTCTCATTTCTTGATATTCCACAGTGTGTTGGAATCCATTGCAGTATAATTCGACACAGATTTTGCACCATAGACAATACCTCTTTTCTTCTTCTTCTTTCATTCACTTGAAACATGTCTATATCTGTAATTCTGTATCCTGAATAAAACTCACTGTCTTTTGTAGTTCATACAGTGTCCCATAGAGCTTTGATTCCAGTGTTGTTTCCTCTGGCAAATATGTCTGCCTCAGCATTTCATGCTCAGAATACTCTTGAAGTATATGTTTGGCACTGTGTGGTGCCTGTACACATTACCTTGTTGCCAGTCTTGAACTTTGTATACATGTGAATGCGGAGTCGGTTGTGTCCTGTTCTGAGACGTAGAATTATAACTTGTTCTGATCTGTTCATAATGTGATAGTCATCTTGTGGTGGTGTTTGTGGCTTTCTTATTGACTTGATCATCTGTTTTTTCTGATGGTAGGTAATTGGTATATCTGGTTGGTCTTCGGCAGCACCTTCCTTAGCCAGTTGGTCTACTTTTTCATTTCCTGGTATTCCACAGTGAGAGGTATCCACTGCATGATTACCTCTTTTAACTCTGGTAGGTTATTGGTTTGTAGCACCTCTAGTACCGATCTTGCATCTGTAAGTGTTACAATAGGGTGTGAGGTCCTGTCCGATGTTAAAAGTTTCTCACAGCTGCATGAATAGCTTTGACTTCATCGTCATAGTTGTTGCAGTTTTCTTCATCGTTGTTCAGTCAGATATCAGGTTACAGCACCAATAGCTTCAATGAATTGTGTTTTTCGCTTCAGGTCATCCATGGAACCCCTCACGTCTGGAAGCAGTGTTGTCTCAGGACATATTTTCTCCCTCTCTTCTTGGTAGAGTTGACAGGCATGAAGAATGTGTTCTGCAGGTTGTTGCAGTAATTCCCCATTGTATACATGTGGTTCCTACTACACCATTTTCATTATTTAAAACTCATACCTAATGTCTCAATGTGACAGTGGGCTTGTTTTAATACGGTGATGCCCAAATCCTCTTCGAAACTCCCACACTGAAATGACCGAAAGAAGAAAACATGGCTGGATAATATTAAAGAATGGACAAGGTATAAAGTTTCCACACTCATCAGGATGATAGAAGATAGAGATACATGGAGATCTTTCTGCACCAAATGTTTAATTGTCTCCCCTGTGACCATAACGTGTTATGGGTTTATTATTATTATACATGTGGTATCAGTGGTGCCATCTGGGTATTCCACGTATACACCACTTCCCATATTTTTTTACTTCATTCTATGCTTCTCCATCTGTATACACTCTGATCCATAGATTACTTGGGCTGGAGTATGATAACAATAAGGAGAATGCGCTAGTTATTGTTGTTACTACTAAATATTAATTGCAAAATCTTGTAAGTGAAAAACAACAAACAAATAAAAGAACCAGGGCTTACTCAATGTTGCAGTCCAATTGAGATCTTCATCAAGAAAATGAACAGGAATTAAAACAAGTATATTGGAATTACCTTACTAGCATACCAGATTTTTTGAAAACAGAAATGTGAAAATATGCAGTCATCATTTTATTTAGTTTAAAGCAAAGTTAGTGCTTTAAAACAAAGAGGTTCTAACAACTTTAAAACAAAGAGGTTCTAACAATTTTAAAACAAAGAGGTTCTAACAACTTTAAAACAAAGAGATTCTAACAACTTTAAAACAAAGAGGTTCTAACAACTTTAAAACAAAGAGATTCTAACAACTTTAAAACAAAGAGGTTTGAACAACTTTGAAACAAAGAGGTTCTAACGACTTTAAAACCGCCAGTGTGTTGCCAGGGCCCGAAAGGGGAGCAAAGAATAGCATCACTGTTTACCTTCTGTGCATGTCATAAAAGACGACTACGGAGGTTATGGGATGGAGTTGGTGGCTGTCCCATCCCATATATGGTCAGTGACCCAAAACCATGCTGAAGTCGGATGTGTCAGGTCGAAAGGCGTAAATATCACAGCACTGCTGTAAACCATGACAGCGCATTCCGTTCTCTGGACTACATCCTGCTAATCTGCAGGAGTTTGAGAACGAACACAGAAGAAGAAGACAACTTTAAAACAAAGAGGTTCTAACAACTTTAAAACAAAGAGGTTCGAACAACTTTAAAACAAAGAGGTTCTAACACCTTTAAAACAAAGAGGTTCTAAAAACTTTAAAATAAAGAGGTTCTAACGAGACTTTGCATGAAGAAAGAATTATTAAAGGAAATAAAGATCAAATAAAATATTTTTGACATATTAAAAGACATGACACTTGTTGAAAACCTTACTTGAGGGTAAAGCAAGAGGTAGGCAGAGATACATGTGGGAAAGTAACATCATAAGATGGACAGGTTACAGTCTAGCAGAGTGCATCACCAAGACTAGAAACGGGATGTTGAAAGTCTGTTACAACCAACCTTCATTGCAGAGACAGTACTAGTGATTAGTGCTTACAAGAAGTCCTTTTTCGTAACAGATGGGCTCTGTACCACTCCACCACAGAGCCGGACAGTCTGTTACATGTTGACTGTTACAGTTCTGTTACATGTTGACTGTTACAGTCTGTTACATGTTGACTGTTACAGTCTGTTACATGTTGACTGTTACAGATCTGTTACATGTTGACTGTTACATGTCTGTTACATGTTGACTGTTACATGTTGACTGTTACATGTTGACTGTTACATGTCCGTTACATGTTGACTGTTACAGTCTGTTACATGTTGACTGTTACAGTCTGTTACATGTTGACTGTTACAGTCTGTTACATGTTGACTGTTACATGTCTGTTACATGTTGACTGTTACAGTCTGTTACATGTTGACTGTTACAGTCTGTTACATGTTGACTGTTACATGTCTGTTACATGTTGACTGTTACAGTCTGTTACATGTTGACTGTTACATGTCTGTTACATGTTGACTGTTACAGATCTGTTACATGTTGACTGTTACATGTTGACTGTTACAGTTCTGTTACATGTTAACTGTTACAGTCTGTTACATGTTGACTGTTACAGTTCTGTTACATGTTGACTGTTACAGTCTGTTACATGTTGACTGTTACAGATCTGTTACATGATGACTGTTACATGTTGACTGTTACATGTCTGTTACATGTTGACTGTTACAGTCTGTTACATGTTGACTGTTACATGTCTGTTACATGTTGACTGTTACAGATCTGTTACATGTTGACTGTTACAGTCTGTTACATGTTGACTGTTACAGTCTGTTACATGTTGACTGTTACAGATCTGTTACATGTTGACTGTTACATGTTGACTGTTACATGTTGACTGTTACATGTTGACTGTTACAGATCTGTTACATGTTGACTGTTACATGTTGACTGTTACAGTCTGTTACATGTTGACTGTTACAGATCTGTTACATGTTGACTGTTACATGTTGACTGTTACATGTTGACTGTTACAGATCTGTTACATGTTGTGTTACATGTTGACTGTTACAGTCTGTTACATGTTGACTGTTACAGATCTGTTACATGTTGACTGTTACATGTTGACTGTTACATGTTGACTGTTACATGTTGACTGTTACAGTCTGTTACATGTTGACTGTTACATGTCTGTTACATGTTGACTGTTACAGATCTGTTACATGTTGACTGTTACATGTTGACTGTTACATGTTGACTGTTACAGTCTGTTAAATGTTGACTGTTAGTCTGTTAAATGTTGACTGTTACAGTCTGTTACATGTTGACTGTTACAGATCCCCATCGAGGCCAGCACCGTGTCGTGGTGATGGGGCTTAGTTCAGCCATCAGGGGCTGGAAACTAAGACTGGACGGGCACTTCCCACTCGAGCAGGACCATAGTTCGGCCCAAGTAAGCAGAGTGCTGAAGACGGAGGCAACCAGCCAAAAGGCGCACAGATAATCAGGATGCCACGCACAAAACACAATGGAAAAATTACAGATATAGACATGTTTCAAGTGAACGAAAGAAGAAGAGGAAGACTGTTACAGTCTGTTACATGTTGACTGTTACATGTTGACTGTTACATGTTGACTGTTACATGTTGACTGTTACATGTTGACTGTTACATGTTGACTGTTACATGTTGACTGTTACATGTTGACTGTTACATGTTGACTGTTACATGTTGACTGTTACATGTTGACTGTTACATGTTGACTGTTACATGTTGACTGTTACATGTTGACTGTTACATGTTGACTGTTACATACAATTAGTTAATGCTAAATATCTCTCAGAGAATTGGACAGTGTTTTCCATTTCTTGTTTTGTACCATAAAGTTTAACATTCATCGGTGTATCAGAACGCCAGTATGTGCATCTTAATGTGTCATAGTTTGCACATTTTTTAAAGATATGTTCTGAAGTGTGGTTGACTTGCATGTGAGTGACTGTCACTAACAGCATTTTTCCAATACATTGGAAGACAGTAAGGATAAGCTCCCTTTTTGTTTACTTGTGAAGTGTACCGATTGGTCAGAAATTATCACATGATTCTAACATACAATATGTACTCTGAGAACATTAAATTAACAAACCATGTAAACAAAAAACTCAAAATTGTATCAATTTATCAATGCATTTTATTTACAAAGCTGTACATACTTACAAACATTATAAATGGAAGAAGACACACACAAACTGACATATTAATCTGACTCATACACTTAGCAGACATCAACATGATTCTCTGGAGGTCGTGGTGACTGGAGAACCACGATGTCCACTATTTTTTTTTATGGTTCAAAGCTCTGATAAAAACCAAATTGGTATGGTGTCCGGGGTAGAATGTAGCTTACTTCACCATACAAAGTACATTTTATTTAACGAGTAACAAATTAGCTGATACCATAATCCCTGCGTTATTCCGGTGCTATCATATGGATGTGAGAGCTGGAAAAGCTCTTTATCTTCAGAAAAGAAATTAATGAGTTTCGAGAATAAATGTCTTCGTAGGATAACTAACACCCATTGGAGTGAATTAAAATTGAATGATAAAATCAGAAAAGAGACACATCAAAATTTCATCACAGATGTTATCAGGAAACGCTGTTGGTCCTACATAGGGCATGTCCTACGCGCAAACATCACAGAATACACCACCAATCTCTTGAATTGATACCTACAGGTAAAAGAGCAAGGGTAGACCAAAAGAAACACTCGGAAGAACAATACTTAGAGAAAGTAAAACAACCAATATTCATACTATTCAAGAACTGCACAGAATAGCTTTGAACAGACAGAATTGAAGAGATCTGCCCTATGCGCTAACTTAAGCACAAAAGGAAAATGAGTGAATACCACATTGGTATCTATCCTGATGGAAAACAAAAGACAAATAATAAATTCTTTCTTCATTCCAACATTATGTTATCAATGTCAGACATTGACACTAACAAAAGAAAAAGCTTACTATGTGTGAAATGAGATGTCTAAGAAAAGCAGCAAACAGAACAAGAAGAGATCATGTGAGGAATGAAGAGATTACAAGAACTGTTGAAACAACATCAGTGGTCACATGCCGAAATCAGATGTGCTAGGCCTACAAGGCGCATAACGGTGGCACAACGTAATCACGCTCCCGGCGGAAATCACACGGATATCCGTGATGGTTACAATGGAGCGAACGCAAAACAAACAAACATCAGTGGTCACATATATTGAACAACATACACTGAAATGAAACAGACAGAAACCTAATGAGAATACACCCTTATTGGCTAGACACAAGAACATACATGAAAATGGAAACAGCAAGATACAGAAGACCACAAAGAAAGTGGATTGAAGGAGTTACCAACATTCTTAGACATCATAATATTACAGCATATCAAGCAACCAAATGTGCCATAGCCTGAAAATCAATTGTCATCAAATCCTACAACACCTTACAAAAAAAGCAGAGGAAAGACAAAATATAAGATAGATTCCACATTGAAAAGCATAAATAACAAAATGCAGTAAATTAATACACAATTGTTCAACAGCCTAGTCACGGTGGTAGCTGTCAGATCAGCATCATCATCATACTGCGTCTGAAACTGTGAGGACCTCCTGCTGATGACTGAATTCATGAAGGCATTCTCCTGTGTCTATAGACTTAGAAGCATAGTGCACTAATCACAGACAAGGATTATCCAAGTTTTTAATTTGTTCTAATCTATTCATCATGTCCTTCTATCTATCTTCTGCGTTCGTTCTCAAACTCCTGCAGATTAGCAGGATGTAGTCCGGAGAACGGAATGCGTTGTGTCATGGTTTACAGCACTGCTGCGATATCTGCGCCTTTCGACCTGACACATCCGACTTCAGCATGGCTTTTGGTCACTGACCCTATATGGGATGTGAGAGCCAACTCCATCCCATAACCTCTTTAGTCGCCTTTTATGACATGCGTGGAAGGTAAACAGTGTTGCTATTCTTTGCTCCCCTTTCGGGCCCAGCAACACACAGACGAATTTATCTATAATGTGATATGTTCTATACAGAACGTTCTCTTCCCTGCTACTCGATTCTGTACAAACTGTCCAGTTTCTTCTAGTGTCATGTTCTGGTCTTCGACGTCATGTGTCCATCGTAGTCTTGATCTGCCTCTTGTTCTATGAGTCATTTTAGCATAGTATACATCTTAGTAGTTCCGTACTTTGCCATTGCTTTCTGATCTGGTTCTGGCTACTTATCAATTACTGTCCTTGATGCTCCCTCAACCCAATACAGGACACGTCCAACTCCCTCCTTCGAAACCATTGTCGATAATACAATCTTTCGCTTTATGTCGTTCAGCATATGGTAAAATACTGCTCCCATAGCATAATTGAACTCATAATGCCCAACTTTATGCTCATTCTGTAGGAGCTGGCAACATAATTAAGTCATAAATTTCTAGTCATTGGCAATACAGGATGTGAGTTATTTAATAAGACTGATATGGTATGCATAATGGTCAACCTTAGTGACCCTGAGACAGGGCCGGCCCTAACAATTGCGGGGCCCAATGCGAAACGAATTGCGCAGGGCCCAGTCTGGGTAGGGAAGAGGATAATAAAAAAAATTCTAATATAAATTTATGGGCCTATGAAGTGTGGGGCCCACTGCAGCTGCATAGGTTGCAATGGCCTAAGACCAGCCCTGCCCTGAGAAGTACAGTGGAATCTACAGTAAATCCTTTTATAACAAACCCCCAATTATATTTATTATTTATATGGCATATAGAAAATTTCTGTTACTACATAATTATTTCGGGTTCTTGTTTGGAATCCATATCCCCTGATGTGATTATTAATTTAACTATACATTTTTTTAGGATTTGGAGAAATTTTTGTTTGACATAACTAACCCTAAATAAATTTATACTAAAATTAATAAAGGATAAACATAAATTGACAAACATTGCCAAAGGGGATATAATCACATTGTGGGATACAGCTTCCAAACAAGAACCTTATATCATTAGTCCAGACTCACAAGTCTAGAGATACGTTCAGAACACCAACAGGGAAATTCTGCAACAATTATGATGCATAAATTCAGGCAATTAGAGTAGCAACTGAAAAACTGCTGAACTCCAATCCTGGCCCACAGCCTGTGGTATTCCTGACAGATGCAAGGTCAGTGCTTCAAGCTCTGCAGTCTGGAAAACTAACGGACTTGCAAAAACTACTTAATGAACTGTCTCACCAGTATAGGATAACCCTGCAGTGGATACCCTCTCACTGCGGAATACCAGGAAATGAAAAAGCAGACCAACTGGCTAAGGAAGGTGCTGCCGAAGACCAACTAGATGTACTAATCACCCATCATCAGAAAAAAACAGATGATCAAGTCAATAAGAGAGCCACAAACAACAACACAAGATGACTATCACATTACGAATAGATCAGAACAAGTTGTAATTCTACGCCTCAGAACAGGACACAACTGACTCCGCAGTCACATGTACACAAAGTTCAAGATTGGCAACACGGACATGTGCACATGTGGACAGGCAGCACAGAGTACCAAGCATATACTTCAAGATTGTTCTGAGTATGAAACTCTAAGGCAGACATATTGGCCAGATGAAACAACACTGGAATCAAAGCTATATGGACCACTTTTATAAAGACCGTGAGTTTTATTAAGGAGACAGAATTACAGATATAGACATGTTTCAAGTGAACGAAAGAAGAAGCATTAGTCCAGACCAGCTTGTTATAATGAGATTTGACTAATTAGTTAGTGAGACTCAAGCCCTGCTATAACCGACCTAGCAAACCAACAGTTGGTAAGTAAATCCAGGAATAGGGTAATAAAGTTATGCTAATACTGAATAACACACATAATGACACACACAAATCGATGTTTCGACCAAAAGGCCTTTATCAAGACAGACAATTGAAACAAAATTAAAACAGCTGGTAAGTAAACTACATTGATAATAAGAGTCATAAGAATTTTAAATATGATGAATTTAGGGTAGAAAATGTCAATGACTGAAAATTGAACTGTATCACAACACTGATACAGTGGAATTCCTCTATATAAAGCATTATATTATATTAGGTATGTTGATTATCATCTTCGCACACCGGACAAGTCCATAAGGTGCTCCGATGTCCGCTTCAGTAAATCTCTCAGGGTATAACGGCTGATTTTTCCGGTTGATGTTGGTTCACTACTCTTTTTGAAATCTTTGTTAAGGGTTCTCTTCGGGCAACGTCCATCCTCACTCCCAATTCTTGCATTCTCGATATTGACTCATGCTTATTCATCTCAAAATCCTCTGATCGTGAGGACTCACGAAGAGCAGTGAGTATTCTTGAGCATTCTTTTATAATTTCCCTATATAACAACACTTTTCAAAATACCCAATTATATTCTATATCATTTGTACTGTTTATCGCAAATTTATGTTATTACATTAGATCATCTGGCTAAGGAGGGTGCTTGCAGTGAATACGATCACATTGTGGAATACCTGAACATGAGATTGGCTTGCTAAGGAGGGTGTTTCTCATTATTAACCAGATGTGCCAATAACTTGTCTCAAAAGAAACAGATGATTAAAAAAATACAGACTGAAATGAGACAGAGTTAGTTAGTTAGTCGTTGGATCATCATCACTGCAAACTGGACACGTCCATAGTTGCTCCAATCTCTCCTTGAGTGTATCCGCCTTTACACTTCTGCTGACAGTGAGATGAGACTGAAATGAGACAGAGACTTAATGAGAATATACCCTTATTGATCAGACACATGAAAATTGAAACAGAAAATATATAGGAAAACCACAAAGAAAGTGGATTGAAGGAGTTACCAACATTCTTAGACATCATAATATTACAGCATATCAAGTGACCAAACGTGCCATAGCCTGAAAATCAATTGTCACCACATCCTACGACACCGTGCACGATGTTTTTCTCACCAAAAAATATTGCCAAGTGAAAATGTGCCTTCTGTATGAGCTACAAAACACAGTAAAGTTTATAAAAGAGATAAAACTTCAGATATAAGAATATTCAAAGTAAACAAAAGAAGGAGAAAGACATTAATATCATAAAACAAAAGTATGATATACCAACAAATGAAATGAAAAAAATATAGTCTGGGGTTTTTCAGGGCAATTTGAGGTTATTTCTAAAAAAGTTAGTGGTAAACTGTACAGAATCTAGAGGTAAAAGTTTGTTATACCAATAAATTAAATGAACATTCAAAGTTCCATACAGTCAAATCTCATTATAACAACTTGGTCCGGAATAAATATGTATGTAATAACAGATTTTTACTATGTATAGTATCCAAACAAATAATATTGGAAATTTTGAAAAGTGTTGTTATACAGGGAAATTTGCTATAAAAGAAATTTACTATGTATATATCAAGTGAAATTTTCTTTCCAGAACGTTGTCTTCATTGTAGATACTTTGAACGCCTCTCTGTCCCGGGCAAGCAGGCCTGCATAGGCCAGAGACATGTGCATACATTCTTTAATGTTGCTGGTCCATCGTCTTATTGTTCTTCCTCTTCTTCTCTTTCCCAGCATTTTGCCCTCTAGAATCAGCCTTTCGATGCCATCATGTCGCTTTAAGTGTCTAAAATACTATCGCGTCCTTCTTATGATGATATTTAGAAGTCACCCTTCGTTTAGTTTCAGTAATTTCAAAACTTCAATGTTCTTCTTTTTCTCTGTTCATCACATTCATAAAATCTTTCTGCAGCATTTCATTTCAAATGAATTTATTCTTTTGGATATTGTCTTGTTTAAAGTCCAAGTCTTGCGTCCATGTGTTGCCACTGGGAAAGCACATGATCTTAAAAGGGTTACTTTAATGTTGTTATTACTACTTTGCCATAGCTTTCTCATTTGTGTTAATTTGAGTGTTGCAATTGTGATTCTTCTTCTAATCTCAACTGAACAATCTCCGGAACTGTTTATATTTACTCCCAGATATTTGAATTTGTTTACACATTCGAGTTCTATATTGTCCATGTTTATTATTGGTTTGATCGTATTTACTATATATACAGCATACAAACAATTCATATTATTGAGAATTGTAAAAAGTGTTGTTATACAGGGAAATTTGTTATAAAAGGATGTGCTATAGAGGGATTCCACTGTAATGAAGAACAGGGAATTATACTACAGTAAGTAAATAATTACAAAACTCAAGTTATTTAACTCCAACATCATCCCTATTCTATCATATGGGTGCGAAAGTTGGAAAGCCACAAAAGCCACAGATAAAAGACTCGACTCCTTTGAAAACAAATGCCTACATACCATTCTGAACGTTAAGTGGAGTGACTTTAAATCTAACACTACTATAAGAGAGGAAAGCAAACAAACCTATATATCTTCCTTCATTAGACAAAGGCGTTGGACTTACATCGGCCATGTTCTCAGAATGAACAGCCTAAGAATTCCCCAGCAATCACTATATTGGGTGCCACCTGGAGTAAGAAGAAGAGGGAGACCTAGAGAAACTCTACGAAGAACCATTAATAGAGAAGGCATGTCAATGAACCTAAACAACACGCAACAATTGAAAGACCTGGCAACACAAAGACAGAAATGGAAAGCTATGGTTTCTGCCCTATGCGCCGACTATGGCCCTGGAGGAACATAACATAACATAACATAACAAGTAAATAATTATTTATAATATCATAGAGTTGTGGATGATACAAGACATAGGACCTATACTCGAGGTTAAAGGAAAAAATTAGGGATGACCAAAAGTACGAAAATGAGAACTACTGCTACTTCTAAATTCATTCTCAAATTCCTGCAAATTAGCAGGATTAGTCCAGAGAATGAAACGTGTTGAGTCATGGTTTACAGCTTGGCTGCGATATTTGTAGCTTTATACCTTTTAGCCTGACACATCCAACTTCAGTATGGATTTGGATCACTTTGACCTCATATGGAATGAGACCTAAAAAACTACTCCTTAGTCATTTACAGTTAAAATCTGTGAATAACGAGACATACTTGGTTAAACAGATAGGGATGTTGAAATCTGTGTACAAAGAGACTTGGTTGAACAGATAGGGATGTTGAAATCTGTGTACAAAGAGACTTGGTTGAACAGATAGGGATGATGAAATCTGTGTACAAAGAGACTTGGTTGAACAGATAGGGATGTTGAAATCTGTGTACAAAGAGACTTGGTTGAACAGATAGGGATGTTGAAATCTGTGTACAAAGAGACTTGGTTGAACAGATAGGGATGATGAAATCTGTGAACAAAGAGACTTGGTTGAACAGATAGGGATGTTGAAATCTGTGTACAAAGAGACTTGGTTGAACAGATAGGGATGATGAAATCTGTGTACAAAGAGACTTGGTTGAACAGATAGGGATGTTGAAATCTGTGTACAAAGAGACTTGGTTGAACAGATAGGGATGATGAAATCTGTGTACAAAGAGACTTGGTTGAACAGATAGGGATGATGAAATCTGTGTACAAAGAGACTTGGTTGAACAGATAGGGATGTTGAAATCTGTGTACAAAGAGACTTGGTTGAACAGATAGGGATGATGAAATCTGTGAACAAAGAGACTTGGTTGAACAGATAGGGATGATGAAATCTGTGAACAAAGAGACTTGGTTGAACAGATAGGGATGTTGAAATCTGTGTACAAAGAGACTTGGTTGAACAGATAGGGATGATGAAATCTGTGAACAAAGAGACTTGGTTGAACAGATAGGGATGATGAAATCTGTGAACAAAGAGACTTGGTTGAACAGATAGGGATGTTGAAATCTGTGTACAAAGAGACTTGGTTGAACAGATAGGGATGATGAAATCTGTGAACAAAGAGACTTGGTTGAACAGATAGGGATGATGAAATCTGTGAACAAAGAGACTTGGTTGAACAGATAGGGATGTTGAAATCTGTGAACAAAGAGACTTGGTTGAACAGATAGGGATGTTGAAATCTGTGAACAAAGAGACTTGGTTGAACAGATAGGGATGTTGAAATCTGTGAACAAAGAGACTTGGTTGAACAGATAGGGATGTTGAAATCTGTGAACAAAGAGACTTGGTTGAACAGATAGGGATGTTGAAATCTGTGAACAAAGAGACTTGGTTGAACAGATAGGGATGTTGAAATCTGTGTACAAAGAGACTTGGTTGAACAGATAGGGATGATGAAATCTGTGAACAAAGAGACTTGGTTGAACAGATAGGGATGATGAAATCTGTGTACAAAGAGACTTGGTTGAACAGATAGGGATGATGAAATCTGTGTACAAAGAGACTTGGTTGAACAGATAGGGATGTTGAAATCTGTGTACAAAGAGACTTGGTTGAACAGATAGGGATGTTGAAATCTGTGTACAAAGAGACTTGGTTGAACAGATAGGGATGTTGAAATCTGTGTACAAAGAGACTTGGTTGAACAGATAGGGATGTTGAAATCTGTGTACAAAGAGACTTGGTTGAACAGATAGGGATGATGAAATCTGTGAACAAAGAGACTTGGTTGAACAGATAGGGATGTTGAAATCTGTGTACAAAGAGACTTGGTTGAACAGATAGGGATGTTGAAATCTGTGTACAAAGAGACTTGGTTGAACAGATAGGGATGTTGAAATCTGTGTACAAAGAGACTTGGTTGAACAGATAGGGATGTTGAAATCTGTGTACAAAGAGACTTGGTTGAACAGATAGGGATGTTGAAATCTGTGTACAAAGAGACTTGGTTGAACAGATAGGGATGTTGAAATCTGTGTACAAAGAGACTTGGTTGAACAGATAGGGATGTTGAAATCTGTGAACAAAGAGACTTGGTTGAACAGATAGGGATGTTGAAATCTGTGTACAAAGAGACTTGGTTGAACAGATAGGGATGATGAAATCTGTGAACAAAGAGACTTGGTTGAACAGATAGGGATGATGAAATCTGTGAACAAAGAGACTTGGTTGAACAGATAGGGATGTTGAAATCTGTGTACAAAGAGACTTGGTTGAACAGATAGGGATGATGAAATCTGTGAACAAAGAGACTTGGTTGAACAGATAGGGATGATGAAATCTGTGAACAAAGAGACTTGGTTGAACAGATAGGGATGATGAAATCTGTGAACAAAGAGACTTGGTTGAACAGATAGGGATGATGAAATCTGTGAACAAAGAGACTTGGTTGAACAGATAGGGATGATGAAATCTGTGAACAAAGAGACTTGGTTGAACAGATAGGGATGTTGAAATCTGTGTACAAAGAGACTTGGTTGAACAGATAGGGATGATGAAATCTGTGAACAAAGAGACTTGGTTGAACAGATAGGGATGATGAAATCTGTGAACAAAGAGACTTGGTTGAACAGATAGGGATGATGAAATCTGTGAACAAAGAGACTTGGTTGAACAGATAGGGATGATGAAATCTGTGAACAAAGAGACTTGGTTGAACAGATAGGGATGTTGAAATCTGTGAACAAAGAGACGTGGTTGAACAGATAGGGATGATGAAATCTGTGAACAAAGAGACTTGGTTGAACAGATAGGGATTATGAAATCTGTGAACAAAGAGACTTGGTTGAACAGATAGGGATGTTGAAATCTGTGTACAAAGAGACTTGGTTGAACAGATAGGGATGTTGAAATCTGTGAACAAAGAGACTTGGTTGAACAGATAGGGATGTTGAAATCTGTGTACAAAGAGACTTGGTTGAACAGATAGGGATGTTGAAATCTGTGAACAAAGAGACTTGGTTGAACAGATAGGGATGTTGAAATCTGTGAACAAAGAGACTTGGTTGAACAGATAGGGATGATGAAATCTGTGAACAAAGAGACTTGGTTGAACAGATAGGGATGATGAAATCTGTGAACAAAGAGACTTGGTTGAACAGATAGGGATGTTGAAATCTGTGTACAAAGAGACTTGGTTGAACAGATAGGGATGTTGAAATCTGTGAACAAAGAGACTTGGTTGAACAGATAGGGATGTTGAAATCTGTGAACAAAGAGACTTGGTTGAACAGATAGGGATGTTGAAATCTGTGTACAAAGAGACTTGGTTGAACAGATAGGGATGTTGAAATCTGTGAACAAAGAGACTTGGTTGAACAGATAGGGATGTTGAAATCTGTGTACAAAGAGACTTGGTTGAACAGATAGGGATGTTGAAATCTGTGTACAAAGAGACTTGGTTGAACAGATAGGGATGTTGAAATCTGTGTACAAAGAGACTTGGTTGAACAGATAGGGATGTTGAAATCTGTGTACAAAGAGACTTGGCTGAACTCATAGGCAATGGGAAACACTGGGAGAGAAATCTACAAATATGTGACTAGTCCAGAGACAACAACATCACGAAGGAAAGACCCGACGACCATCTTCCAACTATGTACCCAACATATACAGTGTAAAAAAATATAACCACAACACACTCCAGGATGCCTTCTGTGCACTCATTTTTATGAAGCTGTTGACCATCACCTGCTAAATGTCCAGCGCAGGATGATATTAGAAAATGCTTCTATCTCCATAACCAGATACATTCACACCCTATGTGGAACAAAACAGTTCACAAACATAGTAGAACAAAACAACAGCTCACAAACATAGCAGAACAAAACAACAGCTCACAAACACATGCATACACAGCAAAATCCCTCTATAACAAATCTTTTTATAACAAATTTCCTATATAACAACACTTTTCAAGATCCCCAATTATATTTATTGCTTATACTGCACATAGGAAATTTCTGTTATAATATATTTATTCGGCCCAAACCAAGATGATATAACAGGATTCCAGTTATCACACAGTGGAATCGGAGCAAAGGCCGCGAGTCCATGGACCGCTGGATGAACAACCAACCAACTGTTACAGCTAGAACAACCAATGCAGAATACCATCACAAACTATAGTTGGTCATTCGTCAAGGTTGAATAAACAGAGACAGAAGAATCAGGAAAATGTACTTGATTGGCTGTCGTCACTCTGCTTCTTTAATATGCTCATATACAATGTATACATTATAAACATATATATGTAAACATATAAAACACATTGAAACATAGGTACCATACAAGAATCAGTGGACAGGTTTCTACGGAACAAATAGCTAACATAATTAAACATAACGAAATTCCGATAAAGACGGATATACCGAAACATCCAATATTCAATACGTTGCACGTTGAGAGCCCCTGACCACTCGAGATGCGTGCTGCACACTGAGTGGGAGGTGGATGGCCAGTTCATTGCACGCAAATAGATAGATCGGTATTTTAAGTTACAACTTTAAATTTCCGAGATAGTGCAATAGCATATGAAATTAAAAGTTGTTATGTTGTCACGTGAATTGTCCACTGATTCTTGTATTGTACCGAAACATATTTAAAAGAAACCAAATACATGCCATAATAAATTACAAACTATATACATATGCAGGCAGGGCCGTATATGCATGCACGGCCGTTGATAAGTCTTCGGTAAGAGCGGGATATTTAACCCTTTAAAAAGTCAATTCTTAGTTTTTGTTTTGTTGACCTATTTTCCAAATCAATGGGAGGGGTATGTGGTATGTCATGTTTTGACTTCCTAAGGTGAAGGGGTATGTAGTATGAACCCCCTGCACACACCCTCCCCCACCATTTAATCTATGAGCTTTTACACAGGTCGTATAACATGAATTATACAACCTCTGGGCGTAATTTTTATACACTCCTCCGAATGGCTGAAGATAGAGTTGTTTGGAGAGCTTTTTGTGCTGATGTATGCAGCCAACCTTCGTTGTGAAGATGGCACTTAATGATGATGATCCAGTGTGGCACCCCTAGGACCCTAATCGGTTATCCCCTAGGACCCTAATCGGTTATGGGTCTGAAGATGGCACTTAATGATGATGATCCAGTGTGGCACCCCTAGGACCCTAATCGGTTATCCCCTAGGACCCTAATCGGTTATGGGTCTGAAGATGGCACTTAATGATGATGATCCAGTGTGGCACCCCTAAGACCCTAATCGGTTATGGGTCTGAAGATGGCACTTAATGATGATGATCCAGTGTGGCACCCCTAGGACCCTAATTGGTTATGGGTCTGAAGATGGCACTTAATGATGATGATCCAGTGTGGTACCCCTAGGACCCTAATCGGTTATGGGTCTGAAGATGGCAATAATGATGATGATCCAGTGTGGCACCCCTAGGACCCTAATCGGTTATGGGTCTGAAGATGGCACTTAATGATGATGATCCAGTGTGGCACCCCTAGGACCCTAATCGGTTATGGGTCTGAAGATGGCAATAATGATGATGATCCAGTGTGGCACCCCTAGGACCCTAATCGGTTATGGGTCTGAAGATGGCAATAATGATGATGATCCAGTGTGGCACCCCTAGGACCCTAATCGGTTATGGGTCTGAAGATGGCACTTAATGATGATGATCCAGTGTGGTACCCCTAGGACCCTAATCGGTTATCCCCTAGGACCCTAATCGGTTATGGGTCTAAAGATGGCAATAATGATGATGATCCAGTGTGGCACCCCTAGGACCCTAATCGGTTATGGGTCTGAAGATGGCACTTAATGATGATGATCCAGTGTGGCACCCCTAGGACCCTAATCGGTTATGGGTCTGAAGATGGCAATAATGATGATCCAGTGTGGCACCCCTAGGACCCTAATCGGTTATGGGTCTGAAGATGGCACTTAATGATGATGATCCAGTGTGGCACCCCTAGGACCCTAATCGGTTATGGGTCTGAAGATGGCACTTAATGATGATGATCCAGTGTGGCACCCCTAGGACCCTAATCGGTTATGGGTCTGAAGATGGCACTTAATGATGATGATCCAGTGTGGCACCCCTAGGACCCTAATTGGTTATGGGTCTTATTATAATAACATAAATACACATGCAGTGGAATCCCTCTATAAAGCACATAACAAATATCCCTATTAAGCAGCATTTCAAAATCCCCAGTTATTCCCCAAAAATCCCCAGCTATTCCCCCAAAAATCCCCAGCTATTCCCCCAAAAATCCCCAGCTATTCCCCCAAAAATCCCAAGCTATTCCCCCAAGAATCTCCAGCTATTCCCCCAAAAATCCCCAGCTATTCCCCCAAAAGTCCCCAGCTATTCCCCCAAAAATCCCCAGTTATTCTCTCTTCTGTATATAGTGAACTTTTTTTATTATATAAATATTTCATCCGTGCGCACCAAGCTGTTTTACTGAAACTTGGCTGTACAAAGACAGGCAGTGCAACAGATTTTCGCCCGTGTGTTGCCGGGGCCCGAAAGGGGAGCAAAGAATAGCAACACTGTTTACATTCCACACGTCATAAAAGGCGACTAAGGAGGTTATGGGATAGAGTTGGCTGTCCCATCCCATATAAGGTCAGTGACCCAAAGCCATGCTGAAGTTGGATGTGTCAGGACGAAATGCACAGATATCACAGCAATGCTGTAAACCATGACACAATGCATTCCGTTCTCCGGACTACATCCTGCTAATCTGCAGGAGTTTGAGAACGAACGCAGAAGAAGTGTAACAGATCACTCTTTTGTGATCTAAAGTAAAAATAGTGGAGTCAAGTTTCCCTTATTCACTCCCCCAGCATCTCTGGGGGTATGGCCAGTATTTTTTCATTGATTAACGGATATGGTCAGCATCGTGTGTGCCGCCTTTAATTTCCCTGAAAGATCTGGTACACATTTCCTGAGGTCAGGTCAATCTGGAAGGCAATGGTGATACAAAAAAATTTCCAGTAAAACAGAATTGAACCTTGGAGTTTAAAGACCTTAAAGTGAACCTTGGAGTTTAAAGACCCGACCAGAAAGTCTATGCACTAATCACTGAGCTACCGCGCTCCACTCTTGTGATGTGGCTACTTATTATTATCTTGGATGTCCTAGCTTGCATGTCATAAGTAGGGTTTGGGGTTGTTAGTAATTTTGTCATATACAGTGGAATCCCGCTATAGCATCCCTTTATTACACATTTCCCCTATATAACAACATTTTTCACAATCCTTAATCATATTTATCCTTTATTGTTTGTAATGTATACAGCTAATTTCTGTTATTACATACATATTTCATTAGTCCAAACCAAGTTGTTATAACAGAATTTGACTATATTGTCCAGAGCAGTGGTTATACAAATTTTGTAGCTACGGACACCCAAAATATCTGTTCATTTCTCATTCTCCTGCATTCATTCTCAAACTCCTGGAATTTATATCATGGTGTACAGCAGGGCTATTCAGTTATATTTACTCTGGGGCCAAAATGTAGAAAATGGGGATCATCAAGGGCCAGATTTATAAAAAACACATTGAATGATTTTATACAATTAGGTTTTTTATAACTTTATTTCACTGTTTTAGCAATGATCCTCGGTTCCGCTGTCTGTGTTTTCTATCCACATGGACACAGAGGTGATGGAATCAGTCTTAGTCTATTTAAGTGGTTGTTTAATCTGTTGTGCCCTGTCCTGACTCTGAAGATGATACCCTGCTCAACTCTGTCACAAGATAGTAATAATTGTCTTTTGGGTGGTTGACCATGACAATAGGAAGGGATACACACAATCTAAATATATCAGTGGAAAATCAAGTCATTAAACAAACCAACACCTTCAAATACTTAGGCGTAAAATTCTCTTCAGATGGAAAGATTGACACCGAAATAGACATTAGTTGTAGCAAAGCGAATCAAATACTGGTTCAATTATCCCCTTTATTGGAACACAAAATGCTACCAATGTCAACAAAAAAAAACATCTTATCCAAAGTATCTTTATTCCAACCCTGTGCTACCAATGTCAAACATGGTCCTCAACAACAAAACATAAGAGACAACTGGTTACAACAGAGATGAGATGTCTGAGAAAAGCCATAGGAGTGACCAGAAGACAAAGAATTAGAAACGATGTCATAAGAGAAAGAGTGGGTGTCATATCAATTCTACAATACATACAAAACCAACTGATACAAAGGTTTGGTCATCTGGAAAGAATGCTGTGTGATTCACTAGTTTATAAAGCACATATACGAAGAGAGGAGAAGCAGAAAGAAGAGCCAAGGGTAGAGTACACTGAATCGACAACATCAAAGAGACATTACACGAACACCAAATAACATTATCTGAAGCTGCCAGAAAAGCAAGAACAAGAACATTGTATCTCCCTCGACACCCATAAAGGGTAAATGAGGAAGGAAAGAAGAAGAAGAAGGGTGGTTGACTTTCCTATTAGCTTTGATGAGGCTCCTCTTTTCCTGGTAGGTGATTTCTTGGTCTCTTTGTTCCAGTGTTTCTATATCTTATGCCAGCATATCTGCCTCTTTATTTCCTGGTATGCCACAGTGGGATGGTCTCCACTGTAATATTACCCTTCTTTTGATGTTCACTTGTGGTAATCGCTTCTGTTACATCTGACAAGGATTACTGCTGTCAACGGCTTGTAGGACAGACATTGTCTTAGTAAGAAACACCACCTCTCTTGACGTGGGTGTGTTTTTAACTAATATTGCAGCAATGACTATATCAAATGAAAGAATCTGCAAGTTCATTGTTTACTGGTGTTATAAAGTATTTTACGATTGTTGTGAGCCTTGACAATAGCTTTCTTCTCTCCAGCTGAATCATGGGCTTTTGACATATGTCCTACATGGCCTCATATGATTGACAGTTTGGAAAATGTGTTCACTGTGTTGGTTTTAACAATTTTTTTTGTTTTGGTGGATTTGCCTCATTTCACAGAGGCACCACCTTCAACCTTGGAATAAATTCCTTTTTGGTTATATCAGTGCATCTGTGGACCTTTGTTTCTTGTGGTGTGGTTGCCTGGTTGTCACTAAAATTTTGCTACCCAGTCAGATTGCAGCTGTGACTTCTGGCTGATGTCCTTAAAGCACTAAATTGTGACATGTTGTTGGTCCTGTTAGAGATTATAGTGTAGCCTTGTTGGGGTAGTACTTAGAATGACTTTTGGGGTGTCGTTCGGAGTGTCCATCTGGGTGCTGACGTGGAGGTTACTGAAATGTGAGGTCATCTATTGGAAGAGCTCCTTTTGGTTGTTTTTATGTTTCCTGCTGGGTCTGTATTTGCTGTGTTTTATGATCGTTGAGTTGAAGTTTAGTTACTGATCCCATACCGTGTATATTTTCTTTCACTGATGTTCTGGGTTGTCTGGTATCCGCATTCTTGTCCAGGAGGTATAGTAGAGACTCGATGCTTGCCTTAGTGTGCCATTGGTTTTAACACTTTCGCTATCACGCCTTTTTGGTGTTTCCCATGGCCTCGTATTGTTTTAGTTATGATGAGTTTTGTTAGTGTCATTTTTATAAATCAATATTCTGTAACAAATCAACCGATAACGTTAGGGATTTGAAACTTTCAGGAGATGTTCAGACAAGGATAAGCTTTCCAAGAACGTTTATCTCAAGCTGTTATCAAAAAGGTTTAATTTCCAATTATTCTAAGAATTTTTTTTTCTAACAAAAGCAGTGCAACTCTCCAATTTTCAAAGTGGATGTCCATCACAATATCCTGGACCTTTAAACTCTTTCAATCAAATTGGCTAACACTATGAAGCATGACCAAAACATGACCATGGTCAGTGACTTTTAGAAATAACTAAATTCAACAAATTTGGTTATACAATGTCCATTCTGGCAAACTTTGGCTGAGTTATCTATAGTTCAATCACTAGTTCGAAATTTTGATTTTAAATATTTGTTTGACTGTCCATGTGCTGGGTGTTTATTTCAGACATTTTAGTCGTATATATTATGGAGAACTCAAGGCAGGATTTCGAAAAGCTGGTGGACAGAAAAAGCGTTTCAAAGACACGCTCAAGTCATCCTTGAAACATCTTAACATTGACGTAGGCGCTTGGGAGAGCCTCGCTCAGGATAGAACAGCATGGCGTTACAGCATTAGAACGGGAGCACTAGCGGCAGAAGAATTCAGACAAGAAACTGCAAGACAGAAGCGGACACGTAGAAAAGAAAAAACATCTCAACGTCACACAGATACCTTCTATTGTTGTCAATTCTGTAAAAGAACATTTTGTGTGCGCATTGGACTTGCTAGTCATTTAAAAACGCACTATTAACTTTATTATTTTATTATTTATTGTTATTATTATTATGGTTGAGTTTTTGGTCATCGTCGATCACGACGGACGAACATCAGTCGTATATTTTCTACGAACCTCTGTATGAGTTACAAAACAGTCAAGTTTATAGAAGAGACAAAACTTCAATATAAATAAAGTCCAAGTTTATAGAAGAGATAATACTTCAGATATAAACATAGTCCAAGTTTATAGAAGAGATAAAACTTCAGATATAAATAAGCACATTCCAAGTTTATAGAAGAGCCAAAACTTCAGATATAAACATAGTCCAAGTTTATAGAAGAGATAAAACTTCAGATATAAATAAGCACATTCCAAGTTTATAGAAGAGCCAAAACTTCAGATATAAACATAGTCCAAGTTTATAGAAGAGATAAAACTTCAGATATAAGCACATTTTAAATCTAATGAAAGAAGAAGTGTCTGGTTAGTGTATTTTACTTATTTGTACTTCCAGTGTCTGATATTTCTGTGTGAAGAGTCACTGATGTTTGAGAACTATTAAAAGGATCTGATATTTCATCATTTTTTTCACTGCTCCATAATATTGTTTTCTTAACTTATATTTACAAGTATTCGTAACAATCTGTTAATACTATTCATATCTGTGTTGACTTGACCCGAAAGGGAAGTAAAGTATAGTGACACTATTACTTGATATGTATGTCAAAAGAGGTGACTAAAGAGGTTGGGGGGGGGGGGTGGAGCTGGCTGTCCCATCCCTTGGTGGGTAAAGTTGACCCAGAAACCATGTTAGAGCAGAATGTGTCTGGCCGAAAGGCATAGGTATTACAGTCAACTGTAAATCATAAGACATTCCATTCCCCAGATCATATCCTGCGAATCTGATGAGTTTGAGAACGGACACGGGAGACAGGAAGAAGCAAGGATATTTTATCTTTTAGATTTGTGTATCTTCTTCAGCGTTCATTCTCAAACTCCTGCTGTATCTCTCTTATAGCAGGACAATGGCCCTACTAGATTTTAGCAGGATGTAGTGCAGAGAATGAAAATGTGTTGTGTCACCAATTTATTTGCATCAATGGCCCAACACATCCATTTCTGGCTGAATCTTCATCCAATAGAACTGTATAAATCGTCAATCAATGAGCGCATGGAACAAATAACAATAGCAAAAAGACATTTCACATTGATAACTTGGTTTAAATTTTGTTGCTTCTACAGAAACCACATGAAGAGTTTCAAAATAACAAGTCTGTGAAACAAGTTTAGCTATTATGACGTGAACGTAGACAGTGTCGTATTCCTTACTCGTATTATGTTGTGTTCTTGATAAAGGCCTTTTGGTCAAAACATCGAATTTTTGCATTTCCATTCATTAGCAAAACTTAATTACTCCTTTCTAAGTTGTGCCTGTCGAATTATAATTCAGCGGCACTGATTATCTATTATTGAAACAAGTTTCACCATGTTCAGACAGAAACAAACAGAATCCATTAAAACAATATTATTTGCACATAAGTCATGTTCCTGTTCTTGCTAGAGTTGTAAAGTTACTCTGTGGAAGTGTGGTTTACATTGTATTTAACTAAAGTACTTGGTTTGGGGGCTAGGGAATTATTGTAAAATGCACAGACGTTCTGGTGATATCGATAGCTGGTATAATGTTGGTATTTCCTCCCACACGGCTCACACTTATATGGCATGTCCCGTGTGTGAGTCAAAGTGTGAGCGTTATATGAAGCCAGCTGTGAGTACGTGAGTCCACATGTTGCACATATATATGGCTTCTCTCCTGGTTGCAAGTGGTCATGATTCTGCTGGCCTGTTTGTTGCAAGAAGATCTTTTCTGCAGCGTGTACTCTTTCATGACTCAACAAGCCTGCTTGCTGTGCAAATGTGTCATTGCAAAATCTGCATTTGAAAGGCCTTTCACCTGTATGAATTCTTCGATGGTTCTCAAGCTGTTCGTTTCTATGAAAACCTTTGCCACAGAACTCACAAGAAAATGGAGGTTGAATTGCATGATTCATTTTATGTACTTTCAACTCTGTTTCTGTAAAGTAGCCTTTCTCACAGAGATCACATCGAAATGGCCTCTCTGCAGAATGTTTGAACTGCTGATGCTTCTTCAGAAGTGCAGGATACTTAAACTTCTTGTCGCACATGTCACAACTGTGATGTTTCTCACCCGTGTGATTTTGTGTATGACTTTGCAGATATGTGAAACATTTAAAGCTCTTGTCACAAAAATTGCACCTGTAAGCTCTCTCTTTCACGTGAGAGATTTTATGTCGTTTTAAGCTTTCACCACGAGCAAATGACTTGTCGCAAATTTCGCATTTATATGATCGCTCCCCAGTGTGAATTCTCTTGTGAAGCTGAAGATATGTTTTATGTTTGAAACCCTTGTCACAAACTTCACACTGGTGGGGCTTGTCCTCTAGGTGCGATTTCTCATGCCGTTTAAGAGCATCCTTCCGAGCAAACCCCACCTCACACACACGACATTTATGCGGCTTCTCCCCTGTATGCGTGCGTTCATGTTCCCTTAACTGGCTTTTGTAGAAACACTTATGGCCACAGGTACCACATACAAACTGCTTTTCACCAGAGTGGAATAGTTTATGCTGTTGCAGGAAGAAACTATTGCTGAATACTTTGCTACACAAATCACATGTAAATATTTTGTCAAGGTTAATTTCAGTGCCACCCATTAACTGAGTGCCAGTCAGACCACCAAAATTGCCTTTAAACACTTCAGCATCGTAAACAGTCTGACCTTCAACTGTCTCATTTATGTGATCTTTGTTGACATTTACCCCAGTCTTACTTCCATAAAGTGTATCCATCTGTAATTTTGAATGTTCACGACCGCTATACAGTGTATCCACATGTAATTTTGAGGGTTGGCGAACTCCGTACATGGACTCGACATTCATTCGGGAATTCTCACCCGAGTAAATAAAGAACTCGCCCATTTCAGGAGTCGGCGCAGATTTGACTGGAGTAAAGTTGCTTCCGCTTGTAGATGACTCATTCATGCTGTCCCTGTCTATCTGTGGATTTATCCGTTGTCTGTCGCCACTGTCAACACAAGCTCTGAGTTCATGATTCACAATTTCCAAGTCACGTCTCATATCTCTCACATGGTGCTGGACAGTATTGTCTATGTCAAATCGTTCTCCTTTTGCTGGCAAAGAAAACGAGCTGCCAATCAAAGTCCGATTGAAATGGTGATTCTGAGTTTCATCCATGTCAGGATAGAGCACAAGAATAAGTACCAACAATTCAACACCCACAGGTTCGGCAGCAATGTGCCAAGTCTCACTAATTTCAAGTCTTGTTTCACTAAAGTCTAGATACCAAGTTCTGGTAAAACTCAAAACGCCATTTTTCTACTGAAGACGATAACTGCTTATCTCTGGATTCCACGTATCACTAAACTCAAAATACCATAGTTTTACTAAACACAAGTGTCAAGTTTCATCAAACTCAAGTGTCAAGTTTCACAAAATTCAACATAAACTTCTTCCAACTACTAACAACACACATCCCACAGGAGTCCGCTGGTACTCATCCAAAAACATGACTGGAATAGAAAGAGAAATAAATTGTATGAGGTCACTTCAAACAAAGAGGCCAGATACAGTGGAATCCCTCTGTAGTGCATTTTTTTATAACATTTCCCTCTATAACAACATTTTTCAAAATCCCCAATTATATTTCTTCTATATTGTTTTTACCGTATATAGCGAATTTCTGTTATTACATACATATTTCTGTTATTACATACATATTTTGTCGGTTCAGACAATGTTGTTATAAAGGGATTCCACTGTAATATACAAAAAATTTTCTGTTGTGTCTCAAATGTCAGTAACAACTAATTTCAAAATGCTACTTTCATGTATAGTCTTCTTGTGTATTTGTGTCCATTTTCTTGATATGCAGAATATAAACAACAGAAAGTGTTGTGTTATGGTGTACAGAAGCACGTTAGCAGAGTTGATAGCTCACCTGGCAAACCCAACTCATCTAATTAGGGAGTTCAAACCTGACCATGCACATTATGCTGGCGATACAATTGGATGTATTAGTGGAACTTCAGAATTCAACATCAGCTGAATAGCAAGCAATGTCCTATACAGGATAAACTTCATAGTTTACAGATTGACTGCAATGTCTACATCTTTTTCAGGATGTACATCTGACTTCTGCATAACTTTTGGGTCATTTTGACTTAATGGGACAGCCACTTCCACCAAAAGTTTCAAATGTGTTTGTTTTGTATTGGCAGATTATGTTAACACCTCATGATTTTTCTATCAAATTTGATCCCTAGCTAAGTGGAGATGAGGGCTATGTTTCAAAGATGTTCTACAAAATATGCTGATTGGATATTTCATAGGGAGAAAATATTATTTTAGTTCTGGCTGCTGTTGATTACAAGTATCCAACTGACAGTGTTTTGGCTGCTGTTGATTACAAGTATCCAACTGACAGTGTTTTGGCTGCTGTTGATTACAAGTATCCAACTGACAGTGTTTTAGATGTAGGGCCCGCCCGTGTGTTGCCGGGGCCCCGAAAGGGGAGCAAAGAATAGCAACACTGTTTACCTTCCACACATGTAGTAAAAGGCGACTAAGGAGATTATGGGATGGAGTTGGCTGTCCCATCCCATATAGGGTTAGTGACCCAAAGCCGTGCTGAAGTCAGATGGCGCAGATATCGCAGCAATACTGTAAACCATGACACAACGCGTTCCATTCTCCAGACTACATCCTGCTAATCTGCAGGAGTTTGAGAACGAACGCAGAAGAAGAGGAAGATGTGGGGCAGAGAGGTTCTATGTAGAGATACTGTTTATCTTGTGTAATCAATTCCCGCTACATCTCCGTCTACATGTCTTGGACACAATCCATAAACAGTTTTCCAAACTGCTCAGCACAAGCGTTAAGGAAATCTGTTTCCAAGGTGAACCATGAGGAGGTGCTTTTAATATTTTGCCTATCTGTTAACCCTTGGTTTGCACAAGAGCAATGAATAACCCTTTTCACGCCCATTTTTAACCAAAGTGTTTCTGCGATGCCATTTTTTTTTGTTATGATGAGACTCAATAATTTTAACCTGCACAACATCATCGGCCAAAATAAACGCACACTTCCATGTGTATTCCGCTCAAAGATGTGGTCGAAAAATTATAACAGCCGCTAAGCTATTTTGTAATTACAATAAAAAGTTTAAATTTTGGGCTTTTATCCAGGAAAAAAAGAGTGGCAACAGTGATAGCAAATCCGCCCATGTGTTGCCGGGGCCTGAAAGGGGAGCAAAGAATAGCAACACTGTTTACCTTCCACGCATGTCGTAAAAGGCGACTAAGGAGGTTATGGGATGGAGTTGGCTGTCCCATCCCATATAGGGTCAGTGACCCAAAGCCCTGCTGAAGTTGGATGTGTCAGGCCGAAATGCGCAGATATCGCAGCAATGCTGTAAACCATGACAGAACGCATTCCATTCTCCGGACTACATCCTGCTAATCTGCGGGAGTTTGAGAACGAACGCAGAAGAAGAAGTGCTAGTAAATCTAGCTTTATTTCTCAGCAAGGTCGTATGCAAAGCAGATGGCTGATTCGAGAACATTTTAGATTTGTAGTCAAATGTTACAATTAACTCAATTTAGTTTTAATGGATGAAATTTTCAAGTGAAATTCTTATACATTGTTTTTATAATTATGAAGAATTGTTGGGAATTACATTTATTTTCAAAGGAGATATTTATAAAGGCGTTAGTTTGGGTTATAAAATGACATCGGCCACATTAAGTTTTAGAAAAGCTGAATTTATTATAATTCAGAATCATGTTGTGTCTGCCATATTTCTTAGATCTAGCCAAAATGTTATCGGGGTGGTAAGTGACATCTAAGTGTTTTATTTAATTTTCGAAGATGATATCAACGTGTTTTATTATTGTCACAAGATATTTATGAGCGCATTAATTTGGTTATGAAATAACATTTTAAATTTAATAAGACTAGGAGATTAAACATGAACACATGAGTCAGACATTTTATATAAAATTACGCAATTGTCATAAAAGAATATGGTTTGCAGGGGGAACGTTACGTAATTCATATTTAGCGTGGTGCAAGTTAAGAAATAAATTTAAAAATCAACCAATAACATTATAGCGTTGAAACTTTCAGAGGACATTCAGACAATAATAAGTTTCCCAAAAACATTTATCTCAATCTTTAATCAAACAGGTTTCAACGATTTTGTCTAGCAATGGCCCCATGTTCAAAGTACGCCCCATTTTCAAAGTATGTGTCCATCACTCGCTCCTGTACACATAGAACTATCTCATATCAGCCTGACCTCCAGTACTTTCAATAGTCTTGTTCTATTTCTGATTGAGTCCATTTTATCACTTTTGCCTGCTATAATTCTGAGTCAATTACTTTCAACTGGGCATCATCAGCTACATCGTCCATTTTGGTTTGGTCATTATAAAACCACAATAAAATCATTAATTTTCATATATCTGCACTGAATCGATCATATAAACCAGCTTAAACCATTTTGAAATAATATGTGTAATAAACAAGAATGCAATAATAAGGTAGAATCAGCAAAATTCCCCAGGAAAAAATCACATTCACAGACAACGAATGTCGACCATGGTTAAGAAAGTGTTGATATAGTATGAACTATAGTAAGATATATAAAGAACTACTAAGAGAAATAAAGATCAGGCAAATAAAATATTTTGGTCACATTAAAAGACATGACACCTTGTTGAAGACCTTAATTGAGGGCAAAGTCAAGGGGAGGCAAGCAAGAAGTAGGCAGAGATACAAGTGGGAGAGTAACATCACACGATGGACAGGTTACAGTCTAGCAGAGTGCACCACCAAGACAAGAGACAGGGGATGTTGGAGATCCGTTGTAGCCAACCTTCGTTGTGGAGACGGCACTTAATGATGATGATGATTTAGTATGCTATCAACTTATTTTTAGTGAATGAGTTGAGTCAAAGGGCATGATCCCATGAACTGCTGGATCCGCAGCCAGCCAGTGAATGAGTCCTGACATGACAAACAAAATAATAAAATAGAGGACTCAAATTACAACAGTCGATAGCTATGAACTTTCAAAAGGATCCACTATGTATTTCAACGAAAAATACAATTCACCTTCCTTAGATCTATATTTTCAGCTCAAAATAAACCTATGATGTGTAAAAAGTACTTAGCCTATACAAATGATAGGCATTCAACTGAATTTGTAAATATATAATACAGTGTAGGCCTGGCATATCACTACCCAAAAAAATCCAAACATTATAAACAAGCCCCACTAAACATTGATAAAAGTTGAAGTTGTGTATCTATCTATGCCTACCTTCTTAAACTTAATCTAAATTAGGCCTATGCCTACATTAAACTTGGGCCCTAATAATCTATTAATTATACTTTTATATTTTATAGTAGAATAGAAAAAAATAGTAAGAATCTTATACTAAAAAATACTACTAAGATAAAGATGTAATTGCATATGATAATATAATACTGAACTGGCTATTTGAGGCTGTCTGTTATAATTCCTTAGACGATGATATATTTCTGGTTTAGGTAGAACTCTCATTCGGTCACAGACTAACTCATAGGTTAATAACTAAATTACAGGTAAGCCTAGGGAAAGGACGGGCCTAATCATTTTAATTAAATTTTAATGTCACTGTTCGGTAGACTTCATAAATTTATCAAGTTGGAATTCGTTGCCAACTAAAGAGTCTTTTACCGTTGAATACATTATTAGTTCCTGTCAAGATTCCCCTACATATATTTGATCTGTGAAACACGTTAAATTAGATGAGAAAGGCATATATTATGCCGTCCTGTGGGTGAATCTATCCGCGGTTGTCAAGAACAAGCCGCAGTCACTTCAGACATGGCGTCGATGCACTTCCGTTTAACATTTTTTTTTAATGCTAAGAACCGATTACAAGTAGTGACTTTATGCAGATTCTTCGTTCTCAAACTCCTGCAGATTTCGGGTTATAGTCCAGAGAGATTATATATACTGCATGTTTTCCTGTGAAGGATTGCAGGGGGTTTCCTATGGACTGTGGAAATAAAGGCCGCTTTGCCATAGCAGACGCCGCGAAATGCACAGGAAGAATTTTGATTGTACCTCCGAAAGAAAAAATCCTGTCCCAGCCGTGGATTGAACCCTGGACCTCAATGGCCAATGGTCCAGAGAACGGAATGCATTATGCCGTGGTTTACAATTTGGTTGCGACTTTTCGACCTTATACATTCAACTTCAGCACGACTTCAGGATATAAAAGAAAGGCAAAGGTTAAACCTAAGAACACTTTGTGTAGCTAGGTACAATTGTACAGCCTAGCCACTACACTGTCTAAAGACTGCTCATACAGATATACTTAGGCCCTATAGCCTATAGGGTCAAAAACACTAATAAATAACATAAAACTCAATATCTTCAACACCTGCATAATTCAAAAACATTTGCATATGGGGGTGAAAGTTGGAAAGCAACATCAAATTAGAACAAAGACTGAACACCTATGAAAATAAATGTCTTAGAAGGCTACTGAACAATACGTTGATCTGACTTCAAATCAAACACAGTTGTCAGGCAAGAATCAAAGCAAGAATATGTACCCACCTAGGCCTATATTAGAAAGCGTCGCTGGAATTACATCGGACACGCACTACGAATGGATACTGAAAGACTCCCTTGTCAAGCTTTGATGTGGTCACCAAAGGGCAAGAGAAACTAGTAAAACCAAAAGAAACTTTACGTAGAACTATTACAAGAGAACGTTTCACCATCGGTATCAGAAACAATGAAGATCTAAAGCAAATTGCAATGAAACGAGAGACATGGAAATCTATGACATCCGCCCTATGTGCCGCCTTTGACCCTAGAAGAATAACAAACAAACTAACTATCTGACTCACTATAGGGTCTACATTGGATGCTAGAGAAGGAAATTCCCTATTAATATTGAGAATTGCACCAATGACAGCAAAAATAAACGAATCAAAAAAATGTTGTTTACAGCATATTCTTGAAGGGTGCAACTATCAACTCGGCATTTTTTGGCCTAGACCTAGTTAGTCGAAAGATTATCCACAATTACCATCGAAACATCGGTCCATAGTCTAAGTGCTTGGATCTCTTCAAGATATCACACAGCGTGTAGTGACTGACCACATCTACTCTGTATTGTTACTAGTCTCCTCTGGTTACCTGCATAAAGTTCTTATTTAGCCACATCCCTCTTTACATGATATTCCGGTTCATGGTTAACCATTCACAAGCACTTATTATATCGGTCACTCGTCCTATCTAAGAGCATTTTTTACATTGGTCACTCAAGCTATCTCTCTAAGAGAATTTCTTACATCGGTCACTCAAGCTATCTCTCACAAACACTTGCTACATCGGTCACTCGTCCTATCTCTCTAGGAGTATTCATAATATACAGGCATATATATATATATATATATATATATATATATATATATATATATATATATATATATATATATATATATATATATATATATATATATATATATATATATATATATATATATATATATATATATATATATATATATATATATATATATATATATATATATATATATATATATATAAAGTGTAATAATTACAGAACCATTAGTCTTAACACGCATCCGAGTTAAAGTGATGCTCACAATACTCATGAACAGAATAAAGCACAGGTCTGACGAAGTAATTACAGAAGAACATACTGACTTCATAGCAAACAGAAGTACTGTTGAACAAATATTTAACATAACAATAGGTCCTATTAAGTGGAAAACTGATTCAGCACCAGCGTGATATATAGGTCTACCACAATTTCATTGATTATACAAAGGCCTTTGACCGTATTTAGCATGATGGTAAATGGCACATACTGAGACAAAATAATTTTGACAACACAATCATATACATTGTTGAATCACTTTATTCCGCCGAAGACGGATGTGTCGGACTATTAACGTAAATAAAACGGCTATACAACGTATTTTCATTATTTGGACTACATCCTTCTTGAGATCTATTAGTACCATGATCCTATTACAAGAGATTCAGTGGAAGTTTGAGGATGAACGCTGAAGAAGAATAATCACTATATAAAACTGCAAGTAGTACTGTCTTATCAAACAATATAATTGGAGAGTTCTTTAAAACAAATGTGAGAGTTCGGCAAGGATGCATAATATCCTCAGTACTTTTCAACATATACCTAGAGCATATCATACAGGAGACACTTCATGAGTACAACACGTCTATATCGATCGGAGGTCGCCCTATTTGCAACTTGCGTTTCGTTGATGATATTGATCTTATAGCTAAGTCAGAACAAGAATTACACTCTTCAGCCAAATAGGAAAAAACTTCAGCAAAATACTAGAGAGAGAAGGATGCGCGTATATATAGAACGACAGCTCAATAGAGTTAATAGTAGCGTTGGAGAAAGCTACCATCAAGTATGAAATGGAAATGAAATGGTCATACTGTTCAGATGCAATCTTCACCCTCAAGCAACTATCAAAAAGAACGACAGAGCATAACCAAGACTTATATTTGGCTTTCGTGGACCAAGAAAAAGAGTGGATAGAGCACAGCTGTGGATAACACTACAGACATATGGAGTTCCTCAGCATCGGATAAACCTTTGTCAGAGCATATGCGCCGATAGTCATTGCACAGTAAGAACGAGCACAGGTACATCCGATAATTTCCAAATTCGCTTGGGAGTGAGGCAAGTATGTGTACTATCCTCCCTATTGTTTATAACATACGTAGATCACATCTGCACCGTAGCAAAGACAACGGAAGGAAACGTTGATATCTTAAACGAATTGCTATTTGCAGACGACCAAGCACTAGCAACATCATCAGAAGAGCAACTACAAAGAAAATAGACTACATCAAACATGCGAAACCTTTAACATGAAGATAAATATAGAAAAGACCGAAGTAATGAAGATAGGAAGAACAGAAAGAAATATCAATATATATCAGCAGACAACCATTAGACAGCATACCACAGCAAGCTATGCTACACAGATACAGTGAAGGCAGACCTAGAGGCCGACCATGAAAACGATGGACCGCCGAAATAAAAGAGGCAACAAATTCCACAATATACACAGCGCACACGAATGCCTCCAGAAAACTCTTCTACCGCTAAAGCTGAAAGGCAACAGCGGGTTTAGCGAATAGATAGATAGTTGACAAGGGAGGAGATTCATAAATTGTTGCCGTAAATTATTGACAGCGCCATGAATATATGGACACAACTTTGTTGTACATATGTCCATAAAAGCTGGTGGACAGAAAAAGCGTTTCAAAGACACGCTCAAGTCATCCTTGAAACATCTTAACATTGACGTAGCCGCTTGGGAGAGCCTCGCTCAGGATAGAACGGCTTGGCGTTACAGCATTAGAACGGGAGCACTAGCGGCAGAAGAATTCAGACAAGAAACTGCAAGACAGAAGCGGACACGTAGAAAAGAAAAAACATCTCAACCTCACACAGATACCTTCTATTGTTGTCAATTCTGTAAAAGAACATTTTGTGCGCGCATTGGACTTGCTAGTCATTTAAAAACGCACTATTAACTTTATTATATTATTATTTATTGTTATTATTATTATGGTTGAGTTTTGGTCATCGTCGATCACGACGGACGAACATCATCATCATCACATATGTCCAGATACAACTTTGTTGGATGTATGTCCATATACAACTTTGTTGTACATGTGCTCTATAAACATTTGCCAAAATACAATCAAATGATTAAGCGCATCTTTATACCAACAATATGTTACCAATGCCAGACTTGGCAACTGATTTCTACACATAAGAGAAAGATCGAAACTTGCGAAATGAAATGTCTAAAGAAGACTATTAAAGTCACCAGACTCGACAAAATGTGCAGTGTGAACATCCGAAAGATAATAGGTATCACATCATGCATCGAATACACAGAGAATATGCGGATAAAATGGTTTCAACATTTTATGAAGATGAACGATCAACTTCCCATAAGAGCTTATAACAAGATGGAATCAGGATACAGAGCCAAGGGCAGACCTAGGAAAAGGTGGATATACAACATCAAGTTCAAGACCATCCCGAATAAACATGACTACATCTCAATACACAGATAATACACATAGATGGTCAGAATATATCATCAGAGATGGTCAGAATATATCAAAGAGCTTTATGATGACAATAGACCCGAGATAAACATACAAGATAACGGCGAAGGTCCATCAATACTCGCAGCAGGAGGCTCTAAGATACATGAAAAATGGCAAGGCCCCAGGTCCAGACAATATCACATTAGAGGAATTAGCAGCTTTAGGTGACTTTGGAGTTGTAATAATCACAAAATTGCTGAATGACATATATAATAGTGGATACATATCCGATGACTTAATGAGGTCCATATTTATAGCATTACCTAAGAAACCAGGGACCACTGAATGTGAAGAACACAGTACAATCAGCATCATGAGCCAAATAACAAAAATACTTCTCAGAATCATCATGAAGAGAGTGAGAAACATAATAAAAAACAGAAATAAGTTCAGAACAATGCGGCTTTGTAGTGTAGAAGGCAAAGGTACCAACAATGTTATATAATTTTTTTTTTGAAAACACTAATAGAGAGTTCTATAGAGGTAAAACATATCTGTACCTCTGTTTTATAGACTACACAAAAACATTTGAAAAAGTTAAACATAGTGAAGTTATACACATGCTAGAGAATATGAACATCGACAATAAGGATTTAAGAATCATCAAGAACATGTACTGGCAACAAATAACAGCAATAAGAGTAGGAAATCAATTTGGCCCTTTTGAACAAATAAAACAAGGAGTTAGACAGGGATGCGTGCTTTCACCAGACCTGTTCTCTTTATACAGTGAAAACATATTGCGTGCAAAAGTAGATATCCCAGGAATATCAGTGGGAGGACATCACATAAATAGTTTGAGATATGTGGATGACACTGTTCTGATTGCAAAAAGTGAGGAAGATCTTCAAGATTTAATTAATGTAGTAGTCACAGAAAGTAAAGAGAAAGGCCGCTTCCTAAATATCAAGAAAACAGAAGTAATGGGTATTTCAAAGAAACATAATACGACACCTTGCAAGATAAAAGTGAATGATATAGTATTAAAACAGGTCCACCAATTCGAATATTTAGGTACAACGATTACAGCAGATGGAAGAAGTTCAACAGAAATAAGAAAGCATAGGGCAGGCAAAAACTATATTCAGAAAAATATATTGTGTAATATGAAAATGTCAATATAGGTGAGAAAAAGAGTTCTGTAGTGCTATATAACTCCTATATTAACATATGGATGTGAGTCTTGTGCAATAAACAAATAGGAAAGTGGGAAATTAGAAGCAACAGAGATGTAGTTCTATAGAAGAATGGTGAGAATACCGTGGACTCCCAGAAAAACTAATGTGGAAGTGATGAAAGCGTGAATTGCGAAAAAGGACCGTAATCAATAATATAAGGAAAAGACAATTTTCATTTTTTGGCTACTTCATGAGACAGGCAGGTTTGGAGAATATAGTCACAACAGGCAAGACTGAAGGAAAAAGAGACAGAGGATGATAAAATATAACATATAACATATGTATAAAATATAGATAACGTGATAAAATATAAGACAGTTTGACAACCTGGCACGGCAGGGAAACAACAACGATCTTGATACATAATACTGTAGACAGAGAGGTGCGGAGAGCTATGATCGCCTACGCCACCCGGCATGGCACCTGATGATGACACATCAACCAGAGCAACACACCTGGTTCTGGAACGCAGACTCCTTCACAAACCAATACGCTCAACGGCAGTGTGGAAGCTACAACAACACCACCTGGTGATAGACAAGAGACAACTTTGTTGGGCCTATTGATACAACTTTGTTGTACAATGTCTAGACATAATTTGTTGCATGTATGCACAGATATAACTCTGTTGGATATATGTACATATATAACTTTGTTGTATATATATATATAGACACAACTTTGTTGTATGTATGTCTAGACACAACTTTGTTGTACATGTGCTTAGACACAACTAAGCTTCCAACAGTGATGGTAAGACGTTGCAAGAAACAGGGCTATATGGCGCACTACAGTATAGAGGAGCGCGGTAGCCTAGTGGATAGTGAGCTTGCTTGCTTGCTTGCTATCATCTGGTTACAGAGTGCCAGGTTCGAAACCACATCCGGACATTAAAAAAAATCCGGGTTGTGATTTCTCACTTGACACGACCACTCCTCCAGTCGACTCAGCTGTAAATGAGTACCTGACGCATGAGTTAGGGAAGGTAAAAAACAGCAAGGAAGGGAACTGGCCACCCCACCTAATAGTTGCTGCGGCTTAGTACACGAAGAGCTATCTTCATCCCCGACGGCAGATGTCATGGGACCTACCTTTACCTTTACAGTAAAATAAATATTACGCAACATCTTGTGAAAATATGAGAAATGCAGCAGCTGAACTGCGGAGAGCAAGTAGAAAGTAAAGTAACGTGTAGATCAAACCATTTCCAAATGTCCAAGGACCATTTTTGTTTTATGCCAGTATGTCTTAATAGCCATCCAAGAACTCATATTAAAGTACCGCCCGTGTTTTGCTAGGGCCCGAAAGGGGAACAACACTGTTTACCTTCCACGCATGTCGTAAAAAGGCGACTAAGGAGGTTATGGGATGGGGTTGGCCGTCCCATCCCATATAGGGTCAGTGACCCAACGCCATGCTGAAGTCGGATGTGTCAGATCAAAATGCGCAGATATCGCAGCAATGCTGTAAACCATGACACATCGCATTCCGTTCTCCGGACTACATCCTGCTAATATGCAGGAGTTTGAGAACGAACGCAGAAGAAGACGAATATTAACGTAGGCTACATATCTTTAACTAACTTTCATAAAGTAGATATAACAAATGGTTATCATCACTTGCGATGGACAAACAATATATCACTTGATGATGATGTCCGGGTTCATCCATTCATTTTCCTTTAGCGCTGAAGTTAGCGCATAGGGCAGAGGTCAGATCTCTTCAATTCTGTCCGTTCAAAGATATGTGCAGTTCTTGATGTCCGGGTTTATACAAAATAATTCCAATCCAACATTAAGCATTCCGGTTATTCCGGTGACAAGAATTGGTCCGCTGTTGTATGTCGGTCGTATATTATTGTTATATTGTAGAAATAAGTATGTACCAGTATATGTTCGACATCTTATTCTTAACAGTCACATAAATATACGATACCGATATTATTTGTTGCTAGAACCTATAACATTTAGGCATAGTATATCTATATCAATAACTAATTGAATAATGCTGGTGAGACATGTCAACGTGCGGTCATTCAAAATTCTAACGACAGTACACACCGTGTACTCAGTTGTACGTACACACTGTGATAACAATTTCATACTTTAACTTATCCTTGCCGTAACATATTGATTATGAATGAGATAAGTCTAATGTAAAAGTATAAATGTCTGGTTTAATATTTAATGGTCTCCGTTATTGAAGTTATTCACATTGGTTGATGATATTATTTAATTTAAAAATAATTGTGTTGACCACATCCACACACACAGCACGCCTACTACCGCATAGTCAGTGGTGGTACACATCAGAATGTCCTCTGTAGCGTAGTGGAAATAAACGCAATAATAATAGTAATACTGTTAAAATATTGTTAATAGTTATACTATATGCTTATAATAAGTTATTATTTTGGTACACCATTATTTTTTTATGCCTTCAATGTAGACTAGGCTAAATAAAGCAGGTAAATTTTCCGTTCAAGTAACCGTTGCGCTATAAATAGCACAATGTTTACATTTTGAACTTCCCAACGTCATTGATTTCCGCACACTGCCAATGAAATTAATGGATACTGTGACATCACACTGTGGAAGCAAAAAGGAGGGTTTTTGCGCGCGACGTAGCTTTGTGAATGACAGATCCATCCATTTCATTCGCTTTGCGCGGATTACAGCAAAATCCATAGTCGGCTAGATCAAAATATAAACATTGTTAATTAGATTAAATATGTACCTCATTCATCTTGGCTTGGCGGATAAACCCATGCTTTATTTCACACAAGAACTCCTAGAAAATATTTGCAGACTTCTGCCAAATCTGTTGTAACCATTGAATCTGTCAATTCTGCTATCAATTTCTATCAATTTCATATATTTTCCACCCAACAGGCACACATAATAGTTACATATCAAAAGTTCACGAATACAGCAACCCAAATATGCACTTATTTCACTACTACATAAATTTATGAAATATGTCAGATAGTAACTCGTCATTTTCGCTGTCCAATGCGCACTACAGTATTTTACTAATGAGCTTGTGGGCTATTTTCTAAAAGGCCCCCCTTTTTTTCCTGAAGGAGTCCTTGTTTTTTTTCTTTTCTAATTGTTATAGAAATGAATTATTTGGCTAAATGTAATATAAGGGGGTGGGGCGTTGCCCCCATTACCCCCCCCTTATTTTTATTTCTCACCTAACCGCCATCTTACATAACTTTTGCCGTCCAACACTTCACTTTGAGATCACATTCCACGACAGACTTCCGCCAAAGGTTAGGAAACCCTGTGAATCCAGGCCAAAGGTCACAACAGTTACTTAAACTAGGGGTCCTTTTTCTAACTGTGTGCCAACTTAAGGTTTCAAATTATTCAGAGTGCTAACATCACATATATTTTATACAAGTCGAGGCCAATATTCTTATTTTACCATATATTTTATATTTTAATTAATTAATATATAGTGATATTCAATAATATGTAAAGTTGTAAACAACATTAAAATAAATAGAGTTTCTTGAAAGATATAAAAAAAAACTTTTTTATTATTAATGGGAGCTTTGAGTTTGACACAATTTTCTGAATGTTCAGGCATTAGGCGAATGCCGAAATGAGCGAGGAAACCCCACTAATCGATTTATAATCAACTGTATACAGGAAACATGAAGAGTCTGCATGCCATTTGAAATTGCTTGGCATGCCAAGTGTGGCACACGTGCCATAGGTTGCAGACCCATGACTTAAACGACGAATGCGCCATTAAGTATTTTGAGGGACCTAATAAATAATAAATAGTGTGAGTGTAGAGACTACTGTAGACTCTAGAGTTTAGTCCATAGATGTAATCACACATAGTGTAACCACAGTAGGCCTAATTACTGTAGGCTTACTTTATTGTTATAACAATAATAGTCTATAATAATAATTGATTCGTTGGGCAGGTCATTTGGTGCGTATGCCAGACAATCGTCTGCCAAAGATACTTCTCTATGGTGAGCTAGAGAAGGGTATACGATCTCAAGGTGGCCAAAGGAAGCGCTACAAGGACTCGTTAAAGAACTCACTGAAAGCCTTTGAAATAGACCACGATACATGGGAAGAACTTGCACAAAATAGATCTACATGGCAATCTAGAATAAAAAAGAGCGCATCATCTTGTGAAAAGAAAAGAAATGCAGCAGCTCAACAGCGGAGAGCAGCTAGAAAGTCACGGATAGACAAAGATCCGTCTACAGTCGTTATTCCATGTCCAAACTGTCCAAGGACATTTACAGCTCGAATATGGCTCATTAGCCATCTACGAACTCATAATCAAGGACATAACTAAAATTGAATTTTCAAAAGTGGATGTAACAAATGGTGATCATCACTTGTGATGGACGAACAACATAATAATAAATGACCTACTCTTTATCTTATTCTCAACATAGGCATAAAAGATGTTGACAGTTTGATTGATGGCTTAGTCTAAAATATAGTAGGTCATTTACTTACAGGCTCTGTAGTATAATTATAACATAAACTAACCTGGCCGCAATATTCCAGTTGAGTATTTCTCATGTGTCGTCATTATCATCTATTTGACGTGTGTCTTCTGCAGAACTTTGTCCTCACAGTCACTGCTACTCTGTAAGCGTCACAGTCACTGCTACTCTGTAAGCGTCACAGTCACTGCTACTCTGTAAGCGTCACAGTCACTGCTACTCTGTAAGCGTCACAGTCACTGCTACTCTGTAAGCGTCACAGTCACTGCTACTCTGTAAGCGTCACAGTCACTGCTACTCTGTAAGCGTCACAGTCACTGCTGCTCTGTAAGCGTCACAGTCACTGCTACTCTGTAAGCGTCACAGTCACGGCTACTCTGTAAGCGTCACAGTCACTGTTACTCTGTAAGCGTCACAGTCACTGCTACTCTGTAAGCGTCACAGTCACTGCTACTCTGTAAGCGTCACAGTCACGGCTACTCTGTAAGCGTCACAGTCACGGCTACTCTGTAAGCGTCACAGTCACTGCTACTCTGTAAGCGTCACAGTCACTGCTACTCTGTAAGCGTCACAGTCACTGCTACTCTGTAAGCGTCACAGTCACGGCTACTCTGTAAGCGTCACAGTCACGGCTACTCTGTAAGCGTCACAGTCACTGCTACTCTGTAAGCGTCACAGTCACGGCTACTCTGTAAGCGTCACAGTCACTGCTACTCTGTAAGCGTCACAGTCACTGTTACTCTGTAAGCGTCACAGTCACTGCTACTCTGTAAGCGTCACAGTCACTGCTACTCTGTAAGCGTCACAGTCACTGCTACTCTGTAAGCGTCACAGTCACTGCTACTCTGTAAGCGTCACAGTCACTGCTACTCTGTAAGCGTCACAGTCACTGCTACTCTGTAAGCGTCACAGTCACTGCTACTCTGTAAGCATCACTGTTACTCTGTAAGCGTCACAGTCACTGCTACTCTGTAAGCGTCACAGTCACTGCTACTCTGTAAGCGTCACAGTCACTGTTACTCTGTAAGCGTCACAGTCACTGCTACTCTGTAAGCGTCACAGTCACTGTTACTCTGTAAGCGTCACAGTCACTGCTACTCTGTAAGCGTCACAGTCACGGCTACTCTTCAAAGTGCAAGCCGAGAGAATATCCAATGCATGATGTGTCAACAGTTTTGACTTTTACTGCTTCCCTGCTAGGAAATTCCCTGTTGTTATTATGCAGTGGAATCCCCCTATAGCACATTCTGTTATAACAAATTTCCCTATATAACAACACCTTTAAAATCTCCCTTTTATATTTATTGTATAGTCCTATTGTTTATACTGCGTATACCAAATTTCTTTTATTACATACATATTTTGTCGGCCCAGACCAAGTTGTTATAATGGGATGTATAATGTTCTCGAGTATCCTTTCTCTGCCAAAAGGGCTTCGTTATGGTCTCGAGTTCGTTTGCTGCATTCTCAGATTTTTCATTCAATTTATCTAATTTCTCTTCTAGCATTC